>JZKD02S2234423.1:0-37788 GCA_000966675.3 Picea glauca
CACCCAGACTTATGAAACCCTCGTAGAGAATCCAGAATTGCAGACATTGGAGGCATAGCTCCAAGAAGTAAAACAACATGTAGATGTGCTACAAGTGCAGTTGAAGTCCGTGATCCACGTCGAAAGAATGAAGAGGTTCATAGAACAATGCATAACCCAATAACGAGTACACATGCTACAAAGTAAAGTAATGGAAGTATCTCAATGACTGCAACCACTCGAAGAGAAGGCATGCCAACTGTTCGCCGAACTTGAAAGGCAGGGAGCTGAACTTGAACAAGGTGTCATCACTGCAGAACAACGCATGGAAGGACCGCTCAATGACACATTAATCAAAGAATTTACTGAATAGGAAGCTATCACATTGCAGTAGGTCGAAGCAGCTCGAGCCAAGCTCGAGGCGTTCAAAGCGGAATTGGTCAGACCTGAGTGACTCGGGACAAGTCACAAGTGAGTGTTGGGGGCTTGTTGGCCCTTGACCAAGTTTTGAAGAATACTTGGCCATATTTGACCACTTTTGGACTATGATAGCTTGCCAAGGAAGGAGCACAACGTGAAGCGGAAATTAAGGAAGCAAGACCTATTTTTGGGTCCATTTTAGGGTTTTGGGTTGATGTAACAGGAAAGGGATGTCGGCCCATGGGTTTACCCATGCTTAGGCCCATTTTGTAATCTGCAAATAGGCAATGTAAATAGAGGAGAATATTAGTAATGATGGGATGATAGTAATGTAGTACATCTATGTGATGTATAGCTGAAAGCTTAGTGCTAGTAACTGGATCTGTGTGATCGGATGTATCTTAGAGTGCTTTGTGCATGAGATCGGAAAGATAAGTGCAAGTTGTTGTAGTCTTGTGCTGAAGAGCAAGGAAGAATGATCTAGCGAGCTGCGCAGATCTTCTATCCTATGCGAAGTAAGGGTCATTGAAGCTCTATGCTGTAACTGCTTGACCAAGATAATATAAAGAAGACTTTGTGGATGTAGCCCCAGGGTGGGGGCAAACCATGGTAACTGTGTGTATAGTGCTTTGTGCTTCACTCTAATGTGTTTATCTCTTTCTTGGCTAAGTTCTTGATGTGATTAAGTAGATATAGTTATGCTCTGTGCTGATGATATATGAATGAATGTTAGATCTGATATATAAGATTCTTACTGCTTGATCTGTTCAATTAACATATATTTTTGTGGCTAAGTACTGAATCATCTTTAGTATAAATATTCACTGCGATGCTCTGTGCTATCTAGGAAGTACCAGATGGGTTAAACATTGATAAAGGATCTATGCTAAGTGCCCTGTAAAAGATATAATCACAGATTTGTGTCCCAACTAAGGTTGCAGACATCTAAGTCCTGCAACCACCTCTGCCTCTACCTCAGGTGAGACTTCATCTACTTTGCAGGTGTTGCCAAAAGAGCTGGTATTTAGGGTTTTTTTGGTGAGCTCTTGAGCGTTGAACCCTGGGTCTGCCCCTGTGCCAACAAATGGTTCCATTGTTGGGATAGGAACTGTGATTTCTGGGAACAAAAGAAGAAAAATATTTGTGCGAACTAAGCTCTGTGCGTAGATCTGTTGCCCTAGTGCGTAGTATTCTACTTGACCTACAAAGCTTTGTGCCAAGAAAAAGAGGTTAGATATGAAGGGAAAAGGTCAGATCTGCAGAAAAAGAGGTCAGATCTAAAGGGAAAAGGTCATATCTACAAGAAAGAGGTTGATACCAAAGAAAATAAGTGATATCTGAACGCTCTATGCTTTAAGAAAAGTAAAAGTGGAAAATTTTTGAAGGAAAAAGGTCAGATCTGCAGAAAAGAGGTAAGATTTGTAAGCTTTGTGCTCTGATAATGGTAAGAATAGTCAAAAGTTTTTAGATTTGAAATCTTTGTGCTCTATAGAAGTAAGATAAGTAAAATTTTTTGTTTCTAAAGCATGGATCTAGGTATGTTTGATAGATTCTGTCCTAGCTTCAAAACTAGGGCATTGATAGATAAAAGAAAGTTTGATATGAATAGATCTGATAAGTATAGTGATATATATGTTATACCTATGCATCAAAAGAATCTCTGGACTAACAAGTGGATGCAGGATCCTAAAAAGAGTTTTTTGAAGGCTAGCCACCATGATCTTGGTGCATAGTACAAAAGGAGTTGGGGAACATCTAAACGAAAGAGAGGATTAACCCTCTCTTATAGTTGCAGAAGATTGAGACATCTTGCTAAGGAATGCCCTGGGAGAAGACCTAGTTTCCTTTGTTGTAAGGCTATGGACCATGAAGTACTGGATTTCCCTAGAATGATTGCTAGGCTTGAGACGCTGAATATGGAGCAAGCAAACTTTGAAGGAGATCAAGAGACCAAGATTATAGTAACCCAGAAAGAATAAAAAAAGATATTGCTATAGATGAAAGGTACATTGAATGACCACCAACATGTTAGGCTGTCAGAGATATTCAAAGAAGAGGAGCAAATCGAAGAAAGAATAGGGGAATTTTACATTGACTGTACTCTTGATGAAGAAACACAAGTGAAAATTATGCTAGAAAGAACTTGGGAAGCTATAGGAAAGCCTGCCATGATCCCTTCCCTAGGAGGAACAAGTTTTTTCAGAGGAAAGCTAGTAAACCTATGTGGAAGGCTCGCCCAGATACCTATGACTGTCAATGGAAATTCAACAGAGGAAGACTTTGAGATCATTAAATTTGTTGAAGACAATGCCCCATTTACCATGCTCATAGGAAAACCTTGGATTGGTAGAGAACAAGCCAGACGAAACAAAGAAGAAAAAGTTTTGGAACAGAAGAAGCAAGAGTTAAAAGACTTTATGACCAGAAGGATTGCACACTTAATTGAAGAACAGAAGAGCAGATCGCATATATTTAATATTAGCAACTCTGATGTCGAAGCTAAGAGAACACTTGAGGATCCGCAGAAGATTGAGTTACCTATCTTTGATACAGAAGTAGTATTATCAAGGAACCCTAGGAAATACTTTCAACAACGTGAAGTAACTAATACCACATAAGATAAACATCAGAATGGTAAAAGCATTACTGAGACGAAGCTCACTGGGAAGAAGGATAGGAAGTTAAGAAAGAAAAGGGATAATACTGTAAGGTTACAAGAGGTTCTAGAGGACACTTCGTAGCAAGAAGCATCGCAGAATTGGAGCTTCACCGAGATATCAGAACAACGACATAGAGTACTTCACCATGACGAAGCAATATAGCCATTGGAACTGATATACCACTAGACTGTTGGATAGCACCAAAATGGAAAGAACGGAGTTAATGAAGACCCAGAGACTTCAACTATGCTGTAGTCACTATGTACCTCTCGAAAGGGGTGCACGCAGTTCATGCTGACCAAGAGAAGCTCACCGTGCTGAAATTTAGCGATTTCAACCTTGGATATCGCAAGGTATAGAGTATGCTAGCCCCACACAAGAACATAGTGCACATGAAGAACAATTGAGGAAGGTAGAACATGATCAAATTTCCTTACAAGCGAAGTGGGAGGAGGAAAAAGAACAATTATAGCAGAGTAAGGACCAATTGCTAGCATAGCAACTTGAAGAACAAGAAAGAGTTCACAAAGCACTGTGCTCTGTGACGATCATAGAAGTGAAGATGGAAGACTGTCTCCCACATCAGGTGACCCAATTGGAAGAAGTAATCCAACAACTTTAATAGTGCATCACGGATCTCGAGCTCCACACCGTGCCTAAGACACCCCAAGAGAGGCCACTTCTCAAAGCATAATCAACCGATTAAAAACTTTGGCTTTGGAATATAGGAAGCTAAGCACTAGAAGCAGTCAGACTTATGAAACCCTCGCAAAGAATCCAAAATTACAGACATTGGAGGCATAGCTCCAAGAAAAAAAGAAACATGCAGATGTTCTACAAGTGCAACTGAAGTCCATGATCCCAGTCGGAAGAATGAAGAGGTTCACAGAACAATGCACAACCCAACAACGAGTACACACACCGCAAAGTAAAGTAATGGATGTCTCTCAACGACTGCAACCACTCCAAGAGAAGGCATGCCAACTGTTCACCGAACTTGAAAGCCAGGAAGCTGAACTCGAATAGAGTGTCATCACTACAAAACAATGCTTGGAAGCACTGCTCAATGACATAGTAATCCAGGAATTTATTGAACAAGAGGCTGTCACATTGCAACAGGTCGAAGCAGCTCGAGCCAAGCACGAGGCGTTTGAAGTGGAATTGGTTAGACCTGAGTGACTTGGGATGAGTCACAGGTGAGTGTTGGGGGCCTGTTGGCCCTTGATCAAGTTTTTAAGAATACTTGGTCATATTTGACCACTTTTGGACCATGACAGCTTGCCAAGGAAGGAGCGCAACACAAAGCAGAAATTAAGGAAGAAAGACCTATTTTTGGGTCCATTTTAGGGCTTTGGGTTGATGTAACGGGAAAGGGATGTCGGTCTGTGGGTTTACCCATGCTTAGGCCTATTTTGTAATATATAAATAGGCAATGTAAATAGAGGAGAATAGTAGTAATGATGGGATGATAGTAATGTAGTACATCTATGTGATGTATAGCTGAAAGATTAGTGCTAGTAACTAGATCTGTGTTATCATATATATCTTAGAGTGCTCTGTGCATGATATCAGAAAGCTAAGTGCAAGTTGTTGTAGTCTTGTGCTGAAGAGCAAGGAAGAAGGATCTAGCGAGCTGTGAAGATCTTCTGTCCTATGCGAAGTAAGGGTCATTGAAGCTCTGTGCTGTAACTGCTTGACCAAGATAATATAAACAAGACTTTGTGGACGTAGCCCTAGGGTGGGGGTGAACCACAGTAACTATGTATATAGTGCTTTGTGCTCCGCTCTAATGTGTTTATCTCTTTCTTGGATAAATGCTTGATTTTATTAAGTAGATCTAGTTATGCTCTGTGCTGATGATATATGAATGAACGCTAAATCTGATATATAATATGCTTAGTGCTTGATCTGTTGAATCTAAAATATATTTCTATGGCTAAGTACTGAATCATCTTTAGTATAATTATTCACTGCGATGCTCTGTTCTATTTGTGAAGTACCAGACAGGTTAAATATTGATAAAGGATCTATGCTAAGTTCCCTATAAAATATATAATCACAGATTTGTGTCCCAGCTAAGGTTGCAGGCATCTGAGTCCTGCAACCACACCTGCCTCTTCCTCGGGTGAGACTTCATATGCTTCACAGATGTTTCCAAAAGGGACGATAGTTAGGGTTTTGTTGGTGCACTCTTGAGCAGTGAACCTTGGGTCTGCCACTGTGCCAACAACAAGATCGACTTGAAGTCTGGGTATCACCAAGTACCAATCGAACCCTCTGATGTGTGGAAGGCTACCTTCAAATCCAAGGAGGGCCTTTTCGAATGGATGGTCATGCATTTCGGGTTGACGAATGTCCCTGCAACCTTCATGAGACTAATGGATGACATATTACGACCATTCACCAACTCATTTGTAGTGGTGTACTTGGATGGCATTCTGATCTTTAGCTAGAATTGGGAAGAGCACCTCCACCACATCCGACAAGTCATCCAAACACCCCAACAACACAACTTATGTGCCAATTTGAAGAAGTGCACTTTTGGCATGACCCAGGTTTAATATCTGTGATACATTATTGATGAGCGGGGGGCACATGTGGATCCAACCAAGATCCAAGTCATTAAGGATTGGCCAGCCCCAAACACCCTAACAGAGCTCCGCATCTTTTTGGGTCTTGCCAATTTCTACCACAGGTTTGTGTTGGTATTCTCTCATATCACTTGGCCCTTGAGTGAAGTCACCAAGGGAGGAGAAAAAGAAAAATTATTTTTGTCTGAATCTCAACAGAAGGAATTCGATGATTTGAAGCATCACCTCTGCTCTACACCAGTGCTCACATTACTAGACTTGCAACAACCATTTGAGATCGAGACAGATGCCTCCGACTATGCTATTGGGGTAGTCCTTACTCAATAATGACATCCAATGGCAGATCACAGTGAGACACTTTTTGACATAGTCTGAAAGTACCCCACTTATGACAAAGAGATGTATTGCATTGTGCAGGCTTGCCGACAATGGAAGCATTACATTTTGGGAAAGGAAACTATCATCCACACAGACCGCCGACCCTTGCAGTTCATACAAACACAAGGGAAGTTGGAGAATGATTTCCATCATAAGTGGTCCGCATACCTACAACAGTTTCATTTGAACATTAAGTACAAGAAAGGAAGCACCAATAATGTTGCAGACTGCCTCAACTGACCCCTTATCATGGTGCTAACCACGGTGCTCAACTCTTGTGGGCACGAGACTTCCGATTGGCCACTTCTCTACAAAAGTGATCTAGAATTCGGCCACACATACAATAAGCTCTTGGAGGGTAAGCAAGTTTCTAATTTACACCTCCAAGAGACCCTGCTATGTCACCTGGGACATCTTTGTGTTCCTTCAAGCGAGCGTGCCAAGATGATTTGGGAGGTGCACTATAGTCGGGTTGCTAGGCATTTCAGGGTCAAGAAAATCGTGGAAGTACTGAAAAAGTATTTCTATTGGCCAAACCTTCGACAAGATGTTGGGAAGTACATCAAGTCCTAAACTGCTTGCACCATTTCCAAACTAACCATCAAGAATCAAGGCCTCTATACTCTGCTGCCTACCCCTAGTCAACCTTGGGAATCCATATCCATGGATTACATGTCAGGCCTTCATTCTACTAAGAATGGAAATGATTGTGTTTTTGTGGTCAACAGATTCTAAAAGATGTCCATTATGATGGCCTACAAGAACAATATCACAGCAGAATCCACTACTGAACTCTGCTTCGAACGAGTGTGGGTACACTTTGGGATCCCACAGTCTATCATTTAAGATTGGGACAGTAGGTTCCTCAGTACATTTTGGTCTAGCCTCTGGTTGATGCTGGACACCAAGCTCACCAAGTCCACAACTTTCCATCCACAAACTGATGGCCAGACAAAGGTTGTCAACCGAATGATTGTACACATTCTGCGCATGTACAACTCAAATCATCCATGCACATGGGATGAGATCCTCCCCTATGTACAACAAAACTACAACTGAGCTCTCCATATCCTAACCAACCACAACCCCGTTCAGGTGGGTTTGGGATTCCAACCACTATGTCCTATTGACGTAGCCATGCCATTTGCGGCTACTCACGCAGATTCAGCCCATGTCCAGTTTGAGGATGATCAGGAAAAAAAATTCATTGAGCACATTCAACAAATCTACCAATAGGTTCATGACATCTTGGACAGAACTAATTCTAAGTACAAGCAACGACATGATCAACATTGGGTGTCACACAACTTCCTGCCAGGTGCCAAAGTGTGGCTACATTTGAAAAAGGAGTGCCTCGCTGGACCCTACCGCAAGATTCACCCACTCCGATATGGGCCATAAACCATTACCAAGGTTGTAGGGGATAATGCCTTTGAGCTTAGTATTCCACCATTCCTTGGTCTGCACCCTGTGTTCAATGTGGACCGCCTTCGATCCTAATTTTCACATCTACTGGACACATCCGACATGGCATAACAACTCACACCAACAAAGTTAAACCCAAATTGCATGGAACAAACCAGAACTGATCAGATTATGGACACACAGATCAAGAACACCCGCCAACAGAGGATCCAGCTATATCGAGTTGTCAAAGCAGGCCAACTCCTTCACCAGGGACCAAGTTCAACAAAAGTTTCCTCATCTCATGGAGGAACTCAACGCAATGGGGAATATTTCTTACTAAGGGGGGAGGAATGATCCAGGAGGATATTGGTGTCCACCCGCCTATTCCACTTGGACCCACACCCATTTTTCTTTCATTTTTTCATTTTCCTTAATTGTAGCACAATTTACTATTTTTAGCAAATTTTCGGGTCCTGAACTTCCGGAGCCTTTTTGAGGCCCTAAACGACGTTTTTTGGGTATGCATGTTGTGGTGAGTATGAGATCATTTTGGACTCAATATTCACTGTTAGTAGTGTATTCCTCGGATAGATCTTTNTTTCATTTTCCTTAATTGTAGCACAATTTACTATTTTTAGCAATTTTTCAGGTCCTGAACTTCCGGAGCCTTTTTGAGGCCCTAAACGACGTTTTTTGGGTATGCATGTTGTGGTGAGTATGAGATCGTTTTGGACTCAATATTCACTGTCAGTAGTGTATTCCTCGGATAGATCTTTCTAATGATGTATCAAGTGCATCAAACAGAGATAATATGCCAAAGTTACGACCCCAAGAAATTGATGTACCAATTTACCCTAATGGGACCCATATTATGGCATTTCATCTCCTAGGTTTAGGTTTTTGGATGTTTAGGGGTTTCCATTATTTCTCAATAATATATAGGCCTTCGAGCCTCATTGTAACACCGAGTTTAGAGGCTAGTAGCCGCCACATCTGTTCTCAAAGATAAGCTACCAACACCCGAGCTATTTTATTTCCATTATGTCTGTAAGCCTATTTCAATCATTTGTTGTAAATGAAATGAAGTTTTACTTCCACTGCATCTCTGCGTTTATGTGTATTTCTGTATTTCCTTGTGTTCCTGCATAAATCCATACCAATGGTATCAGAGCATTGTTCTCTTTCTCAATCCTTCTTTGCATGTCCCCAACGAGGTCGTGGTATCAGGAGTTAGGGATCGATTTGGTTGAACAGTTGCAAGATCAACCTCACAAATCTTGACGGTAGCCCATGGGGGAAGAAAATAAAGATGAGGGAGCATGAGATCCTATCAAATTATTTCTTGAGGAGGCCCTCGAGAAACAAAGGAACACGATGATGGACAACTTTGCCCAGATCCTTCAACAACTGCCCACTGGCAGTGCATCTACATCCAATAACCACTCTGGAGGCGCCACTCCTTTTAAGGTACAAGTAAAATTTGACATTCCCATATTTGAGGGCCAAATAGATGCAGATGTCGTTGATAGATGGTTGAATATGTTAGAAGGATATTTCCTAGTTCATGACTTTTCTGACTGAGAAAGGATTAATTTTGCACTCCTTAAAGCCAGCCCCCATGTCGAGGATTGGTGGGAAACCTACTAGGAGCAATAGAGCGAGGGGGAACCCTCTATGTTCTTGGTCGCACCCACTTGTAATTCTTTTTGAGATCCCATCAAGGAACAATATTATCCTGTGGGGAGCTATGAGGACAAATACATCTAATGGACTATGCTGCGGTAGCAAAGGGACCAAGATGTGCATGAGCTGACGAATCTGTTCCATACCCTACACACAAAGTTGGGTATCAAATATTCGTAGAAACATTTGGTTTTAAAGTACCACAATTGTCTTCATATATAAATTCAGGAGGAAATGGAGTTCCTCTACATCTTCTCACTTGGTGCGACATACCGTTATGCTGCCAAGATTGAGCAGAAGTTCAAACAGAAGAAGCGAAACTTTGGGTCTGTGAATTAGAAGCAAGGGAAAGGTACCCCAAAACCACCGAACAAAGGACCAAGCCAAGGCGGGGCATCCCAAGAAAAATTGCTAAAGCCCCAAGAAAAGAACAACATTATGAAGCCAAAAAAGGACACAAGGAAGTGGTGTGAGTTCCATAAGAGATCCACCCACAACACAAGTGAGTGTCGGGCCAAGGAGTCACTGGTAGCCGAGTTGAAAGCTTTTGAATTGAATGCAGGATCCGAATCTGAATTAGAACCTGACAAATGGAGTGACAGGGGGAAACAGATTATTGATGCAGAGCCCAACACCACCGTTGCCACCATGAATATCTAGAAGAAGGAATCAAAATATCCAGAGGAGGCAGAACGCCTCTTCCATTTCCAGATGTGGGTAAAGGGTTCCCCTTTGCATTTCATTGTCGACAGTGGGAGCCAAAAGAACCTCATCTCAGTAGAGGTCGTGAAACGGTTGGGCTTTCCGACCACAACACACCCATAACCATACACCTTAGGGTGGTTGCACCAAGGATGGGACCTCCACGTAAGCCAACAATGTCGCCTTCCCTACAACATCAAGCCCTTCATTGATGAGGTATTATGTGACATTTCTCCTCTTGATGTTTCTGATGTATTATTAGGCCAACCATACTTGTGGAAGAGACATGCTGTGTATGAGTCCAAGCCTCGTGCTGTTATTATTTATTTGGGAAATAAGCTGTACAGGATACCAGAAATAGCACCGCCTACAACCATCTCTTTGGTTACTACAAAACAATGCAGTAAGCTCATTGCCAAAACCAGGAAATTTGTTTTCCTAATGATCTGCCCTCAGGGAAAGAAGAATACTTTGGCCATGACCTCCAGACAGGGCCCCTCTGCATGAAAAAAATAGATGGATAAAGGCATGGAGGAGTAAGAGGACATCTTCACCTCCCCCGCAGGGGTGCCTCTACACTGCTAGTTCAAGCACCCCATCGATATGACCCCAAGTCCGTCGCTTCCCAATGGACCAATCTATCGACGGTATGTTATGGAGAATAATGAAATCAAGAGGAAAATTCAAGAGCTATTGCAGAAAGGTCACATCCGACCGAGTTAATCACCCCGTGGAAGCCAGATCGTGATGGTGAAGAAGAAGGATGGGAGTTGGAGACTCTACATTAACTATTGGGAACTGAACAAGATCACTGTCTAGAATAGGTACCTGATCGCATAGATTGATGACCTTCTAAACCAAATCAAGGGGGGATAAATATTTCAGCAATATCGACTTGAAGTCTGGGTATCACCAGGTACCAATCAAACCCTCTGATGTGTGGAGGGCTACCTTCAAATCCAAGGAGGGCCTTTTCTAATGGCTAGTCATGCCTTTCGGGTTGATGAATGCCCCTGCAACCTTCATGAGACTAATGGAAGACATATTGAGACCATTAACCAACTCATTTGTAGTGGTGTACTTGGATGACATTATGATATTCAACCGGAATTGGGAAGAGCACCTCCACCACATCCGAAAAGTCCTCCAAACACCCCGACAACACAAGTTGTGTGCCAATTTGGAGAAGTGCACTTTTGGCATGACCCAGGTTCAGTATCTGGGATACATTATTGATGAGTGGGGGGTGCATGTGGATCCAACNTTTCATTTTCCTTAATTGTAGCACAATTTACTATTTTTAGCAATTTTTCAGGTCCTGAACTTCCGGAGCCTTTTTGAGGCCCTAAACGACGTTTTTTGGGTATGCATGTTGTGGTGAGTATGAGATCGTTTTGGACTCAATATTCACTGTCAGTAGTGTATTCCTCGGATAGATCTTTCTAATGATGTATCAAGTGCATCAAACAGAGATAATATGCCAAAGTTACGACCCCAAGAAATTGATGTACCAATTTACCCTAATGGGACCCATATTATGGCATTTCATCTCCTAGGTTTAGGTTTTTGGATGTTTAGGGGTTTCCATTATTTCTCAATAATATATAGGCCTTCGAGCCTCATTGTAACACCGAGTTTAGAGGCTAGTAGCCGCCACATCTGTTCTCAAAGATAAGCTACCAACACCCGAGCTATTTTATTTCCATTATGTCTGTAAGCCTATTTCAATCATTTGTTGTAAATGAAATGAAGTTTTACTTCCACTGCATCTCTGCGTTTATGTGTATTTCTGTATTTCCTTGTGTTCCTGCATAAATCCATACCAATGGTATCAGAGCATTGTTCTCTTTCTCAATCCTTCTTTGCATGTCCCCAACGAGGTCGTGGTATCAGGAGTTAGGGATCGATTTGGTTGAACAGTTGCAAGATCAACCTCACAAATCTTGACGGTAGCCCATGGGGGAAGAAAATAAAGATGAGGGAGCATGAGATCCTATCAAATTATTTCTTGAGGAGGCCCTCGAGAAACAAAGGAACACGATGATGGACAACTTTTCCCAGATCCTTCAACAACTGCCCACTGGCAGTGCATCTACATCCAATAACCACTCTGGAGGCGCCACTCCTTTTAAGGTACAAGTAAAATTTGACATTCCCATATTTGAGGGACAAATAGATGCAGATGTCGTTGATAGATGGTTGAATCTGTTAGAAGGATATTTCCTAGTTCATGACTTTTCTGACCGAGAAAGGATTATTTTTGCACTCCTTAAAGCCAGCCCCCATGTCGAGGATTGGTGGGAAACCTACTAGGAGGAATAGAGCGAGGGGGAACCCTCTATGTTCTTGGTCGCACCCACTTGTAATTCTTTTTGAGATCCCATCAAGGAACAATATTATCCTGTGGGGAGCTATGAGGACAAATACAGCTAATGGACTACGTTGCGGTAGCAAAGGGACCAAGATGTGCATGAGCTGACGAATCTGTTCCATACCCTACACACAAAGTTGGGTATCAAATATTCGTAGAAACATTTGGTTTTAAAGTACCACAATTGTCTTCATATATAAATTCAGGAGGAAATGGAGTTCCTCTACATCTTCTCACTTGGTGCGACATACCGTTATGCTGCCAAGATTGAGCAGAAGTTCAAACAGAAGAAGCGAAACTTTGGGTCTGTGAATTAGAAGCAAGGGAAAGGTACCCCAAAACCACCGAACAAAGGACCAAGCCAAGGCGGGGCATCCCAAGAAAAATTGCTAAAGCCCCAAGAAAAGAACAACATTATGAAGCCAAAAAAGGACACAAGGAAGTGGTGTGAGTTCCATAAGAGATCCACCCACAACACAAGTGAGTGTCGGGCCAAGGAGTCACTGGTAGCCGAGTTGAAAGCTTTTGAATTGAATGCAGGATCCGAATCTGAATTAGAACCTGACAAATGGAGTGACAGGGGGAAACAGATTATTGATGCAGAGCCCAACACCACCGTTGCCACCATGAATATCTAGAAGAAGGAATCAAAATATCCAGAGGAGGCAGAACGCCTCTTCCATTTCCAGATGTGGGTAAAGGGTTCCCCTTTGCATTTCATTGTCGACAGTGGGAGCCAAAAGAACCTCATCTCAGTAGAGGTCGTGAAACGGTTGGGCTTTCCGACCACAACACACCCATAACCATACACCTTAGGGTGGTTGCACCAAGGATGGGACCTCCACGTAAGCCAACAATGTCGCCTTCCCTACAACATCAAGCCCTTCATTGATGAGGTATTATGTGACATTTCTCCTCTTGATGTTTCTGATGTATTATTAGGCCAACCATACTTGTGGAAGAGACATGCTGTGTATGAGTCCAAGCCTCGTGCTGTTATTATTTATTTGGGAAATAAGCTGTACAGGATACCAGAAATAGCACCGCCTACAACCATCTCTTTGGTTACTACAAAACAATGCAGTAAGCTCATTGCCAAAACCAGGAAATTTGTTTTCCTAATGATCTGCCCTCAGGGAAAGAAGAATACTTTGGCCATGACCTCCAGACAGGGCCCCTCTGCATGAAAAAAATAGATGGATAAAGGCATGGAGGAGTAAGAGGACATCTTCACCTCCCCCGCAGGGGTGCCTCTACACTGCTAGTTCAAGCACCCCATCGATATGACCCCAAGTCCGTCGCTTCCCAATGGACCAATCTATCGACGGTATGTTATGGAGAATAATGAAATCAAGAGGAAAATTCAAGAGCTATTGCAGAAAGGTCACATCCGACCGAGTTAATCACCCCGTGGAAGCCAGATCGTGATGGTGAAGAAGAAGGATGGGAGTTGGAGACTCTACATTAACTATTGGGAACTGAACAAGATCACTGTCTAGAATAGGTACCTGATCGCATAGATTGATGACCTTCTAAACCAAATCAAGGGGGGATAAATATTTCAGCAATATCGACTTGAAGTCTGGGTATCACCAGGTACCAATCAAACCCTCTGATGTGTGGAGGGCTACCTTCAAATCCAAGGAGGGCCTTTTCTAATGGCTAGTCATGCCTTTCGGGTTGATGAATGCCCCTGCAACCTTCATGAGACTAATGGAAGACATATTGAGACCATTAACCAACTCATTTGTAGTGGTGTACTTGGATGACATTATGATATTCAACCGGAATTGGGAAGAGCACCTCCACCACATCCGAAAAGTCCTCCAAACACCCCGACAACACAAGTTGTGTGCCAATTTGGAGAAGTGCACTTTTGGCATGACCCAGGTTCAGTATCTGGGATACATTATTGATGAGTGGGGGGTGCATGTGGATCCAACNATCCCAGAATAGGTACCTAATCCCATGGATTGATGACCTTCTGGACCAACTCAAGGGGGTGAAATATTTCAGCAAGATCGACTTGAAGTCTGGGTATCAACAGGTACCAATCGAACCCTCTGATATGTGGAAGGCTACCTTCAAATCCAAGGAGGGCCTTTTCGAATGGTTGGTCATGCCTTTCGGGTTAACGAATGCCCATGCAACCTTCATGAGACTAATGGATGACATATTGTGACCATTCACCAACTCATTTGTAGTGGTGTACTTGGATTACATTATGATCTTCAACTAGAATTGGGAAGAGCACCTCCACCACATTCGACTAGTCCTCCAAATGCGCCGACAACACAAGTTGTGTGCCGATTTGGAGAAGTGCACTTTTGGCATGACCCAGGTTCAGTATCTGGGATACATTATTGATGAGTGGGGGGTGCATGTGGATCCAGCCAAGATCCAATTCATTCGAGATTAGCCAGCCCCAACCACCCTAACATAGCTCCACAAATTTTTGGGTCTTGCCAATTTCTACCATAGGTTTGTGTTGGGATTCTCTCATATCACTTGGCCCTTGAGTGAAGTCACCAAGGGAGGAGAAAAATAAAAATTGTTTTTGTCTGAATCTCAACAGAAGGCGTTTGGTGATTTGAAGCATTGCCTCTACTCTGTACCAGTGCTCACATTACTAGACTTGCAAGAACCATTTGAGATCGAGACAAATGCCTCTGACTATGCTATTGGGGCAGTCCTTACTCAACAGGGGCATCCAGTGGCACATCACAGTGAGACACTTTTCGACACAGTATGAAAGTACCCCACTTATGAAAAAGAGATGTATTCCATTGTGCAGACTTGATGACAATGGAAGCATTACATTTTGGGAAAGGAAACAATCATCCCCACAGACCATCGCCCCTTGTAGTTCATATAGACACAAGGGAAGTTGTAGAATGATCGCCATCAGAAGTGGTCCACATACCTGCAACAGTTTCATTTGAACATTAAGTACAAGAAAGGAAACACCAATAATGTTTCAGACTGCCTTAGCCGACCCCCTATCATGGCGCTAACCACGATGGTCAATTGTTGTGGGCACAAGACTTCTGATTGGCTGCTTCTCTACAAAAGTGATCCAGAATTTGGTCACACATACAATACGCTCTTAGAGGGTAAGCAAGTTCCTAATTTTCACCTCCAAGATTCCCTGCTATGTCACCTGGGACATATTTGTGTTCCTTAAAGTGAGCATGCCAAGAAGATTTGGAAGGCGCACTACAGTCAGGTCACTAGGCATTTCGGGGTCAAGAAAACTGTGGCAGTACTGCAGAAGTATTTCTATTGGATGAACCTTTGACAAGATGTCGGGAAGTACATTAAGTCCTGCACTACTTGCGCCATTTCCAAACCAACCATCAAGAAGCAAGGCCTCTATACTCTTCTGCCTATTCCTAGTCAACCTTGGGAATCCATCTCCATGGATTACATGTTAGGCCTTCCTTCTACTAAGCATGGCAATGATTGTGTTTTTGTGGTCATCGACATATTCTCGAAGATGTCCATTATGATGGCCTGGAAGAAGAATATCACAATAGAAGCCACTTCTAAACTCTTCTTTGAACGAGTGTATGTACACTTTGGGATCCCATAGTCTATCATCTCAGATCAGGACAACAAGTTTCTCAATACATTTTGGTCCAACCTCTGGTCGATGTTGGACACCAATCTCACCAAGTTCACAACTTTCCATCCGCAAACTAATGGCCAGACATAGGTCATCAACCGAATGATTGTACAGATTATGTGCATGTACAACTCAAAGCATACATGCACATGGGATGAGATCCTCCCCTATGTACAACCACAACTACAATCGGCCTCTCCATAGATCAACCAACCATAACCCCTTTCAGGTGGGATTGGGATTCCATCTACTATGTCCCATTGACGTAGCCATGCCATTTGCGTCTAGTCAGGCAGATTCGACCCATGTCCAGTTTGCAGCTGACAAGGCAAACAAATTCATTGAGCACATTCAACAAATCTGCCAACATGTTCATGAAATCTTGGACAGAGCCAATTCTAAGTACAAGTAGCGACATGATCAACATCGGGCGCCACACAACTTCCAGGTGGGCGACAAAGTGTAGCTACATTTGCAAAAGGAGCGCCTCGCTGGACCCTACCACAAGATTTGCCCAGTCTGATATGGGACATACACCATCACCAAGGCTATAGGGGAAAATTCCTTTGAGCTAAGTATTCCACCATTCCTTGGTTTTCACCCAATTTTCAATGTGGACTGCCTTCGTCCGTACTTTCCACCTCTACTAGACACATCTGACATGGCAGAACAACTCACACCAACAGAGTTAAACCCAAATTGCATGGAACAAGCCATAAATGATCCTATTATGGACACACATATCAAGAACACCCCCCAATAGAGGATCTGGCTATATCGATTTGTCAAAGAAGGCCAACTCCTTCACCAGGGCAAGTGGCTCACTAGGGACCAAGTTCAATAGAAGTTTCCTCATCTCATGGAGGAACTCAACGCAATGGGGACCTAAGGGGGGAGGAATGATCCAGGTGGATATTGGTGGCCACTCACCTATTCCACTTGGACCCACACCATTATTTCTTTCAGTTTTTCAGTTTCCTTAATTGTAGCATAATTTACTATTTTTAGCAGTTTGTTGGGTCCTGAATTTCCGGAGCCGTTTCGAGGCCCTAAACGACATTTTTTGGGCATGAATGCTGCAGAGAGTATGATTATGTTCCAGACTTGATATTCGCTCTTAGCAATGTAGTCCTCTGATAGATCTTTCTAATGATGTATCAAGTGTGTCAAAGGAAGATAGTATGCCAAAGTTACAACCCCGTGAAATTGATATACCAATTTACCCCAACGGGACCCATATTCTAGCGTTTCATCTCCTAGGGTTAGGTTTTTGGATGTTTAGGGTTTTCCATTGTTTCTCAATAATATATAGGCCTTCAACTCCCATTGTAACACAAAGTTTAGAGGCCAATAACCTCCACATCTCTTCTCAGAGATAAGCTACCAATGCCCGAGCTATTTTATTTCCATTCTGTCTGTAAGCATATTTCAGTCATTTGTTGTTAATGAAATGAAGTTTTACTTCCGCTGCATCTCTGCGTTTATGTGTATTTCTGTATTTTGATTGTGTTGCTCCATAAATACATATCAAATTACTTTCTATGTATTGAAGTAAAGGTAAAAAAATGTGTTAAAATGATATTTTCCACTATATTTGAAAAGTATGGAACCATAAATTAATTAATGACACATAATTGTATGAAAAATCTTAATTTTAAAAAAAGAAATGGTGTACAACATTTTTAACATTGGATGAAGAATAAAAATATGATGAAAAACACCATTGAACAAAAAAAATAAATAGAAAAGTTTGAAAATAGATGAAAAAACACCATTGAGAAAAAATTGAACAATTTGAAAATAAATGAAAAAACAAACATTTAAAAAAAAGTGGAAACCTTATGTATCAAAAAATTTAAGATATCAAAAAACCACCTAAAAAGGGAGGGGGGGGAGGGGGGTGGGTGCTATTGGTAGCACCATTTTTAAAAACGGGGTAAAAAACTTGACCCCCCCCAAAACGAGAACTCTGTAGAGTTCTCATTAAGTTGGTAACTATGTTTCAAATGGTGATCTTTGACAATTTAGAATTTCATTTAAGGTTGTGGAGCTCTTTTCAAATTTCGCATTGGTATTTGATCTTTCCAATTCCTTTCTTAGAAAAACTGTTTCAGATTATAGGCTGCTACAATCATCTTCTCTTTCTTTTAGCTGGGTTCTTAAGACTTCTTCAATTCTCTTTGCTTCTTCTACTCGAGTTTTTAAGTTGATAATGATTTTTTCAGTTTCATCAAAACTTTCTTTTACATTGAGCATTTATTTTCTGTACTTTTTTAGTTGCTCCTTTTGTATCCTTTTCTTGGTTCTTAGTGTATTTATTTCTCTTAGAGCACATATGAGCTCCCCTTCAAGATCCACTTCAGTATCAATCTCATGATTATCTTCTTCCGTTGAATTTGTGTTTCTAGACCCATGTAGAGGATCTCTAATGTTTCACTATCACTATCATCAAATGAGCTGTTGATCTCATTTGTCTATAGATTCTTCTTTTTCCCAAAGAAATTTCTTTTCTTTTTAGTCTTTCCCTTGATATACCTTTTGAAGTTGGAATATTCTTCATTATTTTTAATCTTATAAGGGCATTTAGCAGCTAAGTGTCTTACTTCTCCACAATTAAAACATTTAAAGGGAAGCTTACCTTTGTATTTTCCTAAGCCTCTCTTGAGATTTATAATAAAGTTGGATTCTTCTTCATCTGATTCATTGTCTGAGTTGTCACTTGTCACATGTTCTTCTACCTTTGTCTTCTTTGATGCCTTGAAGGTTTCTTCCTTCCTCGCTAGATTTTCTTTTTTTCCCTTTTCTATCATTATTTCACATGCAGTGACAATTCCATGTAATTCATCCATTGTCAGATTGTTTAGGTCCTTCACTTCTTCAGTGGTAGATATCTTGGGGTTGAATCTTGAGGGAAGTGACCTAAGAACTTTTTACACAATAATGGGTTCTTTAACATCTTCACCCATTCCTCTGATGGCGTTGACAATCTTATCTACTCAAAGAAAGTAGTCCGCAATACTCTCTTCCTTGTTCATCATAAGAGTCTCAAATTGATCTCTGTGGGTTTGTAATTTTTCCTTCTTGACTTTGTCATCTCCTTCATATATTTTCTGTTTCTTGTCCCACATATCTTTTTATGAAGTACAATGCATGACTTTGAAAAAATCTGATTCTTCCAGACCACATAGGATTGTACTCATGGCCTTAGAATCATAGTAATTGAGTTTCTTTTCAGTGGGATCTACTGGTGGAGTTGTCAGAGCTGTGTAACCATTCTCAACTACACTTCAGACGTCATACCTAAGTGAATTCAAATAATTTTTCATTCTTATGCTCAAGAATGCATAGTTTGATCCATCAAATAATGAAGCTCTATAGAAAAACCTTCCTTATCAATGTGTGTTGTAGGGATTCACCTTCCAGTGGTTAGACTATTTATGAAGGACCTTCCTCTAATACCAATTGTTGGCACACTTACTATATACTCAGAGGTGAGTGAATCAGTATAAGTATGCTTTTCATTTCTTTCAATTTTTATCAGTTTATTAGTTTATCAACTATAAACATTTAAATATACACAAATGTACAATACACACTACACAAAGATCTAATGTGGAAACCCAAATGGGAGAAAACCATGAAACATTTATTTTATAAAATTATGTATGCTACAACTTAGTGTTACAATGCTTGCAAGCACCAACCTGCAAGAGACACCAATCTCCATTCCTGAGCACCAACTCAACAACAAAGTTTGTAGGCACCAACCTACAGGAGACACCAATCCCCTTGGTTTGAGCACTAACTCGGCTCTCCCTATAGCCACCAAAATACAACTACTATATTTGTTGGCACCAACAAGATTATCTATTTCCTTCAATATTTCACTTGCACAAGTATGCTGCTCTATCTCTGTTGTCACAACCCTGTTCACCAACTCACATTTTGCATGATTCAAAAGTTCCTTAGACCTCCCAACCACCTTGATATGTTCATATTTTATTTTCTTTCACTCTCTTTCATGCTCATACATGTGAGCCTCATAGCTCTTCTTTCACCATTTGTATGCCCACTTCCACAATTTGCAACTCTCTCTCATTCTCCCTTCACTCTTTGTTCTTTAATCTCATAATCACTCCCTCTCATATACACATTTTTTTTTCACATCCACTCATGGATTCATTACTTATAAATCCCATACACTCAATCAATTTGTCCACATACAAAAAAACAATTCCATGGAGATGGTTCTAGATCTCCTTAAGACCGAGCTGCAATGCTCCCTCAAAATATGGAATTGACACCTTGATTCTTCTCCAAATTGGGTTGCGATAATCCTTTGAACCTGATATTCAACTTCCTTCTGTTTCCCACGATTATTCACATAGTCCCTTGATGCTCAGGAGCCATCAGATCCGATCCTTGAACAAGTCATGACCGTCAATCTGTTATTTACCCATCAAAATGTACAACACGACCTCAAAACTCAACCATTGTTCGATCCATCTTCGGATATGATCTTGACCGTTGATCTAGTTCCTTGGATTCCTCAAATATCGAGGTATCGAGCCTCGCCGCCCAGACCATCAACACTACCATGCACCTACATTTTTTCAACCATAGTGAAAAGTGTGTTTTAATCCAAGGATAAAAACAATAACCTATGGTCAACTAGACACATAATTCACCATAGAGAACACCCCTAGAAAAGATAAGCTATCAACAAGAAAACCAATGGATAAATGGGGCCTTCCATGAACCAACCCTTGGGGGATGTCAAGTCCCCAAGACCTAACTAGAGAAGGTGTGAGAGATAGTTATTGTAACCCACATGTAACAACCCTTACTGGTGCAAGTATCATTGTGAAGATTGGCACCATTCAAGTGAACTACAATAGAGGATTGACGTCTGCCTTAGGTACTATAGGAACTTCCCACCGATAGTCACCTATGTAGATACCTAAGAAAATTCACTATAATTACCACATCACAATCAACAACTAGAAGAATAGTCGTGGGTCAGGAACACACGTAAGGCCAATGAAACTAATCTTGAAGCTGTGAGAAGCACTATCTCACAGAGAATCTTGGCACTACTGAAACCCCTATACATGTAGTAGTCCAACATACACCAAAACAAGAAAAGAGGGGATATCAATCCACTTGGTCCAGTGTGACCTAGTGATTTATTCCCGTTTTAGAGGATCATCTTGACAAGTGCTCCTTGTGGGTAGTGGATTTATGCACGCACTAGTGACTCCTAGTTTTGGTTTTGTGGCCTTTGAGAATTTACTCTCCAACTCTGCACCAAGGCCNTCACTAGGGACCAAGTTCAATAGAAGTTTCCTCATCTCATGGAGGAACTCAACGCAATGGGGACCTAAGGGGGGAGGAATGATCTAGGTGGATATTGGTGGCCACTCACCTATTCCACTTGGACCCACACCATTATTTCTTTCAGTTTTTCAGTTTCCTTAATTGTAGCATAATTTACTATTTTTAGTAGTTTGTTGGGTCCTGAATTTCCGGAGCCGTTTCGAGGCCCTAAACGACATTTTTTGGGCATGAATGCTGCGGAGAGTATGATTCTGTTCCAGACTTGATATTCGCTGTTAGAAATGTAGTCCTCGGATAGATCTTTCTAATGATGTATCAAGTGTGTCAAAGGAAGATAGTATGCCAAAGTTACAACCCCGTGAAATTGATATACCAATTTACCCCAACGGGACCCATATTCTAGCATTTCATCTCCTAGGGTTAGGTTTTTGGATGTTTAGGGTTTTCCATTGTTTCTCAATAATATATAGGCCTTCAAGTCCCATTGTAACACAAAGTTTAGAGGCCAATAACCTCCACATCTCTTCTCAGAGATAAGCTACCAATGCCCGAGCTATTTTATTTCCATTCTGTCTGTAAGCATATTTCAGTCATTTGTTGTTAATGAAATGAAGTTTTACTTCCGCTGCATCTCTGCGTTTATGTGTATTTCTGTATTTTGATTGTGTTGCTCCATAAATACATATCAAATTACTTTCTATGTATTGAAGTAAAGGTAAAAAAATGTGTTAAAATGATATTTTCCACTATATTTGAAAAGTATGGAACCATAAATTAATTAATGACACATAATTGTATGAAAAATCTTAATTTTAAAAAAAGAAATGGTGTACAACATTTTTAACATTGGATGAAGAATAAAAATATGATGAAAAACACCATTGAACAAAAAAAATAAATAGAAAAGTTTGAAAATAGATGAAAAAACACCATTGAGAAAAAATTGAACAATTTGAAAATAAATGAAAAAACAAACATTTAAAAAAAAGTGGAAACCTTATGTATCAAAAAATTTAAGATATCAAAAAACCACCTAAAAAGGGAGGGGGGGGAGGGGGGTGGGTGCTATTGGTAGCACCATTTTTAAAAACGGGGTAAAAAACTTGACCCCCCCCAAAACGAGAACTCTGTAGAGTTCTCATTAAGTTGGTAACTATGTTTCAAATGGTGATCTTTGACAATTTAGAATTTCATTTAAGGTTGTGGAGCTCTTTTCAAATTTCGCATTGGTATTTGATCTTTCCAATTCCTTTCTTAGAAAAACTGTTTCAGATTATAGGCTGCTACAATCATCTTCTCTTTCTTTTAGCTGGGTTCTTAAGACTTCTTCAATTCTCTTTGCTTCTTCTACTCGAGTTTTTAAGTTGATAATGATTTTTTCAGTTTCATCAAAACTTTCTTTTACATTGAGCATTTATTTTCTGTACTTTTTTAGTTGCTCCTTTTGTATCCTTTTCTTGGTTCTTAGTGTATTTATTTCTCTTAGAGCACATATGAGCTCCCCTTCAAGATCCACTTCAGTATCAATCTCATGATTATCTTCTTCCGTTGAATTTGTGTTTCTAGACCCATGTAGAGGATCTCTAATGTTTCACTATCACTATCATCAAATGAGCTGTTGATCTCATTTGTCTATAGATTCTTCTTTTTCCCAAAGAAATTTCTTTTCTTTTTAGTCTTTCCCTTGATATACCTTTTGAAGTTGGAATATTCTTCATTATTTTTAATCTTATAAGGGCATTTAGCAGCTAAGTGTCTTACTTCTCCACAATTAAAACATTTAAAGGGAAGCTTACCTTTGTATTTTCCTAAGCCTCTCTTGAGATTTATAATAAAGTTGGATTCTTCTTCATCTGATTCATTGTCTGAGTTGTCACTTGTCACATGTTCTTCTACCTTTGTCTTCTTTGATGCCTTGAAGGTTTCTTCCTTCCTCGCTAGATTTTCTTTTTTTCCCTTTTCTATCATTATTTCACATGCAGTGACAATTCCATGTAATTCATCCATTGTCAGATTGTTTAGGTCCTTCACTTCTTCAGTGGTAGATATCTTGGGGTTGAATCTTGAGGGAAGTGACCTAAGAACTTTTTACACAATAATGGGTTCTTTAACATCTTCACCCATTCCTCTGATGGCGTTGACAATCTTATCTACTCAAAGAAAGTAGTCCGCAATACTCTCTTCCTTGTTCATCATAAGAGTCTCAAATTGATCTCTGTGGGTTTGTAATTTTTCCTTCTTGACTTTGTCATCTCCTTCATATATTTTCTGTTTCTTGTCCCACATATCTTTTTATGAAGTACAATGCATGACTTTGAAAAAATCTGATTCTTCCAGACCACATAGGATTGTACTCATGGCCTTAGAATCATAGTAATTGAGTTTCTTTTCAGTGGGATCTACTGGTGGAGTTGTCAGAGCTGTGTAACCATTCTCAACTACACTTCAGACGTCATACCTAAGTGAATTCAAATAATTTTTCATTCTTATGCTCAAGAATGCATAGTTTGATCCATCAAATAATGAAGCTCTATAGAAAAACCTTCCTTATCAATGTGTGTTGTAGGGATTCACCTTCCAGTGGTTAGACTATTTATGAAGGACCTTCCTCTAATACCAATTGTTGGCACACTTACTATATACTCAGAGGTGAGTGAATCAGTATAAGTATGCTTTTCATTTCTTTCAATTTTTATCAGTTTATTAGTTTATCAACTATAAACATTTAAATATACACAAATGTACAATACACACTACACAAAGATCTAATGTGGAAACCCAAATGGGAGAAAACCATGAAACATTTATTTTATAAAATTATGTATGCTACAACTTAGTGTTACAATGCTTGCAAGCACCAACCTGCAAGAGACACCAATCTCCATTCCTGAGCACCAACTCAACAACAAAGTTTGTAGGCACCAACCTACAGGAGACACCAATCCCCTTGGTTTGAGCACTAACTCGGCTCTCCCTATAGCCACCAAAATACAACTACTATATTTGTTGGCACCAACAAGATTATCTATTTCCTTCAATATTTCACTTGCACAAGTATGCTGCTCTATCTCTGTTGTCACAACCCTGTTCACCAACTCACATTTTGCATGATTCAAAAGTTCCTTAGACCTCCCAACCACCTTGATATGTTCATATTTTATTTTCTTTCACTCTCTTTCATGCTCATACATGTGAGCCTCATAGCTCTTCTTTCACCATTTGTATGCCCACTTCCACAATTTGCAACTCTCTCTCATTCTCCCTTCACTCTTTGTTCTTTAATCTCATAATCACTCCCTCTCATATACACATTTTTTTTTCACATCCACTCATGGATTCATTACTTATAAATCCCATACACTCAATCAATTTGTCCACATACAAAAAAACAATTCCATGGAGATGGTTCTAGATCTCCTTAAGACCGAGCTGCAATGCTCCCTCAAAATATGGAATTGACACCTTGATTCTTCTCCAAATTGGGTTGCGATAATCCTTTGAACCTGATATTCAACTTCCTTCTGTTTCCCACGATTATTCACATAGTCCCTTGATGCTCAGGAGCCATCAGATCCGATCCTTGAACAAGTCATGACCGTCAATCTGTTATTTACCCATCAAAATGTACAACACGACCTCAAAACTCAACCATTGTTCGATCCATCTTCGGATATGATCTTGACCGTTGATCTAGTTCCTTGGATTCCTCAAATATCGAGGTATCGAGCCTCGCCGCCCAGACCATCAACACTACCATGCACCTACATTTTTTCAACCATAGTGAAAAGTGTGTTTTAATCCAAGGATAAAAACAATAACCTATGGTCAACTAGACACATAATTCACCATAGAGAACACCCCTAGAAAAGATAAGCTATCAACAAGAAAACCAATGGATAAATGGGGCCTTCCATGAACCAACCCTTGGGGGATGTCAAGTCCCCAAGACCTAACTAGAGAAGGTGTGAGAGATAGTTATTGTAACCCACATGTAACAACCCTTACTGGTGCAAGTATCATTGTGAAGATTGGCACCATTCAAGTGAACTACAATAGAGGATTGACGTCTGCCTTAGGTACTATAGGAACTTCCCACCGATAGTCACCTATGTAGATACCTAAGAAAATTCACTATAATTACCACATCACAATCAACAACTAGAAGAATAGTCGTGGGTCAGGAACACACGTAAGGCCAATGAAACTAATCTTGAAGCTGTGAGAAGCACTATCTCACAGAGAATCTTGGCACTACTGAAACCCCTATACATGTAGTAGTCCAACATACACCAAAACAAGAAAAGAGGGGATATCAATCCACTTGGTCCAGTGTGACCTAGTGATTTATTCCCGTTTTAGAGGATCATCTTGACAAGTGCTCCTTGTGGGTAGTGGATTTATGCACGCACTAGTGACTCCTAGTTTTGGTTTTGTGGCCTTTGAGAATTTACTCTCCAACTCTGCACCAAGGCCMTAAATCCTAATCTAATGTTTGTTTGATAGAAAGAAAAGAGTCTAATAGATTTTATATTAAGCACAATTCTTTTTATGGCTATTKATTACTCAAAAAGRTATGAAATGGACCAAATGATGTTTGAGACTCTTTCCAAACCCAAAGAAAGACAAAGAATGAAAAGGAAAGAAATGAGCTTCTTTTTCATTGATGAATAATATCTAAGGGAAGGAAMAAGGGTTTTATTCTTCTCAAATAACAATAAMTCAAATCCAAATGGGACTATAAATCACTCCAAAATACRATTTCAGACCCCAAAATTCACTACCAACACTCCAATKCAACTCTCAAAAAATTCCTAAATTTTCCAAAAGGGATGATCATAACATGGAAATTTTMTTTTTCTCTTTTATACCATGTAAATAAGAATGAGAAATTGATCCAGATGGATATCAGTGGCCATCCACCTCTTCCACTGAATCACCATTTTGAGCTTGTGGTTTTGATAAACCATGATATTCACCCTTTTGATGGCGAATGGAATGTAATGTAATCTTCATTTGTTAATTACAAACATCATTTAATGATTTCCTAGTGGTCTTATGTACATGCCTACAACATAGTTTTAATGCACCAGATCCCATCAGAACTTTGCAGTTAAGCGCACTTAGGATAGAGTAATACTGGGATGCGTGACCACCTAGGAATTCCTAGTGTTTTACATGCCTATGGCATTTTATAAACTTAGTCCAATTCATCCCACATGCATCATGGGAATTGTTCTCCTCTCACTCTTGCATATATAATTGAGGTATAGGAGGCCCTTTAAGCATGCAATGGAGTGTTATGTAGATCTTCTTGTGAATGAAACATAGCCAACATCTCTTTCTTTTTAGAGATAAGCTACCCCATTTTTCCAGTTTGTGTTCTATAGTGTTTTTATATCTTATTCAGTAATAGAATTTGGGTTTTGTTGATGATTGCAGCTATGTGAGACATTCTCCAGCTTACAAACTTGTGAGATGTGGATCATTGTAGCTATGTGAGATATTCTCTGGCTTACAAACCTGAGAGAAATCCCTTGAAGAGGGTGTGTGGTTCCTATATGAGACAGAGATGGAACGTAGAGATGAAATCCTCCATATAGAGAGTTGAGAATAACTTCAGATGATTCTCATGGGTAACACAATGAGAAAGGTGATATGTAGAGTTGGATGTTCTTGTGGCCGAGCACAAGGTGAATGTGTGAAATCCCAAAGTGTTGGGTGCATCGTCACGAGAATAGAAATGAATATGATGTATTAACATCCTCTGAGCATAAGAGTTGACTAGAAACTCCAGATGAATCTCCTGTGTAATGTAGTGGGAAAGAAGATCTGTTGAGTGGACGTGCCTGTGGACGAGCACATGTGAATGTGATCCTAATGGCTGAGCACTAGTGAAGAAGTGGTTCTTCTATGTAATGCAGTGATCCAGTGATATGGAAATCCCTATGGATGTGCTCATAGTCGATGAGCATTAGTGGGTGTATAATATCCCTTGCTATATTGTTCAAGAGTCAGACTTGCCTGTAACCCTAATTGTAATGAAAAGGGTACAGGCCGACCCCACCTTAATGTGACTAGTAATTAATGTAAAAGATAATTAATCTGGTTAATATTAATTATATTATGAGCTAGTGAGGTTGGCCCTGTTGTGATAATAGACACTTCCATTGACAGGTTCAATCTAGTATAAGTAAAGATAAATTCCCCATTGAGGAATCATATCTTCCAAGTGAGTTTGGAAATTTCAGCAAGTACACCTTCTTGGGAAAAGTGCACACCTCTCTTGGGCACTAGTATTCTAGGGTTTGAGCACCATCTTCTGTTCTATGTTTTATATTGGTGGTGAATTTCTTTCTCTTGAAGAATATAGCAAATGATTTGGCAGGGTTTTCTTCCCTTGTTGAGAAGGGTTTCCCAGGATACTTCTTGTTTTCTTGTGCATGGTGCTTCTTCTTATGATCTTGGTTGCTGCAACATTTATGGTTATGGTTAAATGGAAATAATGGAATGATATTCATGATTAACCTTGAATATTGACAAATCAACATGGTATCAGAGCATAGGTCTTGAAATAACCCATTGCAAAAGCATCTACCAAGTCTCCTCTCACTTTTGCAGAACCATATGACCCTCTTAGGGTTTCTAGAAAAATCCATACGACCCTCCTTTATTTGGAAATCCAACCCTTAATACTTAGATGTTGGGGATATTTTTGGCATAGAAGAGTACAACCTCCTCCAGTGCATCTCCGGAAGATCTCAAAGTGAAATTCCGAGAAATTTTGATTTTTGGCCCTAGGGTTTCTAGGGTGTTAGAATTTCCTGCAAAATATTAATCTTAAATTTCTGAAGAAATGTTTCTCATGAATCAGAAATCATCTTTGTGACACTATCAAGTTTATTGTAAGCAGTCATAAGATCAACATAATCCAAGGTTACTAATTCAACATAATCATTAGGTTTTCAAAATCCAGTTGGCGATATTTTGAAGAAACCAATCAAATGAAGAACAAAGCCTTAGTATAAGATAGGCTTGATGGAGCAAGGAACTTCAAATCCTGGAAATCAAGGCTTCAAGTCACCTGTGAAGAAGATGATCTCTTGGATGTGGTAACTAAAACCTTACCAGATACAACTACAGATATAGAGAAGAAGATAAGAAAGGAAGAATATGTCAAAGCAAAGAAATTAATCATCTATTCAGTAAGAGATAATCTCTTACCTTGTATTACCAACCCGAAGACAACTTATGATTTGTATGAAGCATTAAAAGAAATATTTGAAAGTGACAACACCCTCAAAGCTCTTACCTTGAAGATCCAACTTCAAAGTACCGAGATGAAAAAATGTGACATAGTTGCCATCTTCTTTATGAAGTTATCAAATATTAAAGAACAACTAGAGACCATCGGAGAAATCATGTCTGATATAGAACTTGTCTTAACCACTCTCAAAAACCTTCCAAAAACATGAGAGACTTTCCTTCAGAGTATCGGTGGAAGAGAGGCTCTACCAACCTTTGATTATCTATGGACATATTATACTCAAGAATAACTTAGACTTGGAAATAGAGGAGTGGAAGATTCCTCAGAAGAAAGTCATGCTCTTGCACTTGATACAAAGAAAGGAGGAAAATTCAAAAGAAATTTCAGGCAAACATTTAAAGGTGAAAAGTATTCATCAAATCCAGGTTATCAAAGAAGACATGTTTCAGAAATTTAGTGCCTTAGATGTGAAAAGTATGGACACTATGCAAGAAACTGTCCAACCAGGAAGAAGGGAAGACTATATGCTTCCACCGCTGACATTGATCGAAACCCACCTCAAAAGAATGAAGAGAAGAGAGAGGATAAGTACTTCCTCTAAAACTAAAGAATGACTACAAACCAGGTAAATCAATTGATTTCAAATTTTATAGTTGATTTCATTTTTGAATAAATCCCTAGTATGGGGCCCCTCAAAGACTTGGACCATTATCCTTGATATGGGAGTCCAAACCAGATTTAATTGATTATTATGCAAGAAAAAGTAGAGATGTTGTCCTTAAACAAGAGATATACATTCAACAAACCTAGAGAACCTCAGATGGAGATTGATAGTAAGACAATACCTTCTCCCCCTTTAGCAAATCATAGGGAGATAGACATTATTCAAGTTGATCCGGTTGCACCAGTTGATATGTTAAGAGATATTGCGGTAGGACATAAAAGGCCTACATAGACTCACTTTGCAAGAGGCAGAGAAAAATACAAGCCTCTCAAGGAGCATCCTGAGAAAGCAAAATATATTTTCAAGCTATCCTTCAGTCATGAGCCACCTCATTGATGCTGTGCCACCTTGTCTTAGAGAAGCAACAGGACAACAAATATGGAAAGATTCCATAACAGAAGAATACTAGTATATCTTAAAGAGTGATGCATAAGATATTATTCAGGGACCAGAAGGGAAGTTTGTGGTAACTTCCAAGTGGATATATAAGATCAAACATGCAACTGATGGAAGTGTCTAGAAATACAAAACAAGATCTATAGCCAGAGTTTTCTCACAAACATAGGGAGTTGTCTATGATGAGACACTTGATCCAGTAAACACTTCCATCCATACTACCATCCATGAGTTGGAAACTATATCATATAGATAAATTCTTGATGAGTTTGGATTTCAACAAGAGTGTTGCTGATCCAAACCTATATCATTACAATGTTGATGATGAGAGCCTGATTTTGATGACTTGTTCAGAAAGCCTTGTTGTTAAATACAAGTAATCCTTGACTTATGAATTCGAGATGAAGAATCTGAGTATGATGCACTACTTATTAGGACAATAAGTATGACAGAGGACTAATGAGATTTTCTCGAGTCAAGGAAAATATACAGTGGAAATATTAAAGAAGTTCAAGTATGACAGAATGCAAAATCCATCGTGATGAATTTAAAAGAAGAAGATTGATGATGATTCAGACGAGACTGATCCACAATTGATTGGATCACTGATGTATCTGGTTAACACTGGACTTGATTCATTCCATGTAGTGAATGTGCTTAGTCATTTCATGAGTCAACTGAGATAGACTCACTAGACAACAACAAAACATGTATTACGATATATATGAGGCACAATTGGATATGGCCTAAGATATGCCTCCAATGTTAACTTAAGTTTGCAGGATATGCCGATTCAAATTGAGAAGAAAGACAGTGGACTGAAAGAGCACATCTAGTTGATGTTCTACCATGAAGTTTTCCATGGTTTCCTGATGCAGCGAGAAACAAACTCTGTGGACTTGAGTACCAAATAGGCAGAGTATATAACAATGAGTGTGCGAAGAAATGTGGCTTCATAAGCTTCTGACATATTTACTTGACCATGAGATGGATCCTATGATGATAAGCAAGAGTCCTGTATAAATCTCCTTGAGAACCCAATGTTTCCTGATGGATCAAAACATGATAAGATGGAATATATTTATATCAGAGATATGATGCAGAGAAAAACCGTACACATGTAGTAACTTCCTAAACATGAGCAGATTGCAGACATCTTTCACCAAACTAACCTGGTGAAGAATGCCTCCCTAGTTGAGAGGGAGTGTTGATGACTCCTGCCATGACAAAATTGAAAGTACATCTGTGTGATACTTGGCATGATGAAGAATGCCTCCCTAGCCATGAGGGAGTGTTGATGATTGCAGCTATGTGAGACATTCTCCAACTTACAAACCTGTGAGATGTGGATCATTACAACTATGTGAGATATTCTCCAGCTTACAAACCTAAGAGAAATCCCCTGAAGAGGGTGTGTGGTTCCTATATGAGACAGAGATGGAATGTAGAGATGAACTCCTCCATATAAAGAGTTGAGAAGAACTCTAGATGATTCTCCTGGGTGACATAGTGAGAAAGGTGATCTGCAGAGTTGGACATGCCTGTGGCTGAGCACAAGGTGAACGTGTGAAATCCCAAAGTGCTGGGTGCATCGTCATGAGAACATAAATGAAGATGATGTATTATCATACTCTGAGTAGAAGAGTTGATGAGAAACTCCATATGAATCTCATGTGTAATGCAGTGGGAAATAAGATCTGTTGAGTGGACATGCCTATGGATGAGCACAAGTGAACGCGATCCTAGTGGCTGAGAACTAGTGAAGAAGTGGTTCTTCTGTGTAATGTAGTGATCTAATGATATGGACATCCCTATGGATGTTCCCCTAGTGGATGAGCACTAGTGGGTGTATAATATCCCTTGCTATATTGTTCAAGAGTCAAACCTGCCTGTAACCCTAATTGTAATGAAAAGGGTATAGGTCGGCCCCACCTTAATGTGACTAGTAATTAATGTAAAACACAATTAATTTGGTTAATATTAATTATATTATGAGATAGTGAGGTTGGCCCTATTGATCCAATAAAAACTTCTATTGACATGATCAGTCTAGTATAAGTAAAGATAAATTCCCCATTGAGGAATCATATATTGCAAGTGAGTTTGGAAATTTCAGCAAGTACACCTTCTTGGGAAAAGTGTGCACCTCACTTGGGTGCTAGTTTTCTAAGGTTTGAGCACCCTCTTGTGTGTTAGGTTTTATCTTGGTGGTGAAGGTCTTTCTCTTGAAGAATATAGCAAAGGATTTGGTTGGTTTTTCTTCCCTTGTTGAGAAGGGTTTCCTAGGATACTTCTTGTGTTCTTGTGCATGGTGCTTATTCTTGTGATCTTGGTTGCTACAACATTTATGGTTATGGTTAAATGATAAAAATGGAATGATTTTCAAGATTAACCTTGACTATTGAAAAATCAACAAGTTTCACTGTATTTATGTGTTCTCTTCTATATTTTTGTGTATTTCATTGTTATATCTCAGTTTTATTTCTGCCTTCATGTCATTCTGAAAATCATTTGGAGTAGTGGTATCATAGCATTCTGCTCCTTGTCATTTCTTAGAGAAGGTCCCCGATGAAGTTAGGGCATAGATATTTGGGTTTCGAGCTAGTTTCACTTGAGCACAACTACTCTCGCTAGCCCAAGAAACCTCCCACGATGGAAGAAAAGAGAGATGACATAGTAGGAGATCCTTTCAATACGTTTCTCAAGGAATCCCTCATGCGACAAAGGAATGAGATGATGGACAAATTCTCTCAGATCCTTCAAAGACTACCAAAGGTGACAACCGAGGTATCTTCAACAAACAACCATTTTGCAAGTGCGACACCCTTCAAGGTACAAGTCAATTTTGATATCCCCTTATTTGAAGGCCAGATAGATGAAAATGCTCCAGAAAAATGGTTGAATTTACTAGAAGGTTATTACTCTGTCCAAATATTTTTTGACAGTGAAAATATCACCTTCACGCTCCTTAAATCCATTCCCCATGTCAAATCTTGGTGAGAAGCTTACTAGGAGAGGTACACCATAGATGAATCTACACTATTTGGGAGAGAACCCACTTGGGAAACCTTTGTAGATTCCCTAAAGGAGGAGTTCTACCCTATCAGAAACTATGATGACCAATACATGAGATGGACAACTTTGCGTCAGAAAAGAGACCGGATGGTGCTGGAGTAAACCAACATATTTCATACCTTGCCCTCAAAGCTGGGTATCGAAGAATCAAAGCGGAACCTGGTTTTGAAGTACTACAGTGGTCGGCACAGGTACATCCAAATAGAGATGGATTTCTTGGACATCTCCTCACTGGGAGCTGCTTATCGACATGCAATCAAAATTGAGTAGAAATTAAAGCAACAAAGAAAGTGGGAGAAACATGGACAAAGAAAGGAAGGTAAACCTCAAGAAAGCCAGTCCCAGATGCAGGAAAAGAAGGGTAACAAGAATTATAAGAAAGACACTGGAAAGTGGTGTGAGTTCCACAACAACCCTCGACACAACACTAATGAATGTCGCTCAATACAATCATTGGTGGGCGATCTCAAATACAAAGAGTCGAACCCCGACTTGGACCCTGATTCAGAAAATAATAAAAGGAGACATATAATTGATGCATAACCCACTGCTACTATTGCAACTGCAACAATCCAACCAGAAGCGAATAGCGAGGAGGGGGAGCGACTCTTCCATTCATAGATGTGGGTGAAGGGGACTCCACTGCATTTTATTGTTGATAGTGGAAGACAAAAGAACATCATCTCAGTAGAGGTTGTCAAGCAGTTGTATTTTCCAACAAAACCACACTTGCAGCCATACAACATCATGTGGCTTCTCCAACGTCAATATCTTTACCAACAGTGTCACCTGTCCTATGACATCAATCCCTTCAAGGATGAGGTATTGCATGATGTTGCCCCACTAGAAGTATGTGATGTTCTATTAGTCCAGCCATATATGTGGAGTTGTCATGCTGTTTATGATTCTCGAACCCATAACATCATTGTTACTGTGGGGGGTTAGCTATACCGGATACCAGAGGTAGTTCCGACTATTGTCCCACCAAAACAATGCCACAAAGTAATCTCTCATACTGCAAAGTTTAGCCTCTTCAAAATCCAATCAGAAGGTGAAGAGAAGAACACTGTAACCACTACAACCTCAACCCAAGACATTTCTATCCAACATAAGCAGATCGAAAAGATTGTAGACGAGTACCAAGATGTTCTTGTTGCACCTACGGGGGTGCCTCCACATTTCCCAGTCAAGCAAGGTTATAACATAACCCTTCATACTCTTCATGCTGCATCTTCACTGATAGAGTCCTCACACTCAGGGAGATCATGTAGCTAGATTGGTTGGATGGATCTAACCCCTCCAACAATAGGTTCATGACATCCTTCAACAAGCTAAGCATGACAACTTCTTCAGCAAGGCAAGTAGCGCACCAAGCTTCAGATTTAGCAGAAGTCTTCCCATATCCCAAGGGAACTTGACACAATGGGGACCATTTCTTCCTAAGGGGGGAGTAATGATCCAGATGAATCTCAATGGCCATCCACCTCTTCTGCTGAATCACCATTTTGAGCCTGTGGTTTTGATAAACCATGATATTCACCCTTTTGATGGGGAATGAAATGGAATATAATCTTCATTTGTTAATTACAGACATCATTTAATGATTTCCTAGTGGTCTTATGTACATGCCTACAACCTAGAGTTAATGCACCAAATCCCATTAGAAATTCACAGTTAATTGCACTTAGGCTAGAGTAGTACTGGGATGGGTGACCTCCCTAGAAGTCCTAGTGTTTTACATGCCTATGGCATTTTATAAACTTAGTCCAATTTATCCCACATGCATCATGGGAATTGTTTGCCTCTCACTCTCTCATATATAATTGAGGTGAAGGAGGCCCTTTAATCATGCAATGGAGTGTGATGTAAAGCATCTTGTGAATGAAGCGTAGCCAACATCTCTTTATTTTTAGAGATAATCTACCCCATTTTTCCAGTTTGTGTTCTACAATGTTTTTCTATCTCATTCAGTAATATAAGTTGGGTTTCATTGTACTTATGTGTTCTCTTCTATATTTTTGTGTATTTCATTGTTATATCTCGGTTATATTTCTACCTTCATATCGTTCTCAAAATAATCCAGATCAGAAATTCATTAAAAAATTAAGTTCTAAAGGGTCTCTTTCCAAAGAATAGGGTCACTATGCTTTAGAGAAAAAAACCCAGAAAACATTTCGTGAAAATTGAGTTTTTTTTTTCACTCTACATACCTTTTCCTACACACCTACACTCTAGGTCGTGACCTGTCAGTGGTGCAGAGTGGGACTAGAAGGTAGGAAGTTTTGGGTTGTAGTGCAACAACATGCGACTAATCACTCACATTTTCAAAGATAGTGCACGACCATGCAGGGAAATTGGGAAAACAAGCCCATATTTGACAAATCTGAAAGATCTGATCATCAAGTGAGTGATGAGGAAGGTAAATAGCTACAAATACGTTTCATAGATACAAATAATAAGGGAAATTCAAAAACTAAGGAAGAATAAAAGATCCTTCCCTAGTGGAGTCGCTAGTTCTATTGTGGAGAAAATATCCCCTGCGGATAGGTGAGCACTCCCTCAGATATGCGTGGGATATAAGATAGACTATGGGATAGACAACAACAAGTTTTCCACTAGATATATTAGATTTGTTCCTATTTATGCTAAGAGATAGAATGGAATACTTGATTACCAATGGTTTTCCTCGCGTATTCATGGTTGATGTAGCTCCAAAGATCTAGCTCCAGCTCCTGCAACCTGCTTCTTGCACAAAATGAGACAACAAATACCAAACTCAATCCTTTTCAAGAATTAGAAATTACAATTCTGATCTAGATCTAATCTAATATACTCAAGGAAAGAACAAAATTATCACTTAAAACTGAATACACTATCATTGGAAGGGGGGAACCATGCAAATCTGTATTAAAGAGTGGATAAAATGTACATTAATCAATGTTTTACCTTGAGTCTTGATCAAGTTTCTCCTTGGTGATGACCTACTTGTTCATAACCCACAATTATACAACTTTTATTTCACTATGCTATTCTATAAAACCTGCAATGAGGTGTCTAGGGATCTACTATGATATGCCATGCTCTAAATCCAAGGCACTACTCATTTCAAATAGAGTTAGGAATTACTATGTCTCATTTGTACATAGAGCAGAGTTAGGTATAATTCTACTTACTATGGGCTTCCAATCTGTCTTCAATACTAAGCTCTGACTCAATTCTCCTTGCAACATAACCCTCCAAATTGTCTCTCTTTTTTGCAATTATCTTAGCACCGATGAACTAAATTCATACTTGCCAACATCAATTCTGGTATAGATTTATAATTTTCCAAGCTCTCGACTCTTCTGATCTCACCCAAGATTCCTATTATGCCATGTATACAAACCTGCTATCAATGCCTGTGAAAACCAACTCTCGATATCCTTATCTCATGAGGGCTACTTCTGAACTCCATCGACCAATCATAACTATTTTGGGATCAGTTTTGACAGTACTTTGTAACTCTGAGTTTTGAGTATAAAGTATTTGAGATTGATCTATCATTATCTTTATTTGAGCTCCCCATGTTTTTACTCTATTAAAGTTCTCTTATGCATGCAAACCATCTTCTTTTATTTTATGTGATCATAAATCTTTAGTTTAACTATGATGGATGTGAGGAAATTTTGTCTATATTTTTCAAGTGTATGAAGTGTGTGGTTCCTGGTCATTTCTCGGGAACTCTCTTTAAAAAACAAAACATTTTCTTTCTTGTTATTTTTTCTTGTTATTTTTTCTTGCAATCTTTATGTTTCTTTGATTATCACGACGGACTTTTGTAAAGTCCTATATTCTAAAAATCTAGAGTTCCAAGAAAATCTCAAAACAAAGAGGAGTACCACCTCTATAAAAAAGCATGGAGATTTATATCCCCGTGTGGTTGCTGTTTCGGTCCTGACAGATTCAAGCATCAACAATAGTCTAGACTAATATTAAGTTAGTGTATGCAACAAAATGAAGCATGTTAGATGGTTGTAGCAGTGTTTTGCAACAACAAAAAATTAATTACTAAATTAGGCTAAACTAGGGTTAGGAAAAGTTAGTAAAAGTCTTAGAGAATAGAGTATCAAAATTGTTTGATCAATTCCTTCACAAGAGAGAGAGCAACAAAACTAGTTCCTTTTAGGCTTATGGAGTCAATTACAAGAACAATATAACTTAGATAAAATATGATGATAATAATGTTTATGAAAACTAGGGTGAAGTTGAGGAGCTAGCACCTTAGGGCCTCAAACTTCAAGCTTCAAAAATATGAATTTTTTAGAGAGCAAGCACTTTTGGGCTCTAGTGAATTCTTCTCTTCTCATATTCTTGAAATATATTTATTGCAACAAACCTCTAGAACCAACTCCTAAAGTGCTATCACTTTAGGTGATCCAGATTTAGGAGCGGAATGAACTAATTAACAAACCGAATACAATAAACACAGAGATATGAAGAATAACACAAATATTCAGTGAACAATATCTTCTATTAAATAATGAAATAGGCCGAAACTGTAAAACTGCAGAACTAAAACTTGCTCGAATGGTGATAACTATCTTTGAGAAGAGATGTGGTTGCTATGCACATCCATCTGAGCATAATGGATTACAGTAAGGCTCTAGAGACCCTTTTCATATTACTCATGAATGCCAAAACCATATACATCCAAAAAGCTAACCCTAGAAGGTGAAACGCCAAAAGTCACGTGGGCCCTATGGGTAAGTTGGTGTAATTTGGTACCTCAACTTCCTAGGGTTGTAAATTTTGTATACAAACTTCATTTTAGGCATGTGATAGATCATTGGAAAGGTATTTCAGAGAACTACACATTCCGCCATCAATCTCTGACTCTGTCTATAGTTTGACTGTGGAGAGTCAAGAAATAAACATTTAGGTCCCAAAAACAACCCTGGAAGTACAACAAGATGTACTGACAGGAAAACATACAAAATAATCTAGTTGGATTAGGCGAGAGGCCACCCATATGCACTTGGAGAATGTGTGAGTCTTTAGACAACCCCAAAGGTGTAGAAATCACAATTATAAATCAATACAGAAAGACGTGCCGAATAAAAAACAGACATGAGGAACCAGTTGGAATAGGTGGGTGGCCACCAATATTCACCTAGATGAATCCTCCCCCCTTAGGAAG
>JZKD02S2234445.1:56214-101270 GCA_000966675.3 Picea glauca
ATAAGGTCATTGGATCTACATGTTTAGATTTATGTTCTTATATCCTAGCTATCGATAAACACCTTGAGTTTATTCTGGAAATGTTATTACAAGCCTGTTGCAGATTTCTCTCACAAGCAAGATAGTTGGAAATTTGGATTGCACAGGGATATAGACATAGTATGAGATTAATCTCAGGTTAGTTTTATTCACATTTAATTTATGTTATTAGTTTTAGTGAAACAGGACAAATTAAACTGGTTGTGACTATTATTCTGTCTTATTTCAGATTATGTTTTATTAGTATCTTTTTGAGTGCTTAGATTTTAGATTATAAAATAGCAAATATAAAAATATGTGATTTCTTTATCTACTTTGAAAACAATTTCAAACAAAACATTGATTTTGCAAGGCATCCACCAAAACCTACAATTTGTAAATACTTTGTACATAATCACATATTTATATTTATGTTTATAAACACTTGTAAATAATTAGATTCATGTATATAGTATTATAGTTTTATCTCTACAATAATTTATTTATTTTCTTTTAATATTCTAGTTGGCTAACAGAGCCATTAAACCTGTCAGAATAGATTACACCAAATGGCTTGGGTTAATTAGACAACCCCAGTTTGGATCTATTCTTCCAGTTGATAGTGTGTCATTTACGCCTGTCAACAAATGGCACTAGAAGGAGGGCCTCAATTCAATTGATGGCACGTGGATGTCGTAAGACTCCTCCCCCACACACTCTCTCCCATGTCGTAACGCATAGTCGCTCAGACAACAACGTTACATTTGAAATAGCAACTACCTCAAACGATAACCCTGAGATTCTCGTTGAACCAATGACACCAGTTTCTCAAGGGGTCGACATCCAAGAAGTTGTTCGTCGGTCACTCATAAGAACACACAGTTCCTTAGCCCGTATCAGAAAACCTGGTAGGCCACTTAATCAACCCCTTGACTTCTCGAATATCCGAGAACAACTTCAAGGTACTGGTCTGCTCCAAAACCCGTTAGGTGAACATACTATCAATCCTACCGAAACGCCTATCCTTGGAGCCAAGGGATCTGGTATTCCACCTTCCCCACCTAATTCATCTCCATCCTCTTTAGGAGGAGAGTCTTCAGACAAAGGTAGTTCCTCATGAGGACCATCACAGCCTTCGACACCACCAATGCCCATGGAAAACCAAAACAATCATGTCAGACCTTGGATTGATCAAGATGTCGTGGTTGTACCCGGACCTCAACACCCATTACCAAAACATCCAAAGAAATGGTTGCCTAATTTTGATCCGGATTCAAAGTGATCCGCCGAAGATCACATCAAAAAATGTATGTTGGCCATTAGACTCTAAAGTGTCGAACACGAGGATGTAGTATGCATATTATTTCCTTATACTTTTGAGGGAAATTCCTCCACCTGGTATTTCGCTCAACAGCCCCAAACCATTTTCTCTTGAGACAAGTTTGAAACTTGTTTCTTGGAAAAATTCGGAGATGATAAATCTCTGGAAGATATGTTATGGAACTCTCCAGCTTAAAAATGAATCTTATGGAAAAAGTGAAAAATTTTAACCAAAGATTTCTTACTTTAAAAAATAAGATCCCCACAGATTCAATGCCCATTGAAAGCCTAATTGTCGCATATTACACTAAGGCTCTGCATAATAACATAGAAAATTGGGTTAAAAGGTCTAAAAAGAATGCATCGTTAGAAGCTTTTCAGGAGGCAAGCCAAATTGAAAAGGATATATTAAGTTTAAAAGACAATATCAATAGTGAATTTGAAACAACTTCATCCCCTAAAAAGAAAATAGAGATCCTCACTAGGCCTTCTCAAATTAAAAATCAACCAGAAACTTTAGACTTAGAAAGCTTGCAGAAAGCATTCCAAAAAATATCCAACCGGGTCGTTGACTTGAAGAGATCAGCTGAGGAGGCATCCACAAGAAAAGGAATTTTTAAACCTCCTTTCAGAAAACATTTTCCTCCCAATCGCCCAAACCCGACCACTGAAGGTCTAAATTTATAAATCTTGTAGTACGCTTTGCAAACCATCTTAGAAGCACATGATAATTCTACTTTTGTCCCTCCTGAAATTTCTGAAGACGTAATTGAGGAAGAAGTACCGAAAGAGGAGGAATCATCTCCCAACATCTTTGCTCACTTCTTGGACAGTATCTTCCAAGCAAATTTTGAAACTGTTCACCCCTACAATAAAAGAAGCAAAACACAAAACAAACCTTCTTCTGAAGTGAATAATAATGTGTTTCCAAAACAGTCAAAGCAAACTGAAATTAAATAAATTTTATCATCCCCTATCTTAGAATACAATTTAATTGAAGATCTGAAAAAAAACTAAGGGCTAATATTTTTGTTTTTGAGCTGCTGAAATTTCCCCTTATTTTGCAGAAAATGCTTCAAAGTATCGCTGAAAACAATAAAAACAGCGATGCTAGCAGCAGGAAAACTACAGAAATTGGTTCAAGAACAGCCAAAAAGATCTCAACTAAAACAACATTTGAACTTCTAGATAAAATGGATTGAGCTGAAAAAACTGTAGCAAATGTAGATAATATTGTTTTAGGGACAGCAGCTAAAAATCAGCAGAATTTTGTTGTTAACACTCGAAAAAATGTCCCACCTTTTTTGTTAACCTTTGAAATGTTTAATAGGAATGTACATAATTGTATGGTCAATTCTGGTGCATCGTCAAACATGATGCCTCTATCTGTTTGTCAAAAAATTAATGCAAAAGTTAAACCTTCTGATCTCAAAATCATTCAGCTTGATCAAACGAACGTTAAGTTAATTGGTGAGCTTAAGAATGTTCTGGTTAGATTGTCTTCCAATCCTAAGGTTCATCAGATAATTGACATTATTGTTGTTGATATCCCTGAAGTCTATGGTTTGTTTTTAAGCAAGGACTGGTCTGAGTATCTACATGGTTACTTTGCTAAAGATTGGTCTCATTTGTGGCTGTCGGAAAATGGACATCCCAATAGAATTAGGATAAATAGAGAACGTTATCTTAAGCACACCGTGACGTATCTAAATGATGCAAAATAACCTTTCACTGCATCTGCTAATTCATTTGAAATGCAGGGAATGAATACCTTCTTTGGTAACTTCATGACCGAAATTTCTCCTATCACTGATCCTGGGCAGCAATTAGAAGTTATGACCTATCCTCAGACATCAGCTTTGCCAAGTGTGCCAAACACTGCTGACGAAGCTCAAATTTGGCCATTGTACTTTGATGGATCCAAATCCAAAGGAGGAGTCGGTGCAGGATGTGTACTCATCGATCCTGCAGATAATAAGACTTTTATTCCCTGTCATCTAGAGTTCGAGTGCACTAATAACACCACCGAATACGAAGCACTTCTACAAGGGCTTAGGAAATCTTTGGATATGGACGTGTGGAATTTAATGGTATTTGGTGATTCGGAAATCATGGTTAGGCAGGTAAGAAACTCTATACATTGCTTACCACCACATCTGAAAAAGCTACCAAACTGAGGTATGGAGTTTAATGCAAAAATTTTCAGCATTTAACATAAGTTCCATTCCTAGACTAAGTAATTTAGAGGTTGATTTATTGGCCAATGTTGCTTCTAAACTATTGCCCGCAGAAGTTCTTTCTCCCAATTCCTTTTCAATTGAATTGTGTTTCAGGCCATCGATCCCAGATACCATCACCAATTGGAGAGTGTTCGATGATGACCAGCAGATCATCAACTTCCTGCATATGGAAGACACCTTCCAAGGTGTAGTCATTGATGAAGGAACTCACGATGAGAACCTCTGAAACTTCACGATAATATCAGATCCTAGATCTCCTGAATCGACATCTGATCTGGTAAACTCTATCCCCAGATCTGTTGTAAGACTAGAGAATTTTTATGACTTACATGATAAATTTAGAGGGACAGTCAATTGTAAAACGAATAGTTTTTCTTTGATTTATGAGTCGGTTAATTTAGGAACAAAGGACAATCCTCAAAATATTAATCTAGGAACGGGATGCTCTGAACAAGAACGATCTGCTTTCATAAAATTGTTTAAAGAACTCAAAGACATTTTTTCCTAGGCATATGATGACTTGAAAACATTCGACCCTAATATCATACAACATGTCATCCCCATGAAACCCCAGACTCAGCCTTTTCAACAGAAATTGAGGAAGATGCACCCTAAATTGGAACCCACCGTTAAAAAAGAAATGAATAAATTACCAACTACAAAGATAATTTTCTCGGTAAGGCACACACAATGGGTGTCTAATCTAGTTCCTGTAAGGAATAAAAGTGGTGAAATTCGACTCTGCATCGATTTTCGAAACCTAAACTGAGCGTCTGATAAAGATAACTACCCCGTTCCTCCAATGGAACAAATTTTACAACAGGTGTTTGGTTCCGAAAGACTATTTTTGTTAGATGGATTTTTGGGATACAACCAGGTCCTCATGTCTCCCTCAGATCAACTTAAAACCACCTTTCACACCCCATGGGGCTTATGCCTACAAGAAAATGCCTTTTGGACTGATAAACGTCGGTGCCACTTTTCAGAGAGCAATGGATATTGATTTTCATGGCCTCATAAACCAATCAGTGGTGATCTATCTTGATGATGTTATCATCTTCTCTAAAAACTAGAAAGATCACTTGTCTCATCGCAGGGATGTTCTGGAATGATGCCATAAATTCTATATATCTCTCAACCCTAAGAAATCGATCTTTGCAGTGGAGCATGATAAACTACTTGGGTTTATAGTTTCTAAGGAGGGAATGATTATTGACCCTGAAAGAACCCAAACTATTGCTAAACTCTCCCCTCCCTCTTCCAAAAGAGCCATGTAGTCCTTTTTAGGCAAGATTAATTTCGTCAGAAGATTTGTCCCAAGTTTCTCGGAAATGGTAAGACCATTACAGAATTTAATTAAAAAGGATGTTTTGTACCATTGGTGACCACAAGAAAGTCAAGTTTTTGACTCCATTAGAAAAGCAATAGTAGAATCACCTTCCTTGATGAGTCCCGATTTTTCTCAAGATTTCACTCTTTACACCTTTGCTTTTGACCGATCTTATGTTGTTGTGTTAACACAGAAAAACGCTGAAAGTAATGAGATACTCGTTTCCTTCATGAGCTCAAATTTCAAAGGAGCAGAGATTAACTACCTAGCAGTAGATCAACAGGCATATGTTGTTTTTAAAGCAGTGAAACACTTGGCCATACCTGCTGAAATCCAAAACCAAGGTTTTTGTTCCTTACCTAGTTGTAAGAAACCTGGTAATACAAAAAGAACTGGGTGAGAAAAGGGCAAATTGGATGATGTCATTATAGGAATATGACCTCGAAATAACCCCTGCACAGATTGTTAGAGGTCAAGGTCTGTGTAAACTAGTAGTCGATTCAGTTAAAGAACAGGAAAGTCAAATCAATACCTTAACTGTAAATCAGCATAACGAAAAACAAATCAGTTGTGCACAAGTTGATGCCAATTATTGGTATGAGAAGAATTAATTTTATTTGGTACACAGATCGGCTCCTTTCTATATTGATCCTAAAAATAGAAGAGCACTCGAGCTAAAATCTTCATATTTCCAGTTAATAAATTATGTATTATTTCAAATGAATTTTGATGGTGTTCTTATGCATTGTTTAGAAAAGGAAGAATCAGAGAGAGTACTATTTGAACTTCATGCAAGTGAAGCCGGTGGTCACTTCAGTGGAGACACCACTACTCACAAATTGTTAAGAGTTGGGTACTATTGGCCCATTTTGTTTAAAGATGCCCATGTGTTGTGTCGTAAATGCATAATATGCCAAAAGGCTACAGGATGGGTGAAAAAGGCAGCATTCCCTTTGCAGCCTGTCACTATAGATTCCCCTTTTCAGCAATGGGGTCTTGACATCATAGGATCGATTAATCCTTCCTCTTCACAGCAACACAAGTATATCATTACAGCAATGGATTACTTTACCAGATGGTCCGAAGTTGTACCTTTGAAAGTGGTAAACACAAGTCAGGTAGTATCTTTCCTTAACTCTCATATCATTTCTCAATTTGGCATTCTCGAATGTTTGGTCTTTGATAATGCCTCTTACTTTTCATCCCTCGATATGAACGTCTTTGCCTTGGAAAAAGGGATTAAACTAAAATATTATGCCAGCTACTACCCTCAAGGAAATGGTTTAGCAGAATCAACAAACAAAAATTTAATCAAGATCATTAAGAGGATAGTTTCAGAGAATCATAAGAACTGGCACAATGCACTGTATAATGCACTTTGGGCTGATAGGGTGACACCAAAAGCCTCTGTTGGTAATTCCCCTTTCTTTCTCGTCTATGAAAGAGAAGCAATTCTCCCTCCACAAGTTTTGCTTCCTTCTCTGCAACTATCGCAGAAAGTTCAAGAAGAGAAGTGCCCTCCCCTAGAAAGTTGAATTAATGCCTTGTTAAAACTGGAGGAAGTAAGAGCACAAGCAAAGCAGAAATTGGATCAGCATCAACAAATTGTTAAAATTTGGTTTGATTCAAATTCTTCTTTAGATGGGAATTTTGATGTCGGAGACTTGGTTCTCTAGTCGGACAAAGCTCACGAAGGAAAAGGGGAACACACCAAGTTCCAAAATCTATGGCTGGGACCATTTGTAATTTCTGAAAAATTAGGTCCTAGCTCTTTCTGCCTACAAAACTTGGAGGGACAGTGAGACACTTTCCCAGTGAATGGCTAGGCTCTCAAAAGGTATTTCACCTGATGATTCCAGATCCACCTCTTCGTACATATTTTTTGTTTAATTTTTTTTTCTATTTTTTTATTTTGGTTCTTTTCATTTTGCTTGTTTTTTATTTGTTTCTCAATAATTATATTTGTGTCACCATTTCATTTGTGGAAGGAAAATCAAAAATATTATCCAAAAGCAACAGTCAATGACTTTTCAAAGCACCAGTGTTATAAATGCTAAAACTCAAATCAGTAGAAGAAAATTTATGTTCAAAATAGTGTCCCTGGTTTATTTTTAAAATTACGAGAAGACTCAAATCAGCAGAAGAAAATTTATGTTCAAAATAGTGTCCCTGGTTTCTTTTTAAAATTACGAGAAGACACGATTATCATTAATAAAACTCTTAATGTTGTCCCTGTTTTTAAGTAAAACAACTCAATTATACCTTCATTTCCTCAAGATGGTTTCTTAACAGAAGTCTAAGTGTTCAGATCATGATGAAGGTCGTCAAACGAGAAAATAAGTTAGAAAAGATCAAGTTTTGTTTTCAAAATCTGAAATTTTCAGCATCACCCTGCTCTCTTGAATATCATAAAGTTTTGTGAAATTGTAAACAAATTCCAGAGAGTTGAAAGCACTGCAAGGTGTGGGAAGTGTCTGTAAACCCACCGAGATACTGAACATGTATGATGGAAACAGGTAAATGCATGCATGATGCCAAGGCAACTTCATCGGGGTACTGAACGGGCCTGCTGGCAGCGAAGCAATGTTGTGTTTAAGAAAATTATCAGGTATGTCTTTTGAAATTGATCAAAAGTAAATATTTTCTTTATATTGAATGGACGACTTTTGGACAGGATAAAGGTGTTAGAGTGGGTTAAATGGCATCCCTACTGAGGCTATGGACACCTACTGGCAGTAGTGGCCTTATCAATAGTATCGGAGTTGGTTGCCTAAATTTTGTTTCACTCGTAATCAAAACTTGATACTAGATCACAGTTTGACAGAAACACATCTGACACTAGACTATGTTATTTTCTGAGTTTTGATCGGAATGTGTGACTTGATGTCAATTGTTTCTTAAATTTTCATTCTTTTTTATTCATCCTAACATGAATTTTCTATTGATGCAGAGATAACTTCTTCATCCAGTACATCGCCATTGTTGGCAGCCACACATGATTTTGACATTTAACATGATCAGAAGAAATTGCATTTTTTTGTTGCTGCCATCACCTTATTTTTGTAAACATTTTTTGAGAGTTTTGAGATGATTACTGGAGTAAAATATACCCTTATTAATCTCTTATTGTTTGAATTTTCGTTTTTGTTTTATGTTTAATTCATGACTGTAAGCATGAATTAAACATAAAATTTTAGCTTGGTGTTATAATTTTTTGTGCCTTAGAAGCATCTTTTTAAAGGTCACCCATGTTTAATTGAAATCCAAATCTAGTGGTTGAGTGATTTATTTTTAATGTTTTAGTTTAAATATGGTTGTTATATGGTTTGATAGTTCATTTTCGATTTGTGAAGAGGCTTTGATATTTTTGATAGTCCTCTTGTGAATTCAATGGTCATACCAACAGTCATACAAATGAATACAGACCTGTTGTACTCACGTCCTCACCTCACCTTATTGGCTTAACATATTAATGAACTATTCATTACCTCCATAGGGTTTTGGTACTCTGTAGTTATGGCACTCATCACAAGAGATGGTAGAGGATTACAATGAACCCTCTGGTTTTCACTCCCACTATCCGAGTTACGATAACACACAGGCTATATTATTTTTGTGTCTCCGCTCTCCATTTGGACTGGCTTTTGTTGCTCACACGACTGGAAACTAATATTTTTCCAACTAATCTCTCTCACATTCGAGTTTTAGTTGTCATGGAACCTATCGTTCGCTTGGAGCCGAACAGGTGCCAGCCCTTAATTTCTCATGATGATGCAATTGAGGATCTAAAAAGTCATGGCTGGGATATATTCCTTAAGAAATTTGAGGGTTATAATGTTCAAGTGGAAAAAGCCTTCATGCAAACCTTCGATGGTTGTAGAGCTAAAATTGGAGACACGCAATTGGAATTGACTGAGGAGCTCATGAGAAAAGAAATAGGGCTTACATCAAAGGGTGCAAAGTGGTTCAAAAATGCACGAACTGAAGAAGTCCCATGGAGTCTGTTTATAACTTCTCAAAAAACCAATTGTTGTATAAAATGTATCCCTATCTCCTTTTTAAAACCTAGATGGCATAGTTTGTTGTTAATTTTGAAACAATTTGTTACTTGCGAGGGTCGATACGGACTGGTCTTCCTCTACCATATCCTTTTACTCATGATTTTCATAGGTTTGAATCTAGATTTGTCATTTTACTTGTTGAGAAGTCTCTATAAGATGTCCAAACGATTTAAAAGACAGGGTGTTGAATCAAGCTTGTTCCATCAAGGATTGGTTAAGATTTTGTTGATACATCATTTGTCCACCATAGGTGACAGTTGGGAAGTATTTTTAATGAGGAATGGTTTCACTCAGGTCGACTTTACAACAAACCCTCATTTAACAGAAAACCCTAGCTTAGACAAGGTAGTGGTTGGAGACCAGTTCGATATTTCAATTACTGAACCAGAGTTCACTGACAAAAACCCTCTAGTCAAAGGATTGCCATCGAAGCTTTCACCTGCCATATTTATAGATCAAGATACTGATGAATTAAATGGAAATGATCCTCTTGTTGATGTCAACCTGAATTTTATTGTTAAATCAGATGCCAAGAAACTTTGTAAAGGAACAAAATCACAGTGCACAGATTTGGCTTTCAAGAACAAGAAAGCGGGTTGCCTAATCTCCAGAAAACTAAGGAATCGAAATGATACTCATCTGACCTCGATCGATCCAATCGAGATCGTCCCATGGAGTATATTTCATAGACATGATTTTCATGATCATCTCATCAGTAGGAAATATCATGTGAAACGGATCAGGAGATGTATCACAAAGAGAAGGAGGAGAAAGAGTTGTTGATTGAATAGCTTCATAAGTTGACTCTACCAGACACAAAGGCATTCGGTATCCATAACGGAGACAGTCTTCAGAGCTAGGAACTATCCAAGGGTAATAATACTCAAGGGTTTTACTAACTGAGGTCGATATCATGTTAATCGAGGCGACAAAAGGAGGAGGAATATCGGGTGGTGGGATAGGAAATGTACCCATTAACGTTGAATCTTTTAAAAGACCCATGCCGACATTCTCATAACAGGGAGGTGTTTTCGAAATGAAAGGTATGTTTCTAGTACGTGAATCGTAATTAAAGAAGGCCAGTTGATCGATAGTAATGAATTTTCCTCGGTGTGGGAAACATAACACAGGGAAAAGAGTAGAAACAACTGCGTGCATGGAATCAATCTAGATACGGCCAACGAGAAGGTTGTAATCAAGAGGTGCATCAAATACCTCAACCTCAACATTAACCTCCTTACCTTCTAACATAATAGACAATGAAGGAAGAACATCATAAGGTTTAAACCATGTACCATTAAAATCCTGAAGCAGTTAAGTACAGGAAATAATATCGACTATAATTAGGTGGAAATAGCAGTGGTGTATGGGTTAAGGCGAGTTTCAAAGCTTCAAAGACTTTATTGATAGTTTCATCCCATACAAAATCATAACCTTTATTAAGAAGCCAAGTAAATCCTTTCGTTAATTCAGCATAGTTGGGAATGAATCAACGTAAAAATTTTGCATTCCCTTGCAAACTTTGGAGTTGGTGCAGTGTGGAAGAAGAAGGTAAATTAGGAATAGCCTCAACCTTCAGGGGGTCTACTCTAATCCCATGTATATACATGATAAAACCAAGAAGTCATCTGAACTCCACACAAAAAACAAATTTGTGTGGATTCAATCATATGCGATAATAACGACAGTGTAGGAAAATGTTCATGTAGATGTGTCGGGTAATCTTGATGACGCATAGAATGCACCAGTAGATCATCTTTATAGGGTTGTACAATGTGCTTAATGTCATGAAAAGCATAAGACATAGCACATTGAAAAGTCGCACAAGCATATTTTAGACCAAACGGTAGCTTCTGGTATGTGAAGGTTCCCCAAGGGCAAATAAAAGCAGTCTTATGTTGATTTGCAGGAAAAATATTGATTTGATTATAGTCAGACAAACCATCCATCAAGGAGAAGATTTCAGTCACGGCACAGTCGTTAACAATCTGGTCAATGAAAGGGGCTGGATAATTGTATTTGGGACAAGCTTTGTTTATATCCTTATAATATACACAAATGCAGATTATACCTTGTTTCTTGTTAACCGAAACAAGATTGAACACCCAATCGATCAAAGCCACAGGATAGACAAAGCCAGCGTTAAGAAGTTTTTCAACTTCAAGCTTAATAGCAGCAACTTTACATGGATGTACTGGGTGAAGTCTCTTCTGAACGGGTTTAGCGTCTGGGTAAGTCTTAATATCATGTACAACAATATTGGGATCAATACCAGGCATTTCTTCATAACTCCAGGAAAAAACGTCACAGAATTCTTGGAAAAGGGATTTGTAAGTATGGACCTTATCAGTGGAACATGAGGCACCGATATGAACATTTTCCACAACTCTGATTTTAATCAATATGTCAATAGGAATGGTAGATGAAATATTACCCAAGTTCCCTTCATACAAAACATTGTGTGTTGATCCAGGAACAGAGGAAATAACAACGGTAGATGGAGTCGAAATCCATTGATAATTCTCTATGGTCTAACGTTCCAGAAAGAGAATAAAACGATGATTCCCATCGTCCCATGGAGTATATTCCATAGACATGATTTTCATGATCATCTCATCAGTAGGAAATATCATGTGAAACGGATCAGGAGATGTATCACAAAGAGAAGCAGGAGAAAGAGTTGTTGATTGAATAGCTTCATAAGCCGACTCTATTGGACACAAAGGCATTCGGTCTCCATAACGGAGACAGTCGTCAGAGCTAGGAACTATCCAAGGGTCATAATACTCAAAKTTTTTACTAACTGAGGTCGATATCATGTTAATCGAGGTGACAAAAGGAGGAGGAATATCGGGTGGTGGGATAGGAAATGTACCCATTGATKTTGAATCTTTTAAAATACCCACGCCGACATTCTCATAACAGGGAGGTATTTTCGAAATGAAAGGTATGTTGCTAGTACGTGAATCGTAATCAAAGAAKCCCAGTTGATCAATAGTAATGAATTTTCCTTGGTGTGGGAAATGTAACACAGGGAAAAGAGTAGAAACAACTGCGCGCATGGAATCAATCTAGATACRGCCAAGGAGAAGGTTGTAATCAAGAGGTGCATCAAAGACCTCAACCTCAACATTAACCTCCTTACCTTCTAACATAATAGACAACGAAGGAAGAACATCGTAAGGTTTAAACCATGTACCATTAAAATCCTTAAGACTATTGTGTGACTCGATAGGGGCAGGGAGCCAACAGCTTTCCAAAAAGTGACGGACATAACGCAAGTCGAGGCTCCTTCGTCAATAATGATTCGAAAAATATTCTTATTTTACACAACAATTTGTATCTAAAACACTAATTGGGGAGGAAGCCTTGTAATATGATATTCCAAGTCAAATATTATCAAATTGGTATCGGTAGGATCAATTCCACCAATAGCCTTTAGCATCGCCTTCCGTTGAGTAGGAAAAATTTGAAGGACTTTGAGAGCCAACATCGTAGAGGGTGCTTGTGCAATGTCTTATGCAATACTATAGTTTTGGGTGGCACGCACGTGAGGATTAAATGAGGACTTTTGAACAATGCCCTTGGGAGGAAGACGAAGAACTGTATCTAGGCTCGGTCGTTTGAGATGAATAGGATTGTTTGGAGGTGAAGTTGGTGGAGGAGGTTGAACCAATGGAGGTGGTAAATCATCAACTTTATCTTTCGAATGAGAATAATCTTTGGCTCGAGTTGTAACTGCAACTTCATTCTTTTTGGAGTCACCAGTACACATAAGTACATAAGATGTGGTAGAGGGAGAAGGTTGGTCATGAATGACCAATTGGGCCTGCTGCTGAGAAGGAAACGGTTGTGACAAGATGACGGGTGTAGGAGGTGTCCCGGTCTCTTGCAGGAACTTAGTAACCTCAGCAGGTTGTGTAAAATATTTCATATAATGATCCTCACCACAAATAAGGCAAGGATAACGAGCTTTACGTTTGTCTTTGTCATCAGCAAGCTGTGTTTTGGGTTTATCGGATTGTTGATTATTATTTTTTTCCTCCTTATTCCTACCCTTCCCTTTCTTTTTATTTTGATTTTTACTGGTAGGTGTAGATTGAACCGAATTAACTTCAGAGGTTTTACCAGGGGAAGTAGTTGTATTAGGAGTATTTTGTACATTAGAAGTAGCGGACCTGGGATTGGAATGACTGGTGTGTTTAGACTGAGTCTTGGCATGAAAGGTACCAATCACGCCATCAGCAGCATGAGAAGCTACTGGAGGTGTTGGGGTAGGATTTGTAGATGGACAAGGAGCATCAGGGATCAAGTCATATAGTGTGCCCATTTGTGAATAAATGAGATCGAGATATTGAGCACGACTAATCGTCTGCTCTTCAGTGACAACACCACCCATGGAAACATCACGGGCTATAGGACCAATGAGTGATTTGGTAAACCACTTGGCCAATAGTTGATCAGGAAGGGGAACTTTGATTAAGCGTCTTCTCCTCCTCCACTCATGAATATGATCGGAAATATGAGTGGAGGAGGATTGTTTAAATGAAATCAAAATTCCAGTTCTTGTCTCATATCGAATTGGCAATTGGTAATGCGTTAAGAAGGCCATGGCTAAGGTATTAAAGTCATTAAAGAATCCTCATGGTAACTCAATATACCATTTGGTTTCCGAACCTGTAAGAGTTCGTTGGAAAAGTCGCAATCTTATAGAGTCATCCATCAATGAGTTGGATGAACACCAAAGATGGAATGTCATGACGTGATTATTTTGGTCTTCTCCCGATCGACCGTCAAACTTAGGAATGTTAGATGGTAATTTGGCAGGTATGACAGGCCAATAACGAGAATGCAAAATAGGATCATTTAAAATCATAGACAAATCTGGTAAATCCAAAGTAGCAAGAAAAGGCAATTGTCTTTTCACTTGAGGAAACTGGTAGTTTTGAGGAGGAATTCACGTAGATAACCAGTCTTTAGATAGTTAGATAGTCCTAAAAAATTTGGCTATGGAGGATTTTGAGTCGAATAGCCAATAGGAATTGGTTGATTAGGTAAGATTCCTTGGAAAGGAGCATTAGACTAAAAATTTTGAGCCCAAGTAGGATTCGTAGAACCTAGATACGGTTGCCCAAGATTAGGGAGTACAAAAGAATTAATTGGAGGATGTTGCCCCCCAGACGGTTGTTTATTCTCTTGGAAAGGAATATTCCAAGGTTGATATTATAAGCCAGGTATACTTTGTCCATAAACTAGGTTATGGCCTCCGACTTGAGGTTGCCCCCCAACTTGAGTTTGACCTCCAAAAGGAATCTGAAAACCAGAAGTGACAAAATGACTAGTGCTTCCAAATTGATTGGAGCTACGAGGGTCAAGATGAATAGATCCTCCAGGCAAAGGTGGAGGAGGAATGTAAGGCCCCCCGGAGAGAACCCAGGTAGGTGTAGGAACAAAATGACTAGCAGCATTATACCCAGGAGGAACAAAACTATTAGACCTTCCGGATGGATTCTGGGTAGGAATAAAAATGGAAGCATTCAAAGCATTATACCGAGGGGGAAGTGATGGATTTGATCTAAGAGGAAGCGTTGTTCCAATAGGATCTTGATTGATAACTGCATTTCTGGAAAAAACAGGCGTAGCTTGTGGGACCATGGTAGAGGTAGCGAGCTGGAGAGGAAAAATCGAGTGAGAAGCGAGCTGGAGAGGAAAAATCGAGTGAGAACCAACCAACAATTGGTTGGAAACTATGACGACATTACTGGTTGTGCCAGTAAAATGAACTAAAGGTATTGTATAAGTAGTGGAAGTCATAGGCATTTGTGATGCCATAGGTTGATTAGGAGCTCTCGATCATAAATGACTCATTCCTAGTTTATCAAAAATAAATTGTCCCAAAGAAGTTCTCCAAAGAGTACGACTAGGACCAAGAGTACTAGGATCAAAATTTCCAGCAGCGTGAACTGGAGTTCTAAATGACTCACTTTGAAAAAATGGATCGTCTACACCAGACTCTACGTGAGGTCCAGTAGGTATTTCAATATACTCGTCAGCAACAATGTCTCCCGATGAATCTATCCAAAGAAAATGTGGATATTGTGCAGCACTCAATAACGGATTTACAAGAAGTATTGACTCTTCTAATGGAGTTGAACTTCCAATTTCATAGGCTACATCACTATTGACTGCTCCTTCATGAGAACCCTCTGGTGAGTTGGGAAGAAAAGGAATGTGCTCATTTGGATCTTCTGAAGGTAGCCCTTGAATCTTACGTGAACGGTGAGGACCGATGTTGGCCACACCAAATAAAGAACGAAACAAATCTATGGCCAACTAGAGAAACAAACAGCACTCACTAATAAGATCTAGAAATCAAACATGCAAACAAACCTTTTTATTTCGAAGTCACTAATTGGTGATGAAATCCAATGTCGCGAAGTCAAGACAAGAAGGGGCTGTGATAAAGCGGGTGGAAAATTTGCGTTGACGACCTGCTTAACAGACTTACACTCTAGTGCAAGATCCCACACATAATCATGGGTATACCCTCCAAGGAGCCCGAGTGAGTTTGGCCAACGTCGATTCCAGATATCGTGAAGACTTTCCCCTCCACAGTCACCTCGTGTAAAGACCCTAAAGAGATAGGCTACTAAGGTTACCAATTACGACAATGATGCCTGGGGAAACAGTCGACAGTCAAATCCACGCACAAAGGCAGGGTATCTATCCCGAAATAAACTCAAGAAGGTCCCCACAGGATTTTATTCTCAAGTGACCCCCAATAATATGCGCAATCTCTACACTAAGACTAACAAAGTAGGGTGAGTAAATCTATCAATCCAAATGCGACCTCATGATTGACCCTCGTGTTAGAAGGGCTTCCCAGGACAAAAATGTAGCAAGTGGATTTGAACTCTCCCTATCACAAGATACTATTGTGTGTTTTGATTCTTTGGAGAGTGTTCCTTACAACCTATTCCAAAGCACTATCCTAGCTAATGTTGGTGTAGAGAATTTATAGAAAATAAAAGTTGCTAATAAATTTTAAAATTGCGTTGAATTTTAAAAGATGTTGCTTACTCAAAAGGGAAACAAAAATGAAACTGATGATGTATGTGACCTTGACCCAATAAAATGAAAGAAGAGATGATTATACAATATTTTAGTTCAATTAACACTAATTACAGTAGGGAGAAGGTATCTCTTTTTTAAATACAAAAGCTACAAAACATAATTTCTCAATTTTTGAATGAAAAAGATTCTAAATAATCAAAAGCTACAAAATTTTCCAATTTTCTCTTTTAACAAATATTTTGAATGCAACAATTTTCTTGTTAAAGACTACTAAAAACAAGGATGACTTCATTTCTTTCTTTCTCAAATCAGCTCAGAGATGTAAAGAAGAAAAGAAAGCATAACCCAAGAAAATTAGCACATTCACAACACTATTCCTAAATCAAGTTCATAATGTAGACAAAAATGAAATGATAAGAAAACCTTTTGTAAAATGCAAAAAAAAATTGTCTCTCAATCAATTAACAATCCAGAAAGTAAAAACAATCCAAAACTTCAAATAAATCAAAGATTCTTTGTCAAACAAGCACTCAAGGTCAAGACCTAGATATTATACCCTTGTGACAAAAACCAAAAGAAAAACTTGCAAAATTTACAAAGAAAACTTTCAATTTCCAAAAACCAATCAAATGCAAGCTTCAAACTCATAAATCAATCATTCACTAGTGTCAGAAATTCATCCCGTGCAGTTGAGGTAAAACTGGGTAGAGAAAATAAAAATGGTTGTCTCCAATAATTCCTATAGGAATCATCGCAGGTGGCAGTGGAGCACAGTGCGACGATCTAGGGTTGTCGCACGCTACCAATAAGGTATAGTGCAACGTCGTCGCACTAGCATGTACCAATAGAGTGTGACGTCAAAGTATCGTCACGAGTTGTCTATAAGGTACAATGCGACGATCTCTGGAACTAAAGGAAAATGGGAAGAAAGACAAAAATTCTCACTGAACCTTCAAACCCAGGGAGTCGAGATGGGTCACCCACAGACTCAGAGAATGAAATTAACCAAAGTAAGGCAAGCTAAAAGAAAACAAGAAGAAAAAAAACAAAATAAAGTCATATCCCCAGTATGGTCGCCAATTTTGTTATCGGACTAATCTGTAAGTGCGGACTCAAACAAATCTCCCTAACTTCCACAAAAAACGAGAACAAAACATAACAGAATACACAATTCGCCTTAAACTTCATTGTCATATAAACTAGTTTAGTGAGGTACAAGTGGCATACCTTTTAAATGACGTTTGATCCTCGCTAGTGTCGTCCTTGTAGCTCCTTCCTTGGGTTTGCAGAATAGTAAGTTTGTATAAGAATCACAAACCAACAAAGAGGGAAAATAAAGATATATATACTCTAATGAAGTCTATGTATATGATCAAGGAATTATACAATAGAAGACAAGATGCTTTTATAGGGAAGAAATGTATTATTCTATTAAATCAAATAGAAAGTGGAGAATACAACCCATACATTGATGTTGCAAGGTCCCCTTTTGACGACTCTTTGCTTCAACACACACACTTTTGCTCCAATGCCTTGAATGAAGAAGATCCACAATCTGAGTTGAAGAACTAAAGCAAAGCTCTCAAGCATAATCTGAAGTAGAACTCTCCATACAAATCTTAGCCTATTCAAGCTTATCCTTTTCCATGAGAGATCCATCTTTATATAGTGTGAAATAGAAATGGATGAGGATATTAGGATAATCCCACTAAATCATAGAAGTGAGTAAGATCCAAACCGATCGGAGGCCACCTCATCTTCTAGAAGATTCCCTTCTAGAACATTCGTGAAATTTGACTTTTCCTATACTTTAAGCATTGTCGCACCCTATGCACAAGCAGCATGCTATGATGTCGCAGTCCATATTTAGGGAAAAGTGTGACATCGGGCATCATCGCACCCCATGCATATAGCAGGATGTGGCGACCTTCCTTGATATGGCTTTTGAAAGAGGAAAGCAAATCACTTTTCTCATTGAGAAATTCTTCTTTTAATATTTCCAAGGAACATTAACACATGTTGCCAATTGATCACTGAGGTGACCAAAATAATGTGTAACAAGGAAGGAAGTTGAAACTACTCAGCATTTGATCATCTCATGCTCCTTCGTGGCTCAGGTTTTGTCTTTAGTTTCATTAGATTTTAAAGTAAATTCTCATGTTTTGGCTAGCAGTCTTGAAGATTGGTTTAAATATTGGAGGAATGAAGCATCTATAAAAGTATTTGGGTCACTTCCTTAATTCTTCACTTATTTCATTTGGTGGGCTCGAAACATGTGCATTTTTCAAGATAAATTTATCTCTACCGAGGTAGTGGCAGGTCTAGTGACTAAACTTTCCTAGGATTTTAAGTGTGAACTGAAAAAACTAAAACTTCATCAGACTTCCATGCCCACGTTGATCATTTAAATTCCTTAGGGATTATTAGATGGTGTCATCCAAGGACATCCCCCCAAATGTGGGATTGGAGTGGTTCTTCATTTTACCTATTCAAATTTCTTCAATGTTAGATACGCTCCAAGACAAGGCACAAACATAAAGGTAGATTTCTCATCTTTGTGGACATTGTTGTTCCTTACAAAAAAAATAAATCTGAGTAGGTTATAAGTAATGGGCGAATCCAAGGTGGTAATCGATTGGGCCAACATCAAAATGCAAGTACAGGGGGTTCGACTTCATTCTTTGTTGATCCAAATCCATGCCTTCCTCAACAATTTCGAGTGGACTTCTTTCACCCATATATAGAAAGAGTCAAACTCTAGGGACGACAATCTCTCCAAAGAAGCTTTGTCGTTGGAGCAGGGTTCCTTTATCTCTCGGGAATTCTTTGAAGGATAGCTCTGGGAGAAAATGTGTTTCATGTTTTAGTTACTCATTCTTATCTTTAAAACTTTATTTTCTTTGTAATGTAACTATCCTTGAGCTTAACAGTAAGAATAGGAAGTCGGATTAGACTCAGAAATAATCACTACAATCAGTTTGTGTAAGTAAAAGAGGTGACAAGTGAGGTTACAGAGTCGAAGAGCAATCCTAATTGCTTAGATTAAGTATGTGAAGAAGTGAACAATCCTTCAAGGATGGTAAAATGTATGTTCTACCCTAGAATATAAGGTTTTTTTCCAAAAAAAAAAAAGAATTATTACTCTGATATACAATTTGACAGTTTTTAGGATATATATATAAGCATTGCAACTAGTATTTAATAAAACAAATTTTTAAAAATAGAAAATAGAACAATTGATTTATTCATAGAAATTATTTTTAAAAATTATTAATTGCTTAGATTAAGTATGTGAAGAAGTGAACAGTCCTTCAAGAATGGTAAAATGTATGTTCTACCCTAGAATATAAAGTTTTTTTTTCCAAAAAAAAAAATTATTACTCTGATATACAATTTGACAGTTTTTAGGATATATATATATAAGCATTACAATTAGTATTTTATAAAACAAATTTTTAAAAATAGAAAATAGAACAATTGATTTATTCATAGAAATTATTTTTAAAAATTATTAATTGCTTAGATTAAGTATGTGAAGAAGTGATCAGTCCTTCCAGAATGGTAAAATGTATGTTCTACCCTAGAATATAAAGTTTTTTTTCCGAAAAAAAAATTATTACTCTGATATACAATTTGACAGTTTTTAGGATATATATATATATATATATATATATATATATATATATATATATATATATATATATATATATATATAAGCATTACAACTAGTATTATATAAAACAAATTTTTAAAAATAGAAAATAGAAAATTGATTTATTCATAGAAAGTATTTTTTAAAATAAATAAATTATTTTAAAATTAAAATAAAAATTATGTGTGTGTCAAGTTATTATTTCAAGTAATGATTTGATCCTTGATCATTTTATGGTTAAATGAGGACCTTTTTTAGCTAATAGATACAAAAGAAACTTTGAAGACCTAATCGAGAATTTGTTTGGTGCTAAGTTAATCAAGCTATGTAGTTCTCAAGATTTAATAATTTGCAATGGTCTAAGGAAGTGGCCAAAATGAGAAAGTTATTGCCAAGTTTAAGAACATTGAGGGCTAGTTGGAATAAATTAACTGTAATATAGGAGTTATGCTCTAGTATGGGCATGACTATGAACACTGACAAAACAAAGGTTATGGTAATTAAATCGAAAAAGATCATCTACGATACTTTTGTATATGACAACAATAGCTTGGAGGAAGTTCCTTCATACAAATATCTTAGAATCGTTATTCACCACAAGCTCAATTTGAACAATAACATTAAGAAAAGGATAAATGGAGGGTGGAAAACTTATTATGGGCTTAAAAACAATTGTAAATCAGCGGACCTTTGGCTTTAGGATAAGAAAAAAATCATCTTTCACACTCTCGTCACTCTGGTTATCTTATATGAATGTGAAGTTTGGGGTTGCATTATTTCTAGAGAATCCTGGAGAAAGATAGAACAAATCCAAAATAATTTTATAACTTATTCTCAAAATTAAGGAAATACACCCTATCCTATCTTATTGTCCTAGTAGAAGCAAGTCTTTCCCCCATCGAGAGCATTGCTATCATTAGATATCTAACTTACAAGAACAAGATAAACAACATGGACGACAAGAGGCTCCCCAAAATTGCTTCAAACTCTAGCCAAAACCACTAGCGGCTCAAGCAGAGATGGCATAAAGATGTCAAATCTTGGCTAAATCATTGGAGAATACAAGAAGAAGTCATCATGCTGAATATTGATAATATTACAAATATAATCACTTCTAAATTTAATGAGGATATGTGGTGTGATAAAGAATTAGAGGATAAAAGGAAACTAACATACTACAAGGAGGTGGTCAACCCTAATTTAGAAGATCAAAAGTACCTCTCATTTTTCATAAGCGCAAAGAAGAAAATCAACATTGCTAAAATAAGAACAAACTCTCACGAGCTAGATAGTGAAACTAGACAATGGACAATTCCAAAAACATTGTGGGATAAAAGAATCTTCCATATTTGTGACACTAAGAGGGTTGAAGATGAAAAACACTTCCTCTTATATTCCCCTACCTATTCCCAAATTAGATCCCAATTTAAAAATATTTGCCACAAAACAAAACATCCTAACCTCGTAAGTCATCAAAACTATGGTGATCTTAGAAGACTTCTCTCAATGTTTTTTTAGCACATAAGTACAATTTTAAAGAAATAGAAGTAATCTCTTACCTTCTTAAGGTCCGATAGATCAATTGGTTGGTCTCAGTGGACGTTAATCATCATCATCATCATATATATGTATATATAATTGATTTTGTTTTTTAATTAATTGGTAATATTTTTCTTTGAGTGAGTGGATAAGTGGACAAAATCATTTTTCCTAGTTAGTCTATTTTTTTAGTAAGATAGTTAATCCTAATTTTAGTCTTAATTTATTCATGTTTATATGTGATTTGAGTTGTTTTAAATAAACCAAAATGCCTAAACATGAAATTCCATGGTCAAAATTTTTATCAACGTGATTTTAAATAAGCCAAGAATCTTAAAAATAAGTGACCCAAAGTAAGGAAGTGACTTTGGGTCACTTCCTTACTTCCTCACTTATTTCATTTGGTGGGCTCAAAACATGTGCATTTTTCAAGATAAATTTATCCATGTCGAGGTAGTGGCAAGTCTAGTAACTAAACTTTCCCAGGAGTTTAAGTGTGAACCAAAGAAACTAAAACCTCATCAAACTTCTATGCCTATGTTGATCGTGGAAACTCCTTGGGTATTCTTTGATGTTTCTAGCCAAGGACTTCCCCTCAGACGTGGGATTGGAGTGGTTCTTCATTTGAATGATTCACATTTCTTCCAGGTTAGATATGCTCCAGGACGAGGCACAAACATGAAGGAAGAGTTCTCGGCTTTGTGGACATTGTTGTTCCTTGTAAAAAATTCAAATTTGAGTAGGCTACAAGTAATGGGTGACTCCAAGGTGGTAATCGATTGGGCCAACAACAAAATGCAGGTACAGGTGGTTCAACTTCAGTCTTTGTTGATCCAAATATGTTCCTTCCTCAACAATTTCTAGTGGACTTCTTTTGCCCATATATAGATAGAGTTAAACCCTAGGGCCGACAATCTCTCCAAAGAAGCTCTCTCATTGGAGGAGGGTTCCTTTATCTCTAAGGAATTCTTCGAAGGACAAATATGAGAGGAAATGTCTTTCTTGTTTTAGTTACTTATCCTTGTCTTTAAAACCTTCTTTTCTTTGTAATGTAACTAGCCTCGGGCTTAACAGTATGAATACGAGGTTGGATCAAAATCAAAAAGAATTGTTGGAATAAGTTTTTGTAAGTAAACCAACATAGACCCATCTTAACTCTGGTTCTACGAAGCATCGAGAGGGATCATATCTCTCGATGTGCAAACCCTTCCTTTTACAGTAGATTGTTCTATTCATTGTGAATTAGTCTTTTTAATCTTCTTTTATCTTGGTTTATACACACACACACACACACACACACACACAAAAGGCTAGAATCGTTGTTGTTGTCGTTGTTGTTTTTGTTGCCATTATTTACGGAATCACACATCTACAATAAGATGTTTTTTCCCAGAATTTTTTTTTTTATATATATATAATTTTGTTCTTTTAGTAATTTGTAATATTTTTCTTTAAGATTTATTTTTCACGCGAAAAAAACAGTTTCACTGTTATTCTATTAGTATCAAATGAAACTTCATGTTACATATGTTTCAAGAGAGTGTGTTTCAAAAAAGGTCTATGGCCTTTCTCCTTCTACAAAAATTGATTGTAGTATCTATAAAGTTCACTCAAGTGTCATACAAAATTTGTCAAAAGTGATGCATCTATGCATTTTCAACCTAGAAAATGTAAAATTTTCCAGATCTAACAGTAATTCCATGATCCAAGTCTTCGTAATAAAGCCAGCCTATATTGTCATTGAGTGCCTTTTTTGATAGGTTGTCTGCTTCTTTGTTAAACTGTCTGTGGATGTGCATAAAATCTATAGTCTCAAATCCAGTCTTTAATCTTCTGATCTTGTCTTTCCAGTGGTTGAGATAAATAAGATTCAGGTTGGATTTGTCATTTATCCAGTCGATAGTGACCTTGGAGTCACCTGCAACCATTAGATTTTTTATAGAGAGATGGGAGGCGAGTAAAAGGACTCCCCAAAGTCACATTAGCTCTGCTTTCATATTGTTTCTTGTACCTCCAGCAAAGTGTGCTTTGACTGTGTGCCTATAAGAGAATTTTAGAAAAATTCCGATGCCACATATTTTCTACAACTGCACCATAAAAAAATCCAATTGGATTATCATCAAAATAAATTGGATTAAGGATAAGATCCAATTTTTCTTCATCCTCTTTGACTGAGTATTCTTTGAAAGAAAGAATAATTTTGGTGTTAATCATAGGATCATATCTGTTCCTATTCTCAAACAGGATTTTGTTCCTAAATTTCCATATGCCCCAAAAAACCAGAAAAGGGATGTCTTAATTTTGGAAGTTTGAAGAACTAGTGTCTAAGATTTTCTTCAATAGTGGTACACTTCCAATCTTTGTCAATCCTCAGAGATTTTATCACTTCAGACCAAATGTTTTGAGTTTTTTTGGCATTCCACAAATAGGTGAGTAGCAGTTTCTTCATTCTTTAGACAGAGGTTGCAGACCGAGGGTCCAATGCCTCCTCTTTTCTGACAATTAACACCAGTAAGGATACAATCCTTAAGGCACATCCACATGAAGTAAATCATTTTGATTGGAATATTCAATGACCAGATTGCTTTGTACCACCACTTCTTTTCCTCCAGTTTGTTAAAAAATAGTAAGGAATGATAAGCTAGTTTGGCAGTGACATTACATGTTGCTCGATTCCAGGACCAGACTAGTTTGTCATTATCACTAGTGAGACGGATGTCACTACTTTTTAAGATCGATACAAAATTGTCCCATTCCGCTCCAAGTATTGCATTAAAACCCAACTGATTGGAATCCTTCCATTGTTGACAGGTTCCTGTATCATTGTTGACTACAGCTTGAGCTAATGTATAGATGTTACAATTGTTCAAAGCCCATAGAAGAGGGCGTGTAAGTTGAAGGAGTCATTGCATCCAATGAAGGAATCGCGGCCCAAAACAACTCAGTGCCCAGTCCCTATCTCCCAAGCCAACCATATTTTTATGATCGGTACAAAATCAATTTTTTTAGTTATACCATTTTTTTAATTCTAATTTTATTTTTTATTTATTTAATTTTATTTTTAATTTATTAATGTTTATATATGATTTGAGTGTTTTAAATAAACCAAAACTCCTAAACACAAAGTTCTATGGTAAAAAAATTTATGAGTCTAATTTTAAATAAGACAAAAAATTTAAAATAAAATATTATATAGTCAAAATTCCCATTGATAAAATAAAATTCGTAATAAATTTAAAAATCAAAAATTAAAAAAATAAAATTTATTTATCCACTTATCACTTACTGCTTTTAGTAATCCTAATATATCTAATAATAATTTCATAAATATGATTGATTAAAAAATACACGTAACATCTATGAAAAGTACTAAGTTAACCCAAATATCCTTTCTTTCTAGAAATTTTATGCATTTCTTTCAACTACAAAGACCGCAAATCATGCACTTTCAATTAGAGTCACTATTGAATCACTTTTAATTATTAACTTTTCTTTTGGATTTTATATGTAGAAATATTTATAACGCCTATATTTATCCAAATCGAAATTTATATTTTAAAAATATAAAATAATAATTAATATTTATATTGTTATTTTCATTTTTATGGAAAGCTATAATATTTATATATAACTAATGAAAGAAAATATTATTTTTTAATTAATTTTATATATAAAAAAAATAAATTTCATTTAAAAAAATAGATTTTATTTAAATATAATAAATAATAATAATAATAATAAATTAAATACGAATTTTTAAACTCTTAAAGTTTTAAAATTTTATGGCTAAATAAAATGTAAAGCTCATCCCACGTTCCAAAGAATACAGAGTTTTAATGTGTTTCCTCTTAAAAGATCACAAGTTCAAATCCAAAAGGGGGTAGGGTATCCTTGTGTGGAGGGGGTCCCTGTACCACAAACAAGGGGGGCTCATACACTAATTTGGTGTATGGCTTGGATGTGACCTTAAAATTAGATTATTATGATTGTTTATAAAATGAAGAAGATAAATCTTCATTAAGAAGGACAAAGCATCTATAAAGAGCTAACCTAGTGGGATGAAGAACAGTGAGGAAACTCATGAAGAGAAAGGTACCCCAAACATGGCATGTTGTCCTAAAGAAGCACTTATAATGGTCAAGACCAACAATAAGTGTGTGATGGCTATGGGGTGAAGAGACTTATTTGGCCTATGTGGCCTCCAAGGTCTACAATGTGAGCTTGGAAGTTGGTCATGGGACCTCTTCCTACTAATGTGAGAGATGGGAGAAGGAAGTGATCAACATGTTGCTTGTCCGAGAGATGGGAGAAGGAAGTGATCAACCTGTTGCTTGTCCCACTAAGGGACTTACGTCTGTAAATCTAGTGACGAAGGTCAAACATCTCACGGAGGAAGAGGGCTGAGCATCTCTTGTTCTCATAAGCTATAAAACTCTTTAGAGAGCCAAGTGAATCCCTAAAGAAACAATAAAACCATCCCTCAATCTCATAAAAGGGAGAGCATCTAAACACAAAGTAGTCCTGAGTCTCAGGCTATAAGGAGCAAATCTAGAAAATAAGGATCTCCTGAGGAATATGGTGGTCTATCTCGATGCAAAGATGGTGGGATCAAACTTTAAACTAAGCAAGAGGAACTCTCAGGTTACACGGCGACTAGAGTCTGGTGTATTGTAGGGGTCAAAGGAACCCATCACTAATTTGGAGATATACTAGTGTTGAAGCTTTGGAGACAACGACTCTCTAGGCTCGTACCATGTGGATTGGAAATAGACTTTGTAAATCTCAAAATGAATGTCTTTATTTCTCTCTCCCTTAGAGAAATTAGAAGTATCCAAAGAAAAGCTAAACCTAAGTGATGTCTCAATATCAAAATCAAAACACTGAAACAATGAAAAAGCTTATGGACACCAACAAGAATCAACAACTTACCAATGCCAATGTCATAAAAGAACTAAGAGAAAGATAAGGATAATTGAGATAACCACTATGAATTTCCCATCCATCTAAATCTCTATATCACCATCACCACATGGAAGAATCCATGAATAACACCTTGCTAATTTCCTCAAGGATGATGGCAGGCATGTGGCACTGGTCTCTCGTTATGAAAATATCTAGATAGCATTGTGATAAACAATTTCTCTAGAACCAATTTCGATCTACTCAAAAATATGATCCCTAAACCTCATAACCATACAAGAGGGTAGGTGAGGTATGACCAATGCCTCAAAGAGAAATATCTTCGTCTTAATGTACTAGAACTGAATGCCCTGCATAATCTAGTTTATGCTGCTGCCCTGCATACCCTTAATCTAGTTTCTGCTGCTGGAGTCAAACTAAAATGTGGTCCAGAGTGGAAATATGAAAACAAAGTGTAAGACAAGTGTTCATTGAATCAGAGTTGAGGCGGGCAAGTGGCGTTTTCACAAATTAGTTACAACTTACCATAACCTCTTATGTGGATAATCATTGTGAAAACTCTATACAATGCGACAATGGCCTCCAGCGTTTTGCATCGAATAGTCCGACTGCAGCATGGCAGAACCTTAAATAAATGTCCACGTTAGTATATAGTACTTTAAACAGGAGTAGATGCAGATTTATGAGGACACCAAGGTCATCTAATAAAACACATGGGGTAGATGCAGAATAATGAGGATACCAATGTCATCTAATAGAACACATGGGGTAGATGCCCTCCTATATAATTGTTTGTTTATATTTTGAATCCATGGTGTTTAAAACTGCTTACATCGCCTGTCCGATCCAACTTGGAAGCATCATATGTAGCCTGCTCTCACGCACAACGAACAAAGTGAACTTGGTTTTGCAAACATCAATCATTAAAATTCCTAAGTATAATAATGGTTGAGTTTATGAAACAGAAACCTTTTTCTGTTATGGTGACAGACAGACACATGTTCACGTACCCTGCACAACAACAGCAACATTAGCATTATATTAAGGCTAGTCGGACTCTGTCTGTTTCATTATTTATAGATTTAAAAACCCTATTTTCTATTCCCTCCTTCAGCCAAATTTTTCGTTTTGTGTAATGATGGTACAGGCTGCACAGTGTCTTCGTAGCAGTTTTCAGTGCAGCGTGGGTTCAGCCGTGACCCCATTCTTACTGTTCAGAAAACTCCGTACGAATAAACATCAAACAATGACCTGAGCAGGCCAGACATCCTTGACACTTACATTTGCATTCTTTCTCTTCACTGCTCACTGCTCGTTTATCATAATACCTTTATCAGAGGTAAGTCGACTGGTCGATCTGTCCTCAGTGTTAGTCAGCGTTAGGTTTAAAGCAACAGCTATCTTATGAGTTGGTCACAAAGTTATCTCTGAGGAAACCATCCTATTTATCTTACCTACCCAAAAAGTAAGCTGTATCGTATTACCCAAAAAGTAAGCTGTGTCGTAATATTGCCTGATGGGGATATCTAGTGATTATGGAAAAAACAACTCTCTTATTTTAAAACGCCCAGATCAAACGTAAGAGGTATTTAAATTTTAAACTCTCCTAAAGTGATTCGAATGATGGTTAAAGTAAACTGGGAATTGGTTTTGGTGACAGCAAAACGATGGAATGGAGGAAGGGTGATCAAATCACAACTGACTGACTCGTCTGCACTCACGGGCAGGTAGAACTCAGCAATATGACAAAGATAGATATTTAATGCTCACTCTCACTTACTCTTCTCCTCGTTTCCGTTAGAAGTTACTTTTACAGGTCGTGTCGTGACAGCAGATATGGCGGGGCATGGCAGAACTAGAAGAGTCAGAGGCTCGTAGAAAATCTCGTTTCTTCACATTTATTAACACCCTTTCCAGTCCTTGTACGATTATCACATCGCATGCATTTATTAATGGTGGTCAACTCTGATCGTGTTATGAATGTTGTTTTCTATCCCATGCCTGGGGATCGATCCATGGAAAGATGATGATTTTCCTGTGTAAAGGTACATTGAATTTAGATTGATGTAATAGTTAAATTGCTGAAGTGATTAAACCAAAACACTCTATAAGAAGGAAAGCTGAACAAATCCAAAACTCTTCAACGCATTACAAATAATGTAAGTCGCAAAAACTAAAACCCAAACCCTTGTAAACTGAGACATCAGTAATAATTGCACTTGATGATTTCAAAACCAAGTCGCTGTAGTTGATAGATTTGGAACATTGCATAAATAGTGTTAGCAAAGATGTTTTCCTTCCCGATAGTTCACCGAAGACTTTGCACACTAAAATACCTACATGATCCCTCCACGTAGTGGCTGGACAATTTTATATTCCGACCATGATCTTAAAAGGGTTTGGAGCTTTCCAGCTGTCAACGATCCATGAGACGCGTCCCAGACTTTATTTTCAGCTTAAATCTGACATTCTGAGTAATACATCTGCGATGTTGTGTTTAGTTTCTTACGGCACCATAATTCCGATGCAATTTAATTTCCTGAACGGGTGAGAAATCAGGTAATAATGAGAGCATGCTACGAATGTGGGCTCTCAGTCCGTGCTTTTACTAGTCGTGTGCAGAAGGGTAGAAAAAAGGAGCAAAAGCACGAATAGGTATTAAAATATACGTACAATTTATATACAAAACACGATGATATTGATGGCCAGTGAAAGTCCCATCTCGTACCGCACAGTTTCCTAGGGGAATCTATCCTTGCTTTCGTGATTTTTCGGAGGGAAGCGGAGAAAAAAAGGCAGATCCGGCTGACAAAACTGGTTTATTTTGTACCTGTCATGGCAGAAACACACACCCAATTCAAATGCAGTACTTAACTGCAGTCACGGACAACACCCATTATTTATTGGGTTATAGTCAGAAAGACGAATCACGTTGTTACCGAGGAAAAACCTGCATAGGTACGTCACCCCATCCCACTATCTCTATTAAATATTTACCTTTGATGATACTGTACCTTTTCCTCCCAAATTATGCTGTATCGTCAGTGGTCACTTCCATTCCTTTTCTTACATTGAATACTGAGCAGTACTTTCAGTCCTTACATTAAAATCACTCGATCTCGAATTAGACTCATGGAGACACTCCAATACCTTTTGCTCAAAATACAAAAGTTCTAATAATGGTTCGGTCGGTTGGGCTGAGCCAACGGTCGATTCGGATGTGCTCTAGCAACAGACGGGTGGGAGTTCTCGTAAGTGGTTCAGATTTTATTGTGCTGAATTATTGTATGGTGCCCTATCTAAGAATCCCTAAAGCAATTTGACAATTTTTATTTTATTATTTATTTCATTCAAATATTTACTTTTTATAATTTCTTGGGTAGTCCTCAAATAAATAATTTAGTTTAAGTTTTCTTGGGTAGTCCTCAATGATTTGTCGGATGTCACTTGGGGTTATACTTTTTAATAAATTCAGTACCTTGCTGTAGTGAAATCCTAAATCCTATTATCTTGCTGAAAAAGCAAATATGTCCTACGGGTTTCGAGGGTTGTATGTCTAAAAATCCCTAAGGTTTGGAATGTCAGTATGGTGTGGACATGTCAAACAAGTTTGAAGGGATTTTATTTTATTTTATTTTTTATATTTTTAAATTCAAATGCTCAACTTCATCAATGGTTTTAGTTTAAGTCCTCTCAGTAATCATCAACGACTTGCTGTCTGTCATTTGGAGGATCATACCTTTTAACAAGCCCAGAATCGTGCTGTAATTGGAATCCGACCACCTCCTTGAAAACCCCCCAAAGCAACAAGTTACATAGGATTTGAGGGTTGTATGGCGTATAAAAAATTGAATTTTTTTTGTCAAAAGAAATACAATCTATATATTGTAGCAATCTATATATTGTTCTGACTACAAGAAGATTGATTTGTATATAACATATAAATAACCCCCAATGTGAAATTGACCAACAAGATATGATACAAAACTAATTTTAAAACAGCTTCTATAAATATACATTATCTCTAATTTTAGAGTTAAATTTAACAGTTGTCATAGAAAAAAAAACATTCTACTAACTAAATAATATAAATAAGTAAAAACAATGAAATTTGTTTGTCACTACCTTACTATTTTGACTATATATCCTCCTCCTGTGTTGATGGTTTGAATATTATCAAATTTCAATATCAAAAGATTTATTATCTTGTCAGGTACAGCATTTGCACAACCCATAAAGTCTCAGAAGCCACATAAGCCAATCTTCATAAGAATTTCTTTACACCAAATATCAAATTGCCCAACTATTCATATATCCAGATTGCTTTGTTTTTCTGTTTATAGTAATTTATTGCAAAATTTATTCGTGTCAAGATTGCTGAAATTATTCATGGCAAGTAACTTAGCACTCTCGGCTCACATAGCTCCCCCTACACATACCTCAGTTTTTCTATATGTGCTTTCAGTATTTCATTTAAATATAATGCAAACCAATGCCAACAAATATGCAGAAGTGATGATGTTCAGAAATCAAGAGAAGCAAACATCTTGTGAAACCATTCACTGCCGGGTCAAAATGTTCCTGCATAATAATCCAAAGTAAACATTGATGATTTTATCTTTTGTTATGTGTTGCCCATCCATTCCATTGTGTGCAATGATGTAAGTTTGCAATCCCTTCCTTACCATAAAACAAATCCTAGACATGCCCCATTATCTTTCTTAAATCAAATTTTCCAGTTCCTGTAAACATCTAGATCTTGTCATCTTCACAAAATATTTACCCAATTAAAATTACTAATTACTCGTAACAATAGCACAACTCAGTGACCATTATCGGAACTTGCATGGATATTTTGTTTTAATGAAAAAGGAGGCCCCTTCATCTTTCCATTCTTGAGGGTTATGATAATATCCCAATCAAATGAAAATCAATGTATAAGCAATGAGTTGAAAGTATTGATTCATGATCATGCAAATTTGGCTTTTCTTTCAATATATTCAGAGGATTTTCATGAGCAATAAGAAACATCCTATCAGTAAAGTAATCAACGTTTCATCAACCAAAATTTTTCTCAGCCTAAGCTCGAAGAATATCCACTGAAGGGCGATTGAGTTTTCCATTCGTAGTGTCAAAAACTAAAGTTGAGTATATAGTACTATAAAGCTGGGCTTAACAAGTGAAAAGGAAACAATGGTTAGTAAACCGAAATGTCCCTTAGCAGACATATAGATGGTATCAAAACTTCGAAGTGAACGCTTTTAAAATTTCACGACTAGTTTGATTGCCAAGCAGAGGGTAACAACGATGACCTTATCCGATTGCTTCCCAGTGAAACAATAATGACAGCCTGCCAACTTAAAGTGAATTTGTGACAACATATCCATTCATATGACTAATGTCCATGTTATTAAAGCAGCTAGAATTCATTCATTCCCAGATAGTTACAAGCGCTATAAGCATGCGAGTCTTGTGAATAGCATAAAACCTGTCTCAACTACCAATGCATAAACGAAGCCTCCCCCATTAAGCTCGTATCCAAAATGTGTGATATTACAACTTCCAAGAGAACTTGGATTTATCTCCTCTCAGCAAGTCCATCAAAAACAAAAAACAAGGCTTCAGCAATGTAAACCTATGAGCAGTATCCTATCAAATGCAAGATTCTTGCTTTCCAAACATATTTATATCAATATGTTCAAGCAATGGTCATCAAACAAGAAAGTTAGTTCGAGTCAAAATTGCAGAAACCCATGCATAATTAATGTTTTCTCAATTGAATTACTTCAATCTGGGCTCCAATAGTATTCAACCCAAAAATGCTGATTCAGTTAATAAATATAACATTCCCCTAGAGTTTGACAAAGCTTCCACATAAACCAGGATTGTCTGAATGCACATGAACATAGGAAAAAAAACTCATGTGGTACAAAGAAGGGTTTCAAAAATCGATGCTGAGAAACCCTCAGAAAGAACATTCATAATTATGCTCCAATGACCGACTTAATTTTTACACGACCTAGAAAAAATATAGTGACCAGGACTGCACCTAGATACTCATTTACATATCATTTACAGTTGCTTTACCTCCATCTACACTGCTGAACAATATCTGATGAGAATTACAATCTTTGATAGAATGCCTCAAAAAACTGGAACACAAGTGAGGCATTTTACTGCCAAGACGCCACCATTATTCATGGTATTCTTATAAATAAACAGTTGGTAGACACAAAGTAGTACAGTGTACTTCATATTGTTCTTATATTCCCATTGAACTACCTTGAGGGTGGTTCCGAACCTTGGTTACTTAATGTTGGATTTGATCCGACAGTTCCATTGTCTGGGGGAGGTCCAACACCCCATTTCCCTTCTGACTCTGAAGGCTCAATAACATGAACTCCTCCATCTGTCATTCCAAGAGCAAATTGATTCGGTTCGGATGGATGTGATGCAACAACTAGAGGATAGGCATTGCTGCTGCATAAATAACCAAACAACAAATTAAATCATAATATGCCTTGTCAAAAGCCAAATCTTAAGAATAGATGTATCAACCTTGATTGAAAGAACCCATTTACCTGTTCATTCCCGATGGTAAATATGCAGAAGGTGCAATGCGACAGTGAGGCCTCAAGCTTTCTGCATCAAATACTCCAACTGCACCATCGCAGAAGCTCGCATAAACTAGGAGGCTGTCACATGAGTATATAGCACTTGAAATAGGAGCAGACAGGGAATCATGAGGAGACCACTGCAATGCAAACATGTAATAAGGTCATCCAATCAGATACAGAAGGTAAGTGACATTATAAAAATGTCCATGTTTGAATTCAAGACTGCTTACAAGTACTTACATAGCGCAAGCGCTCCAACTTGGAAGCATCATATATAGCAAGCTGGCTCTCATGCACAACCAACAAGTGAACTTGATCATTATGAAACTGTACTTTTGTATCCCCAACTGGTGGTGATCTTCCTGTCTGTACTGGTACAGATTTTGACTTTCGCTTGTCCCATCCATCTATGCCCCAGAGACATAACTGCCAAAAGACATGTAGTGGTAAGAACCGGAACATTTCTACTCCGTAAATTTGTGTAAACTTTGAAGTGAACATCACAGAATCAGACAAGATATAATTAAAAAAGAAACCATGTACCTGGGCATCAGCTCCAGAAGATACCAACACATTCAAAGAATGTGAAAAAGCCAGGCCTGTGATTTTCTTTTGGTGGCCCTTGAGCTTTGTTTTCACCTGTAAAAATTAAGGCAAGTTCAGAGTATGCCACTTAAAGGTCATTAGAAAAATTATAAGAATTTTAAATTCGATACATCACAGGCAGCACCTCATCAACTCGAACATTGTATATCTGAATCGATGAATCTTCCATGCCAATTGCAATGATGTTATTGTCCTGGGGGTGGAAAGCCAGAAAAGTGGCCGCAGGAGGAGGTGGCATGAAAGTTGTCATGACCTGCAAGGAATCACTAATTAGCATGCCATGAAACCAGTGGTTTAGATAAATTGGGAGCCTTTGACTTCTTAGTCTACAGTGAGGAACACTGCACAAGAACCTTCTAGAGTGATCCTGAACTGAACCCCATTACCCACATAATTTGAAAGTTTAAAAGCACAATAGTTATATTCACAGCTAAGACTTTAGAGAAAAAATCCCTAAGCAGACCAGTGTCCCAAAACTGAAATTATACATATCATCAGAAACATTAAAATGAAACTAGTCTTTAGGTAAAAGGCTCTCACCTTAAATGTCATCATATTGAATAAGGAGACCTTGCCACCAGAAGCAGACATCACATAGGAATCATTCTTAGACAAAGCTATACAAGCAGCAGCTTCTTCTGTATTTGTATCACCGATGTCATTATTCATAACAATCCCGCTAGCCGGCTGCCACATCTGTGGTGGAATACTTGCTGTAGACTGGAATAAAATACTAAATCTTAGTCATTTGTCAACATTACTACATAAAATACAACTGCAAATTATATATTTATAAGTATAACAAACAAATAAATAAAACAAGCTAAAATAAAAGAAAGCAAACAACAACTACAAAGGAACCCCACCTTTCCAGATGGATTCCGATCATTCCGTTGCCATTTCCATAGCTTATGAAGAGCGTTGGATGCCAGCGCTAAAACAGCAACACCCGAATTGGTGTATATCAGTCTCACTACCTGCAAGAAATAGCACCTTACTTGTTTGAATCAATATCAACAGAATTAGTAGCACACAGAACAAACAAAACTGTAATGCATGTCAACCTTTAGTGGTTTCTATAACATAAGGATAATAGCATACCTTGCTCCCGTGCATTGCGTCAGGCAACCTGAGTGACCTACACTGGCCTGAATCAGTGATCTCAGTCAATTTCCAGTTCTTGCTCTTGTCTGTAACCTCATCTAGAAGCCTCGGTTTAACATCTGGGGTCCGACTGCCGTCTATACTATTCTGCACACATTTTGTCTCAAGTGTAAGATAATTGTAAGAATCCATTGATCATATCATCCTATTTCTATAAAGGATATGCCAAAATAATCAAGAATGGCTAATAGAGCATTTGAAAGGAAAAAAAAATCCTATGCTATATGGAAAGCAACAATATCTGAACTCTGGAGTGAAAGTTTAGAAACTGATAAGATATATGTGACTAACTAAACTGAATATGGCTAGAAAAATCCACTAATCTCTGAAGAAATAATTCTAGGAGAAAGTTCTTACAAAATTGGTCATTGACACTGCAGGTGGAAGTCTCTCTGAACGTTCTATAGCACCAGGAAGGGAACCAGGTGCAGTGACTGCAGGAGGCATGACATTCACAATTGAAGTCTGCAAAGTAAAAATGATCTGGTTAGAGTTTAAACTTTACCATTAATTAGCAGTGCATGTATATAGTAAATGGGAATGGAAGAAGCAATTTACCTTTGTTGCCATCGTCTCCGGTGGCACCCTCGTTCCCTCGAAGGATCTACTCTCCAGCATACGGATTAAGCGAAATCCCTCTGCATTGGCTAAGATCTTTATGCCATTATCATTTGTTGTGACTGCCAACAGGGAACCATCTTTACTGAAACGAAGGCGAGGACTAGCCTGGAGCTTTTGGAAGATAACACAGGATTATGTACTGAAATGTAATCAAGAAAACTTGAAATGATGTGTTGAATCTTTTTTATCTCAAAACCATTATCTCTTAAACTTTAAAAATAAACCATCCTCATCTTCAGAAATAACTTCTTACCGTTGAACTACCCTCAACATCAATTGTTGTCAGGATATTGGTGTTATCCATGTCCCAGAACTTAATTTGAAATTCATCACCAGCTGCCAAGAACCTATTCCTGGTTGTATCAAATTGCACAACACCTAAGGAACGCTTCCTAAAACCAGAATATGTCCGCTTGATTGTTCCCTCACTTTCATTCCACTCAACCAGGTATGATTCACCCTCTTTACTTGTTCCACAGGAGAAGAGCCTATTAAAAAATACAAATGATTATATGCTTTAGAAAGGGCATAGTCTTGACAGAGCACATATGGAAAATTGGAGAAGAGTAAAACTCAGATCCACATAAAGACACTCAACAATCTAAATGTCATTCCAAGTTAATGTTACCGTGTTCCATCAGCACTGTAAGCCATTGTAGTGCACCAGAGGCCTGGAGCATTATAGTCAACCCTAGATCCCGCAAGATCATACAACCAAGCTTTGATCTTTCCATCAATAGCAGTAGAAAAAATAAACTGCATTCAAACAAAGAGTCATAATCTGCCTATAGTGCAATGAACTATTTCTGATATGGCCAAAAACTCACAGGAAGCCAAACATCAAACAAAAATAGAATCTGCAACATATCTTTGAACAACTAAAATTTAATACTACTCAACTGCAATGCACATAAATCGTTCAGGTCTCAAGGAACAAAGTACCTGAATATTTTCTTTCTGGTGAGGACAAACAGAATAGACGGGCGCTTCATGACCTTCAAATGTGTACTGCTTTCGACCACTTACTGCATCCCACACCTACAAGCACAGATAAACATTTTTTATTATTTTCATATACAGAAAATTAAACAACAACAATTTGAATGAGTGTTGACACATCTGATAAAGCAGATTACCTTGATGGTCTTATCATCTCCACATGTAATTATGCAGAGCTGGGAGGCAGGGTGCGAAAAAGCAATATCATTTACGCCACCAGCATGTGCGTCAATCTGTATAAATTATATCAATGTTAATAAATTATAGTTTCAATACAAATTTATTTTTACAGCCCTACTACAAGCATGTACAGATTGGCCTTTAAGTATGTAAGCAAACCTCTAGATGTTGTCTCAAATCGCCTGCCCCAGTATAAGAATATATGTGAACTATATGCTTGGAAAATGCAACTCCTATAACACAAATGTGGGCATGTCAATATATGAATTGAGGGAATAGCACACCATTGTATTGGTGCGCAACCAAATGGAGTTTAAAAGGAGATCAGAGACATTTGTAGATGGCATTATCACAATTCACTCACATTGATATATAAAAGAAGGAAATGCTATCAAAACATCATATTAAAGAATACAGAGTATAGATTAGGTTACCAAGTACTGCCCCATCTGGGCTCCAAATACAACGATTCACTGATACAGCTGGATCTTTTACAAGAGCCGCCTAAGAAAACATAACAGAACATCTATAAGAGTTTACCTAAGGCCTATGCTAACGATCAACTCCAGTATAGAACACTAAAATCTTTTTAAGACCAATTCACAGATTTACATTTTTCCAATTCAAATTACAGATCTAATTTATGAAACAATAATTTACCTGCATTGGAATCGAACAGGCTGATATATCCCAAACCTTAAAGTTCCTGTGAGCTAACCTTTCTCGAGATGCTACTTCCCAAATTGCAATGTCACCGACATTTGTTCCAACTGATGGATAAAGCCAACAATCCAAATTTGAACCACTAGCCAGTCTGAACATATTTATAAAGATAAAAGGTACAACTTCCAAAATGACTTAAGGAATTTATTTGAATGAAGGGTTCTATTGAATGGAATTTGAAATCACCTAGCAGAATTGTCTGCTGCACAGGATGGAAATCCATACTCATAACATTTGAACCCTGACTGAGAGTTCGTGCCACAGTCTTTGGAAGGTCATCTTGTGAGTACATGTTAAGAGGATGAGTTGGGCCTGGGCCTGGGCCTGGGTAGGTCACCTACAATTAAAAAGTAAGCATTCTTAGTTTGTAGAAAAGCAATGCCCTGTAAAACAACTGACTTATTCTACTCAAAATCAATCACACGCAACAGTCAATGGACCTGGTAGAAAAGCCAAGAAAGTTGGAACAAAGAAAAATTAAAAAGAGAATTTAGCATCAAGTCGTTAGTGATTATTAAGAGTACTAAACACATGGACTGCAGACAGACAATTTGAATCCATCATATAATTAAATATTGATCTTAATTAATGCTTTGCATGTACCTCCTCGGACTGACCACCCCGAATGCGCTTCATGAGGTGTTCAGAATCAGCAGATTGATAGTCTACAGCGGGACCATTTGATGGTGGAGTCCTAGGTCGTTTTAGGAAAGCCGCTGATGCCATTCACAGAATTAAGAAATCAAAATATCCTCTATTTTAAAAACTAGTGGAATAGAAAATAGATAAATATTTCTCACATATAAGATCAGAAAGAGCCTACTAAATCATCCAATAAACTTCAGAGGACATAAACAATTATTTATTATTCCACTGTGCCTGCTCAATAATATTCAAGCATGCCATACAATTTTTCCAAGATATAACATGGTGTTAGCCGACTAAAGAGCATTTTACGAAATATAATAAACTAAACTCACCTGCATTTGGGGGTGGTGCGAGAGACACTGGTCCAGCAGAGTGTGGAACAGCAGGATTAGGATTTGCCATCCATCCTGAAAGACTGCCGGAAGAAGCACCGGCAGGCTGGAAAGGCTGAAATCATATGAAAAAGATGAAGAGAACACATTATTAATGATTTGTGGAGACAAGGAAATCAATTTAACAGATGATTTCTGTTAGAATCATAAGTGCAAGACCGTCAAAACAAATTTACCAGTTGATTCACACTGTGGGTGGCAATTGGAGGAAACACTGGTCCTTTAGGAAGTGTGCCCACAAGTTGGTTAGTTGAAGGCGTGGGTGCTCGGGCCCCATTTGGTGGTGTGCATGTATGATCGACAAACAGGGTCTTAATGTCAGGATTAGGTCGAGGATTTTTACAAAGCTGGTGTTGCCAATTGAGACTGGATACAAAAAGGCCAATGGCACACTGTATTATATTAATACTTTTATCGATCCCCTGTTCCCAAAAAGATTGTAACATAACAAAAATCGACAATTCTCATTGTCTGATTAGTAATTCACGATTTGAAATTTCTGATGTAATGAAGGACTGCTAAAAACATTCATCTTCACCAGTTCAAAACCAAAAGGAACAGAGATCAGCCAGAGGCCTCCATGAACTACTGAACATAAAAAAAGCACCCTACCTTTGATTTATCAGTGTTCGGAGCCTGGAAGCTTTGAAGGCAGGAAATGAGAGCTTCTCACGGAACAGAGGATTGGCTTCTAACAATTTCTTGAGCTCTAAAAGCATAATGTTCCTGGCCGACTTTGCATCCCCATATTTAGACAGCTGCTCATTTTCCCTACAGATGCCAAATCCAACTCACTCCAACTATGCAAGACTTCTGAAACCTGATGTATGAATTCCCGGATTCTTTCCCACTCGAACAACAAAAAGATAAAGAAAAGACCGCACCTGAAGTTGTCCAGGGTAAGAAGCTGCGTGATTTCTTTGAACAGCTCTTCGTTGAATGAAGAAAAAACTTTGAGATCCTTCACCAATATTTCTACAGCTCTCGCCCGATCTTGCCTGTAAATACCCAAATGATAATATTTGGTTTTCAGCATACCATTAATAAAATAATCTCAGTCATCTCTGCATTCTGATGAGAAAACACATCAAGAAATAAGGATACGCTTACTTGTCTAAAGCTTCCAAATATTTTTGTTTTCTGATCTCGAAGAAAATTTTCATGGAATAACGGTTGTCGTCCACCTTTGTGAAACCCGACAGGTATCTCTCAACCTCTTCCCATTCTCCCGCCTGTACTTGATCTTCGAAGTATTTCATGTTGAAGAAAAACCCTGATTCCTGCTCTAACCTGTTATTATTATACCATGTCACGCACAACCATATCATTAGCTTTTCATTTGCAGAAGACCCACTCAACATAAAACAAAACACCAAAGGAGGATTTGAGAAATGTATGTGAAAAACCAACTTACTTGTGCACCGTCTCTTTAAACTTCTCCTCATCCAGAAACTGTAAGATGAGGAAAACAAGCTCTCTGCTCAAGGATGTCATGGCTCCCCCTCCCTCCCTCGCCCGCTCTCTCTCTCTCTGCCCTTGCAACTCGTTTCCCACGCAAAAATGAGATCTGTACACCCAAAACCCTAATTTTTCCCCTGCTGTCCCTAAAGTCAATCTTTCAGGTGAAAACTAAAAATCAGCAGAGTGTTGCATGTGTTGGGATAGCAAAGGAAAAGACAAGAGCCTGTGTTTGTGTTTGTCCTCCTCCTCCTCTTTCAATGGGAGAATCTGGAAATGGGAATAGAAATGCAGTCTGACCAAGAGTCTCCTCCTATGGACTGCTGGAAGAATCTGCAACGGAACGCTTATTTCACCCTTTTATCTGTCTCTCTATTAAGACTGAACTCTGATGCATGCACGCTTCCCTAGGAAGAGGACCTCAATATCGTATAAAAAAAACGGCCCAAATGTAGATGATGCCACTGCCAGCGCACCCATCACTGTTCTGCCCTGCTCTGCACTTCTCATACAAACCTACAACTGCAGCAACGACAGACCTACATCTCCTCCTCTTCTGCTTCTTGCATTTCTAGGTAATTACCCTCCAATGCTCTCTTCTTGAAACACGAGCATAACACCTCCCAATAAATAGAATAACAACATATGTCCCCTCCTCTTAACAAAACAAAACAAATCAAATGGGTTTTCTTGTGCACAGTGCACTGATTCGTCTATTACACCCAACTCTCACATACCCCAACCCATCGCCATCATTATATGATAATGATCATGATTAGCATCCATCCAGTTGATCGATGAATTCTTCTCATCGTTCAATTAACCTATTAATTTATTAAACAACATATTTAATTATAATTAATTATAATAATCATCATCATCTATCATGTTTCAGCATACATCCATAGATAGATAGTTATCATTCATAGAATTCATCCAACTACCCAACAAAACAATGATGTGGTTCTTGTTGATTCTCTCTCTGTTTTACCGTATACGTAAAACTATGACTCCTTACTTGGATGATCCGATATGATCTGGATTCTGATCCACCAATCAATCCTCCATCACTTTCGTGTGTAGTGCGGAGTAGCTGTAGCTGTCCAGTCACCCGCAGTACTCGATAGGTCCATGACCTTTTCTGATAAGCAGATCTGCTTATCAACTGTCCTCTGTGTCATCTCCGAGATGATAACACCAGTTCTCACTTCCCTATTGGGAATATATATAATCCTTTTTCCCTGGGCATCATTAACAACAACGAAACCGTGAAGGCGACGGAATAACCTCCGCTGCCGGCTCAGAACAGTTGCCGCCTGGAAGAAATCCGGTTGCCGGAATGTTCCAAAGCACACCACTGATTACTATAAAGGATAATAATAGTCTCCCACACAACTGTGGGACATGAGAAAAGACATGGGCTTTGTAATATATATAGTTTTTCTAATATTTAGTTGGGAAGGAAAGGGATGGGATGAGATTTATTTTCCTTTTCAGCGGGTCTGTGTTGAAGTCTACTACTCCCACTTCCCACGTTTCCTTCCATTGCGGACCACAGACCATCGCATCATTCCATCCCATGGATGTCGATGCGTGCTACAGATGAGACATGTGTACACTACAGTTGGATCCTGGCGCTGCTTGCGGACCAGTAATTCAGATTCGTTTAAATGTCCTTTTTTGTGTTTCTTCCCATTCCATTAAAAACGAATATTAACATCACGTCGTTATTATTTTACAAAACGTATTTTGCACTTTAACAATTGCCCTCGTATTTTTAATCTACTAAATAACAAAACCCTAATGGTGTCATATTTATGATTTAAAAGCAAATTAAACCAGTTAAACGACATGACTTCAGATCAAGAAAATTCAACGATTTCACCGATGTGCACGGCTCAAACATTCCAATACACTTACTCCGCCAGATCTTTCGACTCTGTTTCTCATTATCAAATTTTTTTAACTGTACGTTTAATTACAATGAATGTAGAAACGCTTTTTAATTTCCAACTAATAAAAAATAAAACCTAAGAAAATTTAAGAGACAAAAGCATGCTATTTGTGTTAATTAGTGTTATATTGATATTTCATAGTTATTTGTTTGAGCCGTGACAATTTGTCAAAAGAATCCATCAAAGGTTAACAAAAGGCATTCTTCTTTTAGTTAAAGTAAAAATCTCCTATGTATCAGCTATTATTTAAAGGTGTTTCCAGCAAAGAATCTGTTACGGACGGAAAAAATAATAAATTTATGAAAATAAATATGTTTAAGTTTAGTAATTACAAACGCAAGTTAATGGAACTATATAATTACTGTACGAAGACATTTAGAACAAAGAATCTGTTAAAATAAAAAAAAATTCTTCCGTTACACGCACTAAATAGTAATTCCTTAGACCTTTGGAGAAAAGAATCTGCGAGGAGAAAAATGAAAGTGTGATATACAGATATTTGGAGCAAAGAAGCTGCGAGAAAATAAATAAATAATAAGTTAATGAATATATAAGTGTGATTAAGAGAGATTGAGTAAAGAATCCGTTACAAACCTTAAAATAATAAATTTATGAAAAAAGTTATAAATCTGTAAATTTATGAAAAAGAATTAATAAATCTGTAAGTCCTGTATTAAAAGAAGCAAATTAATTGAATTATATTACTGTACAAAGACAATTATATTACTGTACAAAGACATTTGGAACAATTCGGTGAAAAAAACACATTTGAAACAGAAAATTTAAAATGTCCAACACAACACGGTAAAATTGTAATTTCTGTCTAAGGAGGAAGAATATATTAGAAGCAAGAATTAAAAATAAATTTATGAAAAAATATTTTATAAAATTAGAAAGAAGCCCGCAGAGGTGTGGTCTAGTGGTTAGCAAATGTCTTGTTAAGACGTACTTGCTGTTAAACAGGTCACTAGTTAAAGCCTCGTCTTAATCTGAAGTCCATATTTATATTTCAAAATTAATATTAAAAAAAAAAAAAAAATTACTACATTAAACTAAACATCGTATTTCATCCTATTTCAGTGATGCTAAATGTATATTATTGTATTTAAGAAATTGAGTTATTTAGACTTTTTAAAGCAGATTCTCAAAATTAAATATTATTTTAAATATAGTTTTGGTGAAATAGGAGCGTCATGCAAACATGAAATGTTGATGCAATAGAGCAGTGACAGAGAGATCCTACAAATATTTCTGTCGTTTACCAGAAAGATCGCTGAAATTAATGACAAGGACACGGTACAGGTAGTGGAGTGAGTCCTGACTCGCGTCGGTTCAATCAGACAATCAACGCGGGAACATGAACAGGAACAAGAACAGGATGCCTCCATGTGACCATGTGACCTCACGCTGCCTTCTTTAAACGCAATTCCCTTCTTTCCGGCCGGTGTGTCAATTCATCCTCTTTCCGGCCAGACTGTCAATTCATCCGCCGGCGCCGGCCACTGCCATTCCCGATCCGCTCGAATTCCCCGGTAGAATTCCGACATTTCGCGCGTGCGTGAAGCTTGTTTTGCAATCTCCAGTCTCGAAGCTTCACCGCCTCCGGCCACTCATGCGTTCCTTTTCCCGATGCCGCCGGGGCATTAAACGAGGTAGAAACCCTAGAATCCCGAACGTACATTTCCCGGTGGCGGAATCGATAATGAAAAGTCTAAAATGCTGCCACTCGTCCGACAAACCGAGGACCGGCAGTCTTAAAATCAGAGCAAGATCTCAACTCAAAGTGATTTTTATAATAATCGAAAAAGTTTCCGCTGACTGCAGGATTTAATTATTTATTCCATTCTTTTCTATTTATAATCATCTCCATCTGCAAGATAAGATGATGGAAAAGCTGACACACTTGTCGTTTGGTTGATTGAGCACCCCGTCCCTCCCTTGAAAACCACCGCCGGCCTGCTTTGAATAAAAATCTGTGTCATTCTGCTTATAATCACGGCGACCATTCAATTTTAGTTTGAGTTTCGATTTCAATGGAAGCTCCACTGATCTACGCATCAATTGGTCAACTCGCACCAAATTCAAAACACACAGCAAGGTTGAATGTTTGTTTGCGTTATTCTACCGCTTACATAGAAAGAGAAAGGACACATGTGACAGAATATTACTCGTGTTTTTCCCATTTCTAACAATAAATTGCGAAAATTACGTTCCTGCAAAATACATGCACCTAATTTTTGTTTTTGTTTTTTTAATTCAAACCGTGCCCGCATTTTTCTAATCCCATTTTCCATGACCTAATACAAACCAAACGGTTGCTTTTGATCTCAGAAATTTCGTGGTATTATTATCTTCATGATTTAAACTTTATTTGTTGGGGTTGCTTTCTATAATTAATAAATGAATGAATGGAGGTCAAAGTCTAAAAGCAGACTTATGAATCAGAGAGCAATTTAATGGCCATGAGACACATAATTGATGTGTTGCCATCATGCTACAGCTTTTTATTGAAAAATTAATAATAATTAATAAATCTTCCAAAAACCTTTTCCGTTCTATAAAATTGTGGACACATTATTAAGTCAAACTTTCACTACAAGGTTTCCCCGTTATATTAAATGTATTATTTAGCTTTTATTATTTTGAAATCAACATGTGTCGATATCCAAATTAATGACCCGTGGTTCTCACAGATACTTTCGAAAAATGGAAATGGCACAATAACTTTTGCTAGATTCAAGTACACAAGGGAATCGATAGAAAATTCAAAATAGTGGGTCAATTTTATAATTTATTCCACCTGCATTAAAAAAAAAGTGAAATAGACGATAATAGTAAATGAGTAATGATAAAACAAAATATTCTTTATACAAATAGGGGTTTTATAGGTGAGTAATGATAAAACAAAATATTATTTATACAAATAGGGGTTTTATAGGTGGAGATGGGAACAACCCGCTATAGAAACCTAACCTATGGGTTTCTATAGTGCCACATAGGGGATTCTTAAAATACGCAATAGGCATACCCTGTTGTTTTAGTAGCGTGAGTGTCATCATATCTAAAGCCTAATTTGGATAGCCCACTATTCTTCTTGTGCATTGGTGCAAAAACAAACCTAACATGGAAAGGCACATGCTTCACAATATAGGTTATAATGTAATCCACTATTGAATTAATTATCTGTATAGTTTTTATATGTAAGGGAAAGTCTTTCATGGTTTTAAGGAATTTAACATAGTTACAACATTGTAGTTTAAATAAATAAGTTAAAAACTGGTTGTTTTCGATGGTTTAAAATAACAAAAAAGAATTGGTATTTTTGGTTTTAAATCTGATAAGAATTATTTTAAATTAATATAATTATAAATAAATCATTTTAAATGAATTAAATTATAAATAGTAGTTGGAGTAAGGATGTTGAATCTGTTTATGCATTACAAATATATTTAAAATTGTAATTTTGGTAAAAATTGTCTAATGGATTCCAAGATAATAAACCATAAAAAATGTAAATGTAAAATATTTAACCTTCTATC
>JZKD02S2234445.1:101376-115515 GCA_000966675.3 Picea glauca
ATATATGTATGTTAAACCCATTTCATTTTAAGGAGGTGGGGTACCTTTTGTCCTTTTTAACCAATCATTACCATGTTTCTCGAGTCATTTCAAAGATTCTTACCTTGGTTTACCCTTCAAAAGTTCTTACTTGGCTCATTAGAACACAAAACATACTCATCAAGTCATCGGCCCATATTCAAACAAGCATGTCAAACCTAATCAAAAGATGCATTGCCTTATCCTTCAAAGGAAACACATGCACACACCCACATATTTGGCCATAATCAAACATTGACCCATCAGGCCTAATCGAGAGTCGGCATCAAGCCCCTTTGAATGAACCGCCCTTGTGTCAAATCGAATCCATCGAGCCTTTTGATACTTCTCCTTGGTTCCATCAAATGTTTTTTGAAGGTGTGGCCCAATCCCATTGGGCTACTTCAAAAGATCTGGCCTAATCTCACTAAGCCAATTATTTTGAATATCCAACCCAATACTCATTTGGCCACTTTTGAAACATGGCTCGATAACTATCAAGCCACTTCAAAAGATACAACTTGATGATCATTAAGCCTCCTTCAAAGAATAATTTGAAAGAAATACTTCAAGGCCATTGGGCCTTCTAAAGAAGAGCCTAACTTCAAAGGAAAAAGGTCATTGAGCCAAAATCCAAGATTGCCAATTGACCATATTTAGAAGAAACCATTTGAAATACACTAATGAGTTTCAACCCCACTTTGAAATAAAAACAAGCATAAGCTAGAATGACCACCAGTCGAAGTTAAAGCTTCAAGTTTAACAAAACCCTTGAATTTGGTAAATAAATAGGCTTGTAAGCTTCCATTCAACACCAAGTTGGTGTTTGGCCTTCAACCGCGCCAACCTATAAGGGCACTTTGAACTAATTAAGGTCAGAGCCTCTCAAGTTCAAATACTCAACAAATTGAAAGCATAAAGTAAATTTGAAGAGAATAAACTCTTAGACAACTCCAAATTTACCATGTCAACCATTAAGAAAATCATACAAACTTAACGTGAATTCCATTTCTAGATTCGTACATAAGCAAAACACAAGATTAATAGCATAATTATAAGCAATAATTCATAAGAAGAGGTGAGCTCTTATTTTTGAACAAGATGGTCCAAGGAAATTAGTTGCTTGTGAGCAATTTCCACCCAATTGTAGGCACCCAGTGTGGATGCCACCCTCAAGATGAGCTATAAGGCCACTAAAGTAAAGGAAACTTATCCAAGAAACTTAGGTCATTCACCCAACCCAATTTCTCTTGGGTTCAGTGAAACTATTTACCATAGAACTCTCTAGGAAACCTTCCAACTAGCCCAACCATGGCACTCCCTTTCACTGCCCCACACAAGACAAGGAAGATATTTCCCTTCTCTACTCAATAGTCCCTCATGAATCTTCTTCCCTCTAATGCTTCTCAATGTGTGTAAAAGGAGTCCAATCTATTGTTTACCTCCAAGATCTACCCACTAAATCTATAACTTGGCTCTTAAGCACTCAATGAGCAACAATCTACAAGTAAATGGGAATAGTTTCCTATCAACCTAGACTCTATGCTCTTTGGAAACCTTCCATCTCTCTTCCCAGGTTCACCATCTTCTTTTTCTCAACTTTCCTTGGTCACTTTTAGGTTTGAATCTCATTCCCTGATATGAGAAACACAGTTTCAAAACTCAGAGGTGCATGGGTATGGAGAATGGTTTGAATGAGAATGGTTGTGGTTCTTATGGGAATGCATGGAATGAATATAATATAATGGTAATAGTTAATTCGAATTTGCATGAGGGTGTATAAGAAATGAGAGTGCTTGAATTTCTATGAGGTTCAAATTCCTATGGGGATGGAGTCTTTGAGACTCTACTTGACTGACTTGTACTCAACCCCCACATCCTCATAACTGTGGAAGATGGACTTCCCCACCAACCACCTCTTTCGTTCAATGATTGGTGGTTGAGGTTTTTAATAAAGCACATGGTGAAAAGATGAAGGTTAGGAGGCTTAGTAAACTTAGAAAATTTAGGATTATTTATCCTCCCCTTGGACCTCCTCTTCTCTTCCCCTTTGTTGGACTTATAACTCCTCTCATTCTCTCCGCAGTTATCCTTGGCCCTTTATATTAATTTTTGAAATACGATTTACATATACTAAAAATACCATGGCAAGTCTACCGTGTGGTATATAGAAAGCATATTTATCGAATATACATGCCTAAACATTTAATAGTCAGACCTTGGCCTTGAGCTTCACACTAAGAATTCATACAAGATATTTACATATTTACACACATGGTCATCTATCTAAGCTCTTGTGGGTTGACTCTAATCATCATAACCATCTATTTACAATTTGATCCAAAACATCCAAAGGATCAAAACTAGGATATTATAGTGAACCACCTTTTGAAAATATGGTCCTTTGGACTCTCTTATAGGTTAAAGGTATTTGCACGGTTATTGCTTTATTGAGGGTTGGTTTTCAAAGAGTGATTGGCATGAACCAATTTTACAACGATTCGTGTACAACGTGTGGAGAGTTCAAAACTATTCAACACATCTTTTGGAGTTGCAAGTGTGCTTGGGAGTGTTGAGACTTTGTATAGCACATTGTTGACGAGTCCAAATGGCACGTCAAGCAGGTAAGGGTGAACACCCAATGGAAAGTCCCAATTAGACCTACTCTCGTTTCAGATGGTGTTTCCAACCAATATGTGGGCCTGGTTTCCACTCTAAATTGCTATCTAAATATGAATATGAGAACCAAAGGTTCCCAAATGAATTAAAATATGGAACTATATTAATTAATGCTAACTATTTATAAATCTAAATGCAATTCTAAACTATCTAATCCTATCACGATCAAGAGAAAATTAGTTAAGATATGAATACAGTGAAAGATGATATCATCTGATCTTGAAAGAATTCATGTATTCAAATGATAAGTGGTAGTAACAATATCACATAGACATCTTCAATTAGTTGCAATATGTTTCTATAATATTGTAGTTGTATTCAAAAGGAAACATGTGACCATATGAGCATACAAAAAAAAAATTGCAGGAGTAATTAATACAACATAACTTGTAATACTCAAATAGAAAATAAATGCATCAAGAAAAGTCTCAACAGATTCACCAAGATCCCACATTTCCATAATGTCGCTTCCTCTTCATCAATTCAGAGGTAACAATATTGTCAATCATGTACAAAGGGAAAATGTCCCCCTTTCGTTGTAGCCATCTTCTTTATAAAATTAGAAGAGACCTTCATGTTCTGTAACTTTCATCCTTTCAGATGACAGTTACAACTCTTCGTTTTATATTTCAATTGGGACTTTACAAGATGACAAGAGTCTAAAATGATGAACATTCATTACAAAATATAATGAATAAGAGGACTTTGGTTGTTGCATTTTATCTCTATACTACTTCCAAAGTTTGAAGTCCTTTAAAATAGTATTTGTTCTGCCCAACTGCATTTTTTCTAGATCTATCTCATTGTCACAAATTGGGGTTATTACTTCCATCTTCATGATTTGCTTAGTTTGTTGTATGAAGTCCTTGGCCAATGATATCAACTTGCCTGGTTTTATTAGCTTTGTTTCCAAAACTTCTTTATAAACTTTATTGATTGCTTCAATAGCCTTTTTGTTGAGATTCCTTCTAGTTTCCACATCTTCTATCATTAGTTGAACTAGTGTTGATCCTTCCATATTTGCAATGGTGTCCATTCCGAACTATTCAAGCAGGTTATCTGACATCCTCCACAGTCGTTTACAAGATTTACTTATTGTTTCCTAAGTTCTCTTAATATCATTTATGATGGAATTTCCAGTATTGAAGATTATCCAGTCTTTAATATTTTTCCTAGTTGTATAGACTAGTAGGGTGCTAGGTGGGTTACTATATACATCTTTCCAATATATGATCTTGTCGAAGGCATTTTGAGCCTTCTGATATTTTCCTTTACATTCTCCATCTTTAGGCCTAGATTTAGGTGATCTGCATTGTTCCTCTAGGTTTCATTTAATAGACAAAATAACATTTTTTTCACATCTCTAAGTTCTTCGTTGACACTACTAGCTTCTTCTATGACTATCTCCAAGATAACAGTTCATTTATGGTTTTCTTCTACATCCTTCATCAAAATTACATTGTCTTGTTGCAATTGTCAAATTTGGTCTTCTATTTTCTCGTTATATACGCTTATCTCCAAGCATTTTTCTTGTAATATTGTTATTTCTTATGTGTGTGTGTGTGTGGTCTCAAGCTGCTTTATCTCTTTTGAATGTTTGATCTTGAGAGATTCCACTTCTTCTCCATGCAACTGTCCTACTGTATCGACTTCCTTTCTTAATTCGTCGACCATGTTTTCTCGGATGTCTCCCATGGTTGTCTCAAGTTTAGTAACTCTAGCTATGGACATATATAGTGCTTATGCAACTTCGTAAATTGACATGGAATTTGCACCAACAAATGCATTAAGAACTGATGTTGTTTGTATAGCATTTTCCTTTAGATCAACACCTAAATTGACATGTTTTCTCTCGGTTGTATAGAAATGAAGGTATTCTCCTACAGCCACCACAACACCTTCTATTCCAAGTCCTAGTGAGGGAAATGATAGGTTACCGGGTATTACTACTAGAGGAGTGCATTCCTCAAGAGGAATGGTGACCACACTTGTGCTAGGGTTTGATACCACTTTGTTTGTTTCATCCTATTCACTTTTCTTCTCCAGTTATGTTTCTTCCCCTATTTTTTCTTGTGTCTTAGCTTCATTCTTTTTCTCCTCTTCTTCTTTCTTCTTTCTTTCCTCAACTTGAACAACTAATCGTGCTTTCTCTCCACTTTCTTTTCTTTTCATTTCAATATCTACATATGCTCTAGCTTTATCCTTTGTTTATGTGTTATTTGTATTCTCTTCAATATCCTTCTCTAAAACCTGGTTCTTATCTATGTTTGTGTTCAATTCGACTTGTTTCTTTTCCCGTTCTACTCTTTTTCTCTGTTGATATTTCTCTTCTGCTTCGTCAGCCTTTCTAGATCTCTCCTTAGTTTCTTCTTCTCTTCTCTTTATGTGGCTTCCCGCTTCTCCTTATCATTTTGAATTAATGCCTTGAATTATTCTTTTATCGTAACCCTTTCTTCATCCTCCTCCTTTTGGAGTTTCTCTTTGGCTAGTTCACTTGGTAGCCTGTCTAATACTTCCTAAACAAATATAGCTCCCCTGAAGAGATCTTCTACAAAGTTATCTTGATGAACAAATGTTGGACAAGTTTGACTAGCTTTATATGGTCATATACTACATTCTGAGGATCATGTCCCTTTGTGCTCCGTGCGCACAAACATGTTTATCTTAAATCTTCAGCTTCCCTTTTATCATGTGGTTTATTTGATAGAGCGTACCTTCCTATATGGAGTGGGAAAATCGACCAATACTTTTTGTTCTTCTCCGATAAGTAGGACATGACTCCTTTCTCCACTATTTGATTGGCTATTTTTCTCGCTAATAGCTTGTCGCGCACATACTTTGGTAGTAGATGTGGTGGCTCGGTGGTTCCATATATCCTAACATAGGTATAATATTTCTTTATGTACCAATCTCCTTTAAGGTTGTGATAGCCCCTTGAGATATTTTGTGTGGATAAAGTCCAAAATTAGCTTTGTACAGAGGGGCCATGAAGTAATCACAAATATTGTATAAATTCTCTTTATAGTTTACATCTCACAACTCTGAACAATATAGATGGATCATAAGTTGGCTTGGGTTCCAACTCCAATCAAAAGTGAGAAATTGATGTGTTTCACAAATAGCATCAATAAGGTATGTTATCATATGTAAGCCAAGGTTTTTCATACCTTGGGCTTCTCAAGATCAATTGATGATGTTGAAAGATAAAATGTTGGCCCAGTTGAAGACTTGTCCAATTTTGATCACTATGTAAGCCATCATAAACCACTCCATTCTGAAATGTGTGTTGGTCTCCTCTCCGTACAATCTGCAAATCATTGTATTCAACAGTTTGTATGGTGTCTTCAGGTACATTGTTGGGATAAACATTTCTCCTTCCTTAATTGATCTCTCCTCTCCAATGATCCAATCTTCCATAAGGTCTTCAAAGTCTTTTTGTTCCTCCTCGAACTTGTCCAAAAATGATTCATCCAACGATATCAAGGGTTCTAGGGTTTTGTACCTAATTTTGATGTCTTCTGCATTCAAAGATGCAATCAAAATTTTAGATGCGATGACTATGATGGTTGTCTCTTTTTCTAGGTGGGTGAAGAACCACCTTGCAACATCATTATAAGGGAAAATCGTGGGGCAAGTGGCCACATTGTGAATACCACTATTTCTTATATTGTTATATTCATCTATTTCTTCGTCACCGAAAGGGTATTCTTCATTCTGGAAGATGTTATATATCTCATGGTACCTTGCATAGTGTTCCCTTCCATCACAACAATTTGTGTTAGTAATGTTGATAGAATCTAGACCATGGATAGGGATAGGTCCAACCCCTGCTTGGATTTTTTCTTTCCTAGTTTTTACTCAAGACATCCCGTCGCCTTTGTGTACAATTAGAAATACGACTAAAGTTAATCTACCTTTGAATTGAATACATAAAACATTAACTCCAAAACATGAAAAATGCATACCTGTTCACTTGAGGTTTCAGAATAGCTTGGATTTAGTCGGCTTATTGCAATAGCAGCATTGACACTTTCATAAGTTTCATAGGTAGAGAAATATATTGATTATGACTTAACAACATTGTTTTATTTTAAAAATTTCCCCCAAACCCTATGTAATAAATACTAAGCGTGTTACAACTCTAGCTTGGTCAGAGATGTACACTCCTTCATGTGGACGTACACTCCAATCTTACCAACTCTTCACAAAACCCATCGTTGATTAATTCGTCCCATAATAACCCTATGTCACAAAATGAGGCATTGTGGGTTTTTGCTTGTTTGTTAACTCAAATGGACTGTAGCCCATTGCTAAACTCTTTTGTTGGTTGTAGTTGAACTGGGAGGTGTCCAACAAGTCCGACCAATTCATCTGATCTGCCTATACATAGTGTTGCAGGTAGTCCTCCAAAAGTGTGTTGATTCCTTCGATCTGTGCCCCATCTATCTATGAATGGTAGGTTGAACTCTTCAACAACTTCATCCCCATAAGATTTAACAATGTTGTCCAAAACTTACTCGTGAACCTTGCATCCTGATCTAACACAATGTTCATAGGAAGACCCCAATACTTCACTATGTGCTTGAAAAACAACTTTGCAACTTCTTTTGTGCTACAAGACATATTCGTCGCAAATAAGATAACATGCTTGGAGAATCAATCCACCACGACCAAAATCCCATTGTATCCCTACACCATCATAAGTTGTGTAATGAAGTCCATCGAGACACTCGTCCATGGTCTCTCCGAAATCGGTAAAGGTTTCAACAACCTTGCACTCATTTTGGTGTCTATCTTATCCTGTTGACATATAAGGCAAGTGTGAACATACGCCTCCACATCCTGCTTCACCCACTCCAAAAAGTTTCCTCTCTCCAACAATGCCATTGTTCTTTGTTGTCCTGGGTGGCCAGCCCAGGGCAATTCGTGACATTACTTCACGAGTTTCCTCCTAAGGTTGGATGACTCAGGGACATAAATTTGCTCCTCAAAGTACAATAGTCCATAATGTAGCCAAAACTTCCACATTTTTCCCTCCTTCACCTATTTCATGATGTTCTTCATTGTGTGATCATGCTCTAACCCTTCCTTGATATTTTCATGCAACTCTTCCAAGACATGAATCTAGTTGCATCCTTATGTAGGAAACTCATCCTCGACCTCTAGGACTGTGAGTTGTGCCTTTCTTCTCAAGGCATGCACGAAAACATTTATCATGCTCGACCTATACTCAATGGTTATGCCAAATTATGCAAGGAAGTCTTTCCACCTTTCCTTCTTGGGTGACAACTTCAGTTGTGTCATGAAGTAACTTGTTGCAACGTTATCTGTATTCATGACAAACGAATTTCCCAACAAGTAGTGTTTCCAATTCTGCAAACAATGTACCACTGCAGTCATCTCCTTCTCATGAACGGGGTATCTCAATTCACGATCTTGAAGCTTTATGCTCTCAAAGTCAACTAAATGTATGTCTTGCATTAAAACCCCTCCAATGGAAAAGTCTGATGTGTTTGTCTGCACTTTTGCACTTCAAACGATTGCTCAAATTCTGGTAGCTTCAACACGAGAGCAGTGACAATTCTCTATTTCAACTCTCCAAATGCAAACTTGCACCTTTCTATCCAGTTCCATTCTTTCTCCTTGTTGATCTAAAAGATTGTTTTATCGTCTTTAATTCAACCTCATGAGGATATAACCCCCCTACATTTGTAAATAGGTGGTATTCCTATATTTCAAATAAAATACAAGAATACAAACAAATCTCGAGAGAGGATCAGGCTTATTCTTGAAATAAATATTCACATGCAAAGAGTACCTAAGAAAGGACCATGTATCTTGAAGAAAGTAAATATTCACAATATGTTACAAGATTATAACCAAAAGACTATGCAGTAAAAATAAACAACATTTCCATCACAACATTCATCATAGTAGAACACAATATTCAACAAAGGGAAAGAAAGTATGGACCACATATGGAAGAGAACTTTAAATGATCATTTCATTAGACACAAATAAGACTCTGATAGACATACATCTGAAATCTCTTGCTTAAACTCAAAGTATTGAGATAACAATAAATTTATGTCATGTTATCGCACAGATTGTAGGTTGCACTAGAGCCTTGTGCAATGTTAACCAATGGACAACACACCGGGACAAAACCCATTGTCACTTTATGAAAGGTCCCGGGTGACCCTTGGGGAAAGACAATGGAAAAGTATAAGAAGGCCCTAGGAGGTCACGATACAAGTCAAGAAAGGTCCAAAGGATATGAATGGATGGAGGAAGGGTGAAGGTAAGGTTGAAGAGTAAGTCACCAGCAACAAAAAGTCAATTATGCCAAGTGTAAATAAAAGCTAGGACCAATAAGTTAACCCTGCCATTGATCGTTGAATGTGAAAGTTGTAGTTTTAAATACCAAGTGATTAGAATTTTAATATTAAGGCAATGTTAGATTTGGCCAAATGAATGTGTGTACCTGACATGCTTAGGCAGAAGGATCCTCACATGAGTGTCTTGTTGTTGTAGCCCTCAAATATGCCTAAGGGGTTCTTAAGCCACCTTGGTAAGAGAGGGAAATCTTCTCGAATGTTGTTTTCGGTGCACTACAACAATCAAGATGACCAATAGGTTTGCTCAGTTGTTTCAAGGATTCTAGGTGGTCTCCAAGATAGGAGCACAGTCGGTAGTAGTGTTGTCTAATGCGCAATTGTTCGACATGAGCACCTCTATATACCTCTAAGTACGATAAAGCAATCGTAGTCTTCTAATATATGTCAAGGTACGTGAGAGAAATACAAGCCCTCTGGATGCAGCACTGGAAGAATAACGACAACTCCTACGCTTATACACACCCGAATACGTCTCTTCTAAAACCCCTAGAATATTCCCAAATATTTTAATTGAGTAATGCTTAAAATCACAAGATTAACATGTAAACCACTTATTTCATTTATGCCAATGAGTTACACAAGTGATTATAACGACTCAAACTATTACTTGCGATTATTCCCAAGTTGAGATATCCAATATAGCAATGAGATCAATGAGTATGAAGCACTTCAAATCAATGAGATATATTTTTGCACTCAAATACCACAAAATTTCCTTAACAAGCAAGTTTTAATCTCACAATTCTTCACAAAAGTCACTTATCAATAGACCATAAACTTGCTTAAAACATACATCAGATTATTGGGTTGCTATGTGAGACAATAAATTAACACTCTTAACTTCTCAAATTTAGTCAATCAAATTAGATCCCCTTTGCCACAAACTAGAGAGAAAGATGCAATTTAATCCCAATGTTTAAAAGGTAATTTTAAGAGATTTTTAGAGCACTTTTTAACACTTAACCATATCTGAAATGTAATTTGCATCAGTGGTTAAACATAGATATCAGATCTGAAATTTCAATTCAATCACCTCAAAGMAAACCCAAAACATTCAAGAGGAAAGCCCCCGAATACTTAGYAATTTCTTCAACAAAGGGAGTATGATTTTAGAAGGTTTTGGAGMWCTTTAAGAAGTATAAMCAGATCTGAAACATGAATTTGCARCARTGAAATCAGATTTAAAACYACTTCAAAATCCACTAGAAAGATTTAGAAACTAGCTAAGACACCCTAAGAATACTACCCAAGTGTTAGAAAGAAAGACTAGCTAGAACTAAGGCCTAAAACTTACTCAAAAGCAAGTTGTCCTAATTGTTAATTTTCTGCATAAAAATCCATAATGGCCGTAGCTTCTACCCATGTCCCTACAAAAATTGGATCACTCAAAATGCAAACTAACTATCTAGAATGCTAGATCTAAGCATGACATACAAAACCCATGTGTTACTTCCCTAAAGTTAGTTAGAAAAAGACTAGATCTAGTAACCTAGGGTTACAAAAGTAAGAGAGGAGAAAAAGATGAAAGAGGGTTTAGAAAATGGGGAGGCTAGAGTGTTATGAGTAAAATCTCTCTATGGCTAGGGTAAACCACAACAGACAGATATGACTACAAAAATCAACTCTATCCCAAAAACATGCGATATAAACTAATGTGCAAGCGAGATAAGAAAAGGACCTACCTCGTCCAGATGTTTGATGATGTCCACCGTTGAGCACTGTTGGCCCTTAGCCAAGTTTTGAGGATCCTTGGTCATGTTTGACCTATTTTGGGACTTCGATAGGCTGTCGAAGGTGGATTGCAAGTCGAAGCGGAGATCGTTGGATCTCAACCCCTTTTTAGGGCTTTTTGGGTTTTGGGCTTATGTAACGGGTATGGGGACGTCGGCCCATGGGTTTACCCATGTTTAGGCCCTTTTTGTAGTGTATAAATAGAAGTCTAGGTGATGTAAGAAAGGAGGAAGGGTTTTTGATATGGTGTTAAGTGCTAAGTACAGATTGTAAATGCTTCATGCATGATGTGTTTAGAACTTGTAGAGCTAAGTGCAAGTGATTGTAAGAGACTGTGTAAAGGCTTTGTGTTGTGACCTAGCTCGGGGAAGGAGGATCTAGTGAAGTGTGTGTGGATCTCCTGCCCTATGTGGAGTAGGATTTTGAGGCTCTGTGCATGTAGTTGATTTCCTGAAGATAATAAAAGAGAAGAAGAGTTGGTGGACATAGCCCCAGGCTGGGGGTGAACCACATATATGTTGCGTTATGGTTGTTTTGTGCATTGTGATTGTTTATTGTTCATATGATTAATGCAGTAATGTATGTTTAGATGCATTTGATATAGTATCCTAGTGCTTAATAATGTGAATTAATGCTAGATATGATCTATTCCCTTATGCTAAGTGCATTTATATGTTAGATCTGGTTGAATACTGCGCTGCTATGTAATTAGGGTTTTCTCTGCGAAGTGAATACTGTGAACTATAACTGCTAAGTGCTTTGTTAAGGTGTTGTAATCACATATCGGTGTCCCAGCTAAGGTTGTAGACATCTGAGTCTTGCAACCACCCTTGCCTCTACCACGGGTGAGACTTCATCTGCTTCACAAGTGTTGCTGAAAGGGCCGATAGTTAGGGTTTTGTTGGTGTGTTGTTGTAGCATTGAACCCTGGGTCTGCCCCTGTGCCAACAAATGGTTCTGTTGTCGGGACGTGAAACTGTGATTGCTGGGAACTGAAGAAAAGAAAGCTTTGTGCGTAGATCTGTTGCTTTAGTGTGCAGTAGTCTACTTGACTTGTGAAGCTCTGTGCTAAGAAGAAAAGTCAGATCTGAAGAAAAGAGGTAAGATCTTAAAGCTTTGTGCTTTGTTAAAGGTAAGAACAATGAAAAGTTTTGATTAAAAAAGGTAAGATAAGTGGAAATTTTTGTTTCAAAAGAATGGATCTAGGTATGTTTGATAAATTTTGTCCTAGCTTTAAAAATAGGGCACAACTAGATGAAAGAAAGTTTGATATGAGTAGATCTGATAGAAATAATGAAAGATATGTTATTCCTATGCATAGAAAGAATGTTTGGACTAACAAATGGATGCAGGACCCTAGAAAGAAGTTTTTGCAGGTTAGCTACTATGATCCTAGTGTGCAGTACAGGAAAGGTTGAGGATCATTTCAAAGAAAAAGAAGATTAACTCTTTGTTATAATTGCAGAAGATCGAGACATCTTGCTAAGAATTCTCTGGTAAAAGACCTAGTTGTCTTTGTTTTCAAGCTATGGATCATGAAGTTTTGGATTTCCATAGAATGATTGCTAAGGTTGAAAGAATGAATATGAGACAAGAAAACCTTGAGGAAGATCAATAAACTAAGACCATGGCAGAACCCGAGAAAGAATAAGAGAATGCATTGCTACAAATGAAAGACACCCTAAATGATCACAAAAATATCAACTCATCAGAGATATTCAAATAAAAAGAATGCATAGAAACAAGAATAGGAGACTTCGACATTGACTGTGTTCTGGATGAAGAAACACAGGTGAATATCATGACAAAAAGAACTTGGGAAATTTTATGAAAGCCTGCTATGATTCCTTCATTAGGAGGAATAGGATTATTCAGAGGAAAGTTGATAACCCTATGTGGAAGACTCACCCAGATATCTATGAGAGCTCATGGAACTTCGACAAAGGAAGATTTTGAGGTTGTTAAATTTATTGAGAGCAGTGCCCCATTTGTGATCAGGGGATCAAATTTTGCTCAAAAATTCAAAGTGCTCGGAATTGCTTCAAACCGAATGAGAGCGTAGGCCTCGTCATTGCAAACCCAACGCAACTCGTTTCGTCTCAAATGGACGTCGGGAGCGAGAAATATTGCAATCTGTTCGTCAAGTCAAACAGGTAATTTTTTTTTATGCTGACTGTACAATCCGTACGGGCTGACGTGGCAGGTCCGTACAAACTGTACGATGATTTGGCAAGAGTGATGTGGCAAGTTTTTGTTGGTTGACAGTTGTCGAATCAGATGGTGACACGTGGCATTTCATTGGCTAATGGTAAGGTGCCACGTGGCCCAATCATGGGCTACCATGTGGCACCCCTTTTATTGGTTTATGGATGTTGTGTAAAACTATTGGAGTCCGTGGGGTTCGACCCTCGGACCTCCCTCCACACAACACCTTTGCAAAGACCGTCCGACCAATGGACTATCAATTGTGCCTTGTTATATATACCAATCCATTTATATTTATGTTCAAGTTATATGACCATTGGGCAGGGGGTCGGGTCGGGGCTTAGCCCCGGCTCGCGGTTCTTTGTTTTGTATATAACATATGCCATATGACCCTATCCTCCATGGAATGGGCGCGTGAAATTTATATGTTGTATTGTGTAAAGCCCGCGGTTGTATGAGTTATTACATGTGACCATGTATGGAGCGCGGGGGGAGTTATACAGTTATACCGGTGTTAACCACTTTTACCAATGCGCGCAGTCACATGGCCCATATGCCCAGGTGCTAGGCGGTTAGGGACTGGTGCGCCCTTAACCGTCCTACGGTTTGCACCGTTGGCGCAGTTGCGCCCGGTGCTAGGTTTTCACGCTTTATATTGCATGTGAGCTAGGTTCACTTGGAGAGGGTGCAATTTGTAGATGCAGAGATAGCAAGCTTGAAGAGGGAGACTTCCAGGAGGCCTAACTTCTTCGTTTTTTAATCGATTGAGGTGCCGAAAGAGCCTAGACAGGGGTTTTTGGATGCTCTAAAGCCATTGGAGCAGTCGGTTTGTCAGTTTGAGCATTGTAAGACATGTTTTTGAGCACTTTGAGCAATTAATAATAATGATCCATTGGAAGCTGGACCAGGAGATGTAGCCCAAGAGAGGGGTGAACTCCTTTATCAAATTGTTGTGTTTATGTGCTTATGTTCATTGATTATGCTGCTGTCTACGTGTATTTTGCATGAGTAATCCTTTAATCTATGTGTTGCAAACTGATCCATTTTCTTTAAACACATAACATTTACATTGCAATAATTTCAAGTATTTCAAGTCTTCTTCATTTTT
>JZKD02S2234445.1:119586-133664 GCA_000966675.3 Picea glauca
TGGAGGTCCAAAAGCTTCCTAATGGGGAGGTGTGATCAGGGGATCAAATTTTGCTCAAAAATTCAAAGTGCTCGGAATCGCTTCAAACCGGACGAGAGCGTAGGCCTCGTCATTGCAAACCCAACACAACTCATTTCATCTCACAAACGGACGTCGGGAGCGAGAAATATTGCAATCTGTTCGTCAAGTCAAACAGGTAAAAAAAATTGATGCTAACTGTATAGTCCGTACGGGTTGACGTGGCAGGGCCGTACAGACCGTACGATGATGTGGCAGGAGTGACATGGCAATTTTTTGTTGGTTGACAGTTGTCGAATCAGATGGTGACACATGGAATTTCATTGGCTAATGGTAAGGTGCCACATGGCCCAATCATGGGCTGCCACGTGGCACCCCTTTTATTGGTTTATGGATGTTGTGTAAAACTATTGGAGTCCGTGGGGTTCGACCCCCGGACCTCCCTCCACACAACGCCTTTGCAAAGACCGTCCGACCAACGGACTATCAATTGTGCCTTGTTATATATACCAATCCATTTATATTTATGTTCAAGTTATATGACCGTTGGGCGGGGGGTCGGGCCGGGGCTTAGCCCCGACCCACGGTTCTTTATTTTGTATATAACATATGCCATATGACCCTATCCTCCGTGGAATGGGCGCGTGCAATTTTATATGTTGTATTGTGTAAAGCCCGCGGTTGTATGAGTTATTACATGTGACCATGTATGGAGCGCGGGGGGAGTTATACAGTTATAACGGTGTTAACCACTTTTGCCAATGTGCACGGTCACATGGCCCATACTCCCAGGTGCTAGGCGGTTAGGGGCTGGTGCGCCCTTAATTGTCCTACGATTTGCACCGTTGGCACGGTTGCGCCCGGTGCTGGGTTTTCACGCTTTATATTGTGTGTGAGCCAGGTTCACTTGGAGAGGGTGCAATTTGTAGATGCATAGACAACAAGCTTGAAGAGGGAGACTTCCAGGAGGCCTAACTTCTTCGTTTTTTTACCGATTGAGGTGCCGAAAGAGCCTAGACAGGGGTTTTTGGACGCTTTGAATCCATTGGAGCAGTCGGTTTGTCAGTTTGAGCATTGTAAGACATGTTTTTGAGCACTTTGAGCAATTAATAATAATGATCCATTGGAAGCTGGACCAGGAGATGTAGCCCAAGAGAGGGGTGAACTCCTTTATCAAATTGCTGTGTTTATGTGCTTATGTTCATTGATTATGCTGCTGTCTACGTGTATTTTGCATGAGTAATCCTTTAATCTATGTGTTGCAAACTGATCCATTTGCTTTAAACACATAACATTTACATTGCAATAATTTCAAGTATTTCAAGTCTTCTTCATTTTTAGATCAATTTGCTATGTTACTAGGAAAAACATGGATTGAGAAGGATCAGGCCATAAGAAACAAAGAGGAAGTCTTATAATAGAAGAAGCAAGAATTAAAAGATTTCATGACTAGGAGGATAGCACACTTGATTGAAGAACATGAGAACAGATCAAAGCTATTTAAAACCAAAAACTTGGATGTCGAAGTTGAAGGAACACAAAAAGACTCACCGAAGAGTGGAGCACCTACCCCGGACAAAGAAGAAGTATTGCCCTTAAACCCTATGAAAGAATCTCAACAACGCGAAGTTACTATGCCAAAAGAAGATAAGAATCAGAATGGAAAAAGGAATACCAAGACAAATATCATAGGGAAGAAGGCTAGAAAGCTCAGTAAGAAGAGAGAAAAGACAGAAAAATTGCAGAATGTTCCAATGGGGACTTCGTAGAAGGAAGATTTGAAAAACTGGAACTTCATTGGGATATCAAAACAACGCAACATGGCACTTCACCATGGCAAAGCGATATATACGTTGAAAGCATTATAACCGTTAGCCCGACGCCCCAAACGGTTATATAAGCAGTTATGACCAGAAAGCTCATCATTAGACCATTGCAGACATAACCACATTGATGAAGGCCTCTCATTTGTTAGAGAGATCTGTTACACCGCTGTATACTTATTATGTCGACTGTTGCACTAAAAACACTTTTGTGAATTCTATCCTAGCCAACTCATTACTACCGCACTGTGTTTATTGAGATTGACACCTGTTCTATTGTTTTGAACACTCATTCATCCACTTGAGTTATCCTATCTAAGTGTGCATGTCGAACGAGCTCAACACCGTAGAGAAAGTCATCGAAGAAGTTCTAATCGACCTGATGGCTGAGAAGGTGACGTCTGTCGGAATTCAGGCCTCATCGACGACAGGAGTGCAAGCCTCCCTATTGACTGCTCACGGATCCGGCCATCCCAACCTACAACAGAGAAAATAACCAAGCATCGATATGAATTGGTGAATGCGAAGTTAATCTCGACTACATCCCGCCATTAGCTGGCACAGTGAGTCATGACAATGTCCCAAGAGACATTGATTACACCATGATTATTGTGTACCTCTCGAAAGGGATACATACAGTTAGAACGCAGCAGGATAAGATCACGAAATTGAAATTCAGTGACTTCAACCTAGGGGATTGCAAGAACTACAACATTCTCTCTCCTTACAAGTATTTGATCAGGATGAAGGGGAAGAACTCGAAAATAATCCCCCAACCATGGACTATGAACCTCGCACAGTCCACCCTCTTGAATGTGATGAAGATTCCACACTTTGGAAGGCACTAAGAGGTTAACACATGTGTTAAGCTCCTGCTATCATGTTACCATGGTAACTATCTATGACTAGACCAACGCATCATAGTCGATCCGATGTTGATCCATAGGATCAATGGATTGAGCATGTAAGGACCCGACCCACATAACTTCTACCCAGGGAAGGATACATATCGCGCATTGGAACAGTGGATCAAAGACACATATGTCGATGTAGAAAATGGGACGCGAGGCTACAAGGTAGCTTCCATCCAAAATGGCGCAGTGTGCCTGGCCTACCAGCTGATCGCAGGAAAGCTCGTGAGAAAGAACAGACCTACACAGGTCACGAGATTCGTTGTTGACCTCGCTGGGAAATGTGTAGAAGGACTCCAGATGAACTGGGCGAAGTACCTAGTCAACCAACTGGAATTGGATTTCTGCAAAGCTCAGGATTAGGGCTATGAGTTCCATTTTAGTTGGCTGCTGATCCTCATAGTGTTTACTGATTAGAAGATGTCGGAAGGTGCAACCTTCCCGGGCATTGAGCCGTTCGAGCCGCTCGCTACGAAGTTCACCACGCTCTAGTACTCGAGCGATATGGGAAAACAGTGGCAGTCGAACGTAGTATTCCACATGTACTATCTCCAGTTGAAGAGGGCTATCAGGGCTGTCCCTCACATGACGCCAAACACCCTTCACTAGTTCATAACTCTCATGAAGTTCCACACATATCGACACTTCATTTATATCATTTCACACACAGATGAGCATAAAGAAGAGATTCATTCATACTATAAGCTCACAGAGGAGGACCTCGATGAGATAACTAAGGACTGGTTAGCATACCTCCTTATCCCTAGTGACCCTGCAGAAATTTATGATCCTGAACTAATTGGTAGCTCGGAGGCCACTCACAAAGAAAACGACACACCTGGAACTGGCGGAAGGAAGAAGACCGAAGAAGCACAAAACCTGAGTAGTGCATCAGATGAAACTGATTCAGTATCACCTGGATGAGGAGGTGATGATGAAGTAGATAGAGAAGAGACCAATGGAAAATAAGATCAACAGAAGCAAGGCAAAGTAACACCACCTAGGGATCCTATTGATGAGGCTAATCCCTCGAAGAAAAGAAAGGTTTCCCCCATGAAACCTACCTCACAAAAGAAGTCAAGAGTGAGCAAAACCACGATGCGAACCATGCTCACGGTCGATGAATTTGACTTCATCATCGCAGTTGTAGCAGATGCCTCACAGGATGTCTTGCAGAAACATGAAGCCAAGCAAGAGGAGATGTACGACATAATCGAGTTTGAACTCAGAGGGGTACAATAGGCCCTTCAATCCAGCTGAGTAGTATCCACTGCACCCCCACCATTAGAAGCACCAGAGTCAGGAGATGAGCCTACCCAACTCCGCAGACTAGCTAATGCGACTGAAGCTCACCCCGTCGCGCACAGGAAGAAACAAAACAGGCTACAGAGGCCCTATAGCAAGTGAAAAAAGTAGTCATAGAGCAACCCTGAGTTGCACAGTAGGAGAAGGTTGCTCTCTAAACAAATTTTGAAGAGGGGAAAGCACAAATCAAACAAGAGAAAGAGCAGTTGCTCGCAGAGCATCTCAGAGTCAAAGAAGCAGTCAACAGAGCACTTCACTCTGTGGCAGGCTTAGAGAAAAAAATGGAAGAACCAGTAGAGCATCAAGTAGTGCAACTTGCGGAAGCTATCCAACAACTTCAACAGAGAATCACAGATCTGGAGCTACGAACAATGCCCAACACTCTGCAGGATGTACAATATCAAAGAGAAGCAACTACTCTAAGCGTAGTTGAGAGAATCAAGGCCCTCACCATGGAAAATAAATATCTAAGTGATCGTAGTGCCCAGAATTATGAGTGACTCATTGAGGATCCTGAATTGAAGGAACTAGAGTCATAACTCTAGGAGGCAAAGTAGCAAGAAAAAATAGTATAGGCGTAGTTGAAGCTCATGTCCATAGTTGAAAGGATGAAGCGGTCCTAGGAACAACACACTGCTCAACAACAGGTCCACACTATACAAAGCAACGTCATGGAAGTGACTCAGAGGCTCCAACTAGTCCAGGATGAAGCGTGCCAACTATTCGCAAAGATTGAAGGCCGAGGAGCAGAACTAGAACAAGTCGTCACTGCAGCTGAACAATGCTTAGAAAGACCTGTCAATGAAGCAGATATCCAAGAGTTCGCCGAGCAGGAGGCCTTGGCGCAACAACAGGTTGAAGCATCTCGAGCCATGCTCGAGGATTTTGAAGCAAAGCTACCCAAACCAGAGTGACTCGAGACGAGTCACAGGTGAGTGTTGGGGCCCTGTTAGCCCTTGACCAAGTTTTGAGGATCCTTGGTCATGTTTGACCTATTTTGGGACTTCGATAGGCTGTCAAAGGCAGAGCGCAAGTTGAAGCAGAGATCGCGGGATCTTGGCCCCTTTTTAGGGATTTTTGGGTTTTGGACTTATGTAACAGGTATGGGGACGTCGTCCCATGGGTTTACCCATGTTTACACCCTTTTTGTGATGTATAAATAGAATTCTAGGTGATGTAAGAAAGGAGGAAGGGTTTTTTATACCATGCTAAGTGCTAAGTATAGATTGTAAATGCTTCGTGCATGTTGTGTTGAGAACTTGCAGAGCTAAGTGCAAGTGACTATGTAAAGGCTTTGTGTTGTGACCAAGCTCGGGGAAGGAGGATATATCAAAGTGTGCACGAATCTCCTACCCTATGTGGAGTAGGATTTTGAGGCTGTGTGCATGTAGTTGATTGCCCAAAGATAATAAAAGAGAAGAAGAGTTGGTGGACGTAGCCCTAGGCTGGGGTTTGTTGGAAACCAATTCAATTTTCTCTATTGCCCCATAAGCTGCCTACACATATGTCTTCTGAACTTCAAATTGTCGTCGCATTTTGCAAATAGACGATATTTTCATTTCTTGCGACACTTGCAAATTCGTCTTCATTTAGTTTTCACGACTGTAAGTGTGAAAACTCCTCCATCGTTATTTGAACTGTCATGATCCTTTTATTGATATTTTGAATGGCACTTACCTTTGGATTATTATTAAGTGACTGAAGGGATTTTCGAATTATGCCTATTTGGACATTCTTACTTTGATTGCATAATTTGATTTTATTAAACTGGTAAAGCATTGAGCATGTAAATTTATATTCTTGGGACTTGTCTAGTCATTGAATTTCATAGGGGTCATGGTTTATTTTGTTTTTAATATATGATGTGATCCTTATTGTTATTCTTTCATAGATCTTGGCTTGTCAATTTTATAAATATCGATTGTCACAATGTTTTAAGACTTTGATTACACACTTATACGATGGCGCATGTTTAACAAGTGGGTTTGATTTTATGTTGAATGAGATTGGTTTGAAAAACAATAGTTATTTGTGCGTTGGTATAACACCCACCGTTTGATTCTTTGGTTGGTCGAATTATATGGTTTTGAACTACGCTATGATTGATTGAGCAGAGGATTAATTCACCGGTTGTACTTTGTCATAACTATTATGCATGGTGGTGAATAACTCCACCACCCTCGCATGCGCACATTAATGCTCTCCCCTTTGATCGTTCATTGTGGTTAGACCAAATGACTCTGCTCCTGTGCGTTGGTGTATTCGAATCAAACCCTTACCATATGCTCACACCATGGCTCCAGTCATGAGGGCTGAACCTAATGGCAGCCAGGCTCTGTTGATGTTCGACAGTGCCCGCAGTGGCCTTGAAGACAATGGGTGGCTCTCGTTTATACAAAAATTTGAGGGTTTTAACCTCTGCGTTGCTAGACAATTCGCCATGACCTTTGATGGCTGTCGAGCCAAGGTCGGCGATGTTCAATTGGAAATTGACGAGCAGTTTATCAGTCTTGCTACGGGTTTGCCTGCCACTAGACAACGATGGTCCAAGAACTGCAAAGTAGAGGAGGTCCCTTGGACACTACTCTTCCAGTCGCGTAAAGTTATATCCTGCGATAAAGGTTTGCCCGTGACCATGCTTAAACAGCGTTGGCATGATTTATTGATGATAATAAAAAAGTTTATCACCTGCGAGGGTCGGTATGGGTTTGTTTTCTTACACCACCTTCGTTTTCTTATGGATTTTATGGGTTATCATCTCAATATGCCCTATTACTTGCATAGAAGCCTGTTTAAAATGTCAAAGAAATACAAAAGGAACTAGGCTGATAGTAGCCTTTTTCATTATGGGCTGGTTAAGATTATTGTTGTCTGTCATTTGGGGTTACACGGAGACTGTTGGAACGATTTTCTCACTCGGAATGATTTTGAGGATTCAAACCCACCGCAGGTTGACAAACCTGTGGTGAGCGAGGACAAGTCTGTACCCCCGGTACCCTACAACATTCTGCTACCTAAACCCCTGCCCGACTCACCTATCGACCTATCCCATACTGTGACTAAGAACGCTGAGGCTATGAGCAATAAGCCTAAATCCAAACCTACTGCAAATGCCAAAGGCAAAAATAATGCTCGTCTAATTTCTCGGATGGCGAGGAACAAGCCAAAACCTCCTGTCAACCCTGACCCTGTTGTGTTGAGTGAAGACTCCGACTCCGAAGTGGAGCGTTTCTTGGCTAGTGAATACCCCTATTCGGAAGGTTTGTGTGCCGAAACCTCGTATGAATTTGTGTCGAACCTACCCCCTTGCCTACAAAACGACCCTAACTACCCAGGTATTAAGCTGCCTTTTGAAGCCCCCGGTCATTCATACAAACCCTCTCCTGCTCTATCTCAATATACAGTGCCATCCTGTGATCAATGTAGCTCATGGTTAGAAAGGTATTATAATGATGTGCCGATTCTACAGTCAAGAATTCACTCTTTGGAGGACCAGGTTGCACGGCTTACCATTCAAAAGGATAAGTTACAAGCCACTGATAAGAAACAAAGGACGACAAACAAAGGACGACATGTTCCATCTTGTTTAAAAATGTGGAATCAGCTATAGCTGTCGTGAATTCTAAGTTGACATAATTTGAGCATCCTCACACAGGTATGTTTTGATATCGCTTGTTTATATAATGAATTCGAATTCTTTGAATATATCTGATTACAGCGTGGATTTGCTCTGTCACACTGTATGCATTCTATACATAGTTATGTTTTGGCTAAATGGAATTTAGTTTTCCTGGTTTAGCTTCGATTGGATTTTCATTGATTTGATTGGATCTTGGTGTGGATTTGATTGGTTTAATTTAGCTAAAATGGATGCTCTGTTGCTAATTGAAGTCATTTGTATCTATTATAGACACAAGCTGTTTCTCATGTTTCAATTTTTAAACACAATCACATTTCGGTTCGATTTGGTTATAATGTATCCGATATGATTGGTAATAATGGTTAGCTGTTACGGTTTTATGTTCCATATGATTTTTTACCAACAGGAATACAATTCAGATTATTTTCGATGTGATTCTATACACATTCACCCAAATCGTGAATGGATACGATTCATAACAGTTATACCCAGCCGGTTAATTTGCATTGGTTTACTCGACTATGTTATCATTTGGATTCATATTGCAATGATATGTTGTTTGAATTTGATTCGAAGAACGAAATTGACTGTATCCAGGTTCACGATTTGTTTCTATAATTAAACTCAGTCATGATTTGTTTTGATTATTTGCCCAGCCGATAATTATAACCTCTGTTGATTCTATTAAAGATTGCTATCATGATTTATTGGTCCTGTCTGTTGCTTGTGCAAGGATCAATCACGAAATAGGTTGGGTCGATGTTGTTACATATGATTTCGTTTACACATAATCAAAACAATCTTTCTATCTTTACATTTGATTGAACGATATGAATCTGTGGTTATATCATTATAGCTATGACAAGTGGGAAATGGTTATTGTTGGATTAGATCGTATCACATATGACATGACTCATTATTGATTTTATTTGGATATGAAACAGTATTGTTACTGTTTGACCCGATTTTATGGTAAAAGAAAAACAGAGTATTCTTACCCCTATTTTCGTTTGAATCACTTTAGATTATGTTTAATATTGAAGGATAAAACCATTTGAATCTTGAGTGATTCGTTTCAAATGATCATTGGAAGAAAATTGGTTTTAATTATTTTAAAGAGATTTGATTTGATCTCGATTCTGGTCCTGTATGCTATTTTAGACTAGCTACATAATCAGATGATTCTGTAGCTAAGTCTGTAAGATTAGATTTTTATTGTTTTGTTAATAAAACATCTTTTTAACTTGTTATTTTTGGTCTATTGCAGATGAATTCGAAATTGCAGTGGATTTGATGAGCAGTTAGAGGATATTTGAAATATTCTGATGTCATTTTAGTTTCCTAGTTTAGTGGATCTTGGGGATATTTTCCCAGATTTTGTAAACAGTTTGATACTATCCACAAGGAGGTTTTACCTTGTGGAAAGACTTATATATACTTATTATTTTTGTAATAACATCATCCTCATTCGTGGGAGAACAAGGATATGGAATTTTAATACAAACTGAAGCAGAATTTGATGTTTTGTTACAGCTTTAGCTTCTCATGATATCAATATTTTGTTTCATGTTATGTGTATCAATTTGTATTGGGTTAACGACTACTTTAGCTATCTTAATCTTGTGCAAATCATATAATTCAATCACTATAATCCATATCTGATTTCTTCTAGTATTTGAAAGATATAGCAATTTCTTGATTCCATTTGTGAAGCACAGATTTCTCTTCTTCATTGATTGGATCATTAAGTATAAGTTTTTGCATAACAGGTTTCCCTTATTGCATGGATTTATAAATCATATAATTGTTATGATTTTTTTTATGTCTTGTTTGTCTTGTAAATAAACTCAAAGAGCAGCGCAACCTATCATTTACGAGAAGCCTTTGGATCATCCGGTGCGAGTTTACTTCCTCCGACCAGCTTCGAAGTCATCATACACAGGACAAATTGGGAGCGTTTCCAGGTTAGTTTGTCATTTATTTGTTTAGTATATTTGTTAGTATTTTTAGTTAGATATATATGTTTAGTATATTAGATTGTTTAATTTCAGTAAGTTTTATTTCTTATTTATAAAAGATCAACAAAAACATATCTCGCTGTCTTAGGGCAGAATATAATGAGTTTTGCAGGTTTTAATTAAATCTGTAGGTTGTTTATAGTGTACATTTGTGAATAAGTAATATTGCAGCTGGTAATTAGATAGTTGATTTGAGTTATTATAATATTAATTAGTGGATTGTATATAGAATAGTTAGTAGTTTAGTTTAGTTTTATTTTAATTTGCTTAGTTAGTTTAGTTTGTTTTATTTATTGTTAGTTAGTTTAGTTTGTTTTATTTAGTTTTAGTTAGATTAGTTAGTTTGGATTAGTTTTCTCTTTGGTTCTCTTAAAGACCTTAGAGCGGCCAACGGAGACGCTAAACCCGTCAGGGTGGTTCATTCCAAACGGCTTGGGTTATTAGACAACCCCGGACCGGCTCCACTCTCTCAGTTGATGGACGATCAATTTCGCCCGTCAACAAATGGCGCTAGAAGGAGGGCCTGAACTTAATTAGTGGCACGAGGCGGTCGCAAGACTCCTCCACCTCCTAATCGCTCACCTATAGTGACTAGAAGCCGTTCACTTGAAAATATTCCCCTTCAAACAGAAACTACTTCAACCGACGATCCTCAGATCACAGTTGAGCCAACAACCCCTAATCCTACACGTGGTGACCTACAAGAAATTGTACGCCAATCTCTTATCAAAACATACAGTGCCTTAGCTCGTCTTAGGAAACCAAACCGTCCGTGGGGTCAACCTTTGGATTTCTCTGATATCAAAGAACAATTAGGTGACACTAAACTCACTGTGAATCCTTCAGATCCAATCATAAATCCTGTTGCAGGAGGATATGGGATACCTCCTTCACCACCTCCCTCATCTCCTTCCTCTTCTGGAGGAGATTCTTCTGACGAAGGCAATTCACCTTCTCAATCTTCCACACCCACTAGCCCTATGGCAAATCAGAACAACCCTGCTAGACCCTGGCTTGATCAGGATGCTGTATCTGTACCTGGAGCCCATCACCCTTTACCTAAGCACCCGGAGAAATGGCTTCCCAAGTTCGATCCCGATTCAAAACAGATAGCTGAAGATCATATCAAAAAATTTATGTTAGCCATTAGACTCCGCAACGTTTAACATGAAAACGTTGTCTGTAGGTTGTTCCCTTATACTTTTGAGGGTAATGCGTCCACTTGGTACTTTGCCCAACAACTCCATACCATCGTGTCTTGGGAAAAGTTTGAGTCATGCTTTTTGGAAAAGTTCGGAGACGGTAAACCTCTGGAAGTCTTGGTCATGGATCTTTCTAGCTTAAGAATGAACCCAAAAGAAAAAGTTAAAGACTTTAATCAAAGATTCTTAACACTTAAAAACCGAATCCATGTAGATTCTATGCCTGCTGAAAGTCTTATAATAGCTTATTACATTAAAGCTCTACATCAAAGTATAGCTATATGGGTTAAACGATCAAAGAAAGCTACGTTGTTAGAAGCCTTCGAAGAGGCCACCCAGATTGAAAAAGACATAATTAGCCTTAAGGACTCTTCCAGCAATGAAACAGAGGCTAGTTCTGCTCCCGAAAAGAAGATTGAAATTCTCTCCAGACCCACCCAAAGTAAAACACAACCTGAAAACTCTGATTTGGAAAATTTAACTAAAGTTGTACAAAAATTGTCTAATCAAGTTATAGATTTAAAAAGGTCGACTGAAGAAGCTTCCTCGAGTAAAGGACCCTACAAACCTCCTTTCCGAAAACCTTTTCCTACCAACCGACCTAATCTAAACCCCGAAGGCTTGAACCTAGAAAGTTTGCAATGCGCTCTTCAGACAATTCTAGAAGCCCAAGATAACTTGATGCCTCCTAAAATTCCTCAGGAGGAAATCAAACAGGAAACAGTTCAAGAAGAAGATTCTTCTCCAAACATCTTTGGACACTTCTCGGACAACATCTTCCAAGCTAACTTCGAGATGGTTCACACTTACAACACTAGGAGTAAGACAACAAACAAACCTCCTGCCGAGAACACTACAACTTCACCTCCAAAGCCATCTAAATCAGTAGAAACTAAACAGAGTAATATCGGCCCTAAATTAGATTATGATGTTGTTGAAGATCTTAAAAAATTAAGGGCTAACATTTCTATTTATGAGTTGTTGAAGTTTCCATTTTTGTTACAAAAGATGTTGCAAAATATTTCATAGAATGGCAAGAATGGTAATTCAAATGGTAACAAGGTTGTGCAAAGCAAAGTCCCGCAAAAGACTTCCACTAAAAATAATCCTGTTTCTCAAGATAAAGGAAGCCTTCCTGTAACTCCTGTAAATAATTTAAATAATGTAAATAAAGTAGCATTAGAAATTGCGAGTAAGAAACCACAAGCTACCACTCTTTGTACTCGCAAGAATATACCTCCTTTTCTTTTAACTTTCGAAATCTTCAACGGAAATGTGCATAATTGTATGGTTGACTCAGGAGCATCATCAAATGTGATGCCCTGATCTATCTGCCAAAAGATTAACACTGAAGTAGAACTATCTACTTTGAAAATCATACAACTTGATCGAACAGATGTTAAAGTTATAGGCGAACTAAAAAATGTATTGATTAGATTATCGTCTAACCCAAAGGTTCATCAGGTTATTGATATAATTGTGGTGGATATTCCAGAAGTGTATGGTCTATTTTTGAGTAGGGACTGGTCGGAGCAGCTACATGGTTACTTCACAACAGACTGGTCTCATTTATGGCTTCCAGAAAATAGTAAGCCAAACAAGATCAGGGTGAATCGTGAGCGTTACCTCAAGTTCACGGTCACAGATTTGAACGACCCCAACGAACCATACTCATCTCCTGCTGATTCACCTGAAGTCCAAGGGATGGACACCTTCTTCGGAAATTTGATGGCTGAAGTTTCACCTATCAACAATCCAGAACAACAGTCCGAGATCATAGAATATGTGCAACCAACAACTTCTATGCAACAGTCCCATGAGCCCGATGGAAATCAAATTTGGTCTCTATATTTCGACGGTTCCAAGTCTAAAGAAGGAGCTGGTGTAGGCTGCATCATTATCGATTCGGCAGGCAACAAGACATTAATGGCTTGTAGAATAGAATTTGAATGTACTAACAATACTGCAGAATATGAGGCTTTACTGCAAGGTCTCAGAAAAGCTCTGGACATGAACATTCAAAATCTGGTTGCATTTGGCGACTCTGAAATAGTGGTTAGACAGGTAAGAGACTCTATACACTGTCTTTCGCCGCATCTCAAAAGTTACCAGTCTGAGGTATGGAGTTTAATGAACAAATTTTCTACATTCAATATAAATTCCATTCCTAGATCAAATAATGTTGAAGCAGACTTACTAGCTAATGTAGCCTCTAAACTTCTTCCTGCAGAAGGCTTATCCCCCAACGCATTCTCCGTGGAGCTGTTGTTTCGGCCATCTGTTCCTGACAATATTACAAACTGGAGAGTATTTGACGATGATCAGCAGATCATTAACTTTCTGCACATGGAAGAAACCTTTCAAGGCGCAGTGATAGATGAACGCACACACGACGACAATTTGCACGACTTTACGGTAATACCTAATCCGGAATCCCCTGAAGCTCTATCAGACATGGTAAATTACATACCCAAATCTGTTGTTAGATTAGAAAAGTTTTATGATTTTGAAGATAAATTTAAAAAGACGGTCAATTGTAAAACCAACAGTTCCTCATTGTCTTATGAAAAAGTCAATTTAGGGACTAGTGAAAATCCTCAATGTATCAATTTAGGCTTGGGATGTTCTAGACAAGAAAAAGCTGCTTTTGTTAAATTATTTAAAGAATTTAAGGATGTCTTTGCATGGACATACGATGATCTTAAAACGTTCGATCCTAATATTATATAGCATGTCATCCCGATGAAACCCCAAACCTTACCCTTCCAACATAAATTGAGGAAAATGCACCCTAAACTTGAACTGACCGTTCAAAAAGAATTGAATAAACTTCTAAGTGTTAAAATAATTTTTCCTGTTAGACACACTCAATGGGTATCCAACCTTGTCCTAGTTCGGAAGAAAAATGGGGAAATTCGACTTTGCATAGATTTTTGAAACCTCAACAAAGCGTCTGACAAAGACAATTATCCTGTCCCACCTATGGAACAGATCCTTCAACAAGTATCTGGTTCTGAGAGGCTATCCTTACTAGATGGTTTCTCCAGATACAACCAAGTCTTGATGTCTCCGCCATACCAACTAAAAACTACCTTCCGTACCCCGTGGGGCACTTATGCTTATCGCAAAATTCCCTTTGGATTGATTAATGCTGGTGCTAC
>JZKD02S2234445.1:141277-158101 GCA_000966675.3 Picea glauca
TTTATTTAGTTTTAGTTAGATTAGTTAGTTTAGATTAGTTTTCTCTTTGGTTCTCTTAAAGACCTTAGAGCGGGCAACGAAGCCGCTAAACCCGTCAGGGTGGTTCATTCCAAACGGCTTGGGTTATTAGACAACCCCGGACCGACTCCACTCTCTCAGTTGACGGACGATCAATTTCGCCCGTCAACAGGGGTGAACCACGTATATGCTGCATTATGGTTGCTTTGTGCATTGTGATTGTTTATTGTTCATATGATTAATGCAGTAATGTATGCTTAGATGCATTTGATATAGTATCCTAGTGCTTAGTAATGTGAATGAATGCTAGATATGATCTATTCCCTTATGCTAAATGAATCTATATGTTAGATCTGGTTGAATACTTGATGTAGGTGAATCCCCTTGCAGATAAGTGGATTCCCTCTTGGTCTCTAGAATCCTAAGGCCAAGAAAAAAAAGTGATTAACATGGACACTGACTTTCTTTTAGATCTAATCAAGCTAATAAATGAAAGAGAAGGAGAAAGATATGTACCTTATTAGCGAAGTTTGTCCTTGCAAAGTCCTGGCTGAGCTTCGATCCTGAGCTCCCTGATAAGTCCTATAGGACAAAAAAATATACAATGGACTTCCTACTCTACTGAGATTAGCTCAAATATAGATCCATCTACTACAGACAAACTCATATGGAACAAACATAAGTTTGAAAGAAACAGACCAAGCACTGATTATTAATGAGAACAAGTAAAAGTACTTACAATCCTTTGATGAAGGTGCAACAACTTCTTCCAGTTCTCCTTGTCCAACCCCTTTGCTCAAGTAATCTACACTGATTGCTCTGATGAAATCTCACTTATGAAATCATAAGTGTCACATCTCCAATCTCTTTCATTCATACCACTTACAAGATCATAAGTTTGGTATCAATCTCTAGTCTCTTCCTCCCTTTCACCATGAGAAGGCCTCCTTATATAACCTTGGAGAGGTCCAACCACTTGAGAGATATTTGGGATAAGTTGAGGATTCCTCTCCTTCAGTTGAGGATCTTCCCTAAGATCATGCCTTGACCATCTATTCGAATCCGACCACCTTCAGGAATTGAGGGATTCTTCCCTGATTTGTCTCAACAAACCCAAAACTTGCTCTGAAAAGGGTAGCGCTCCCCCAAAAGGGTGCACAGAGCGCTCAAAAAATTCCCCAAAGAGGCCCAGGGAGCGCTAGCACTCCCTGACAGTGGGTAGGGGAGATCTCCTCTCCAAAATCCATTTTTTAGTGGTTCTTTCAGTGGCAAAAGGTTTGTACTCCCTGTCAAGTGATTTCTCTTCTTCAAAACTAATCTTTGAGGTGTCTTAAGTGTCTTTATGATGTCACTAGAGGAATGACATAGGCAAGATGGAAGTATGATGTTTTTGACACTTGAAACACTTGTGGTCAATATGTGACACTTGCAGACAATATGCGACACTTACAACACTTGTAATGACAACACTTGCGACACTATTGAAGTGAGTAATTCTGATGTGTAACAGATTTCCCCCCAAAGTACGAAGTTAGAAGACGTGATGACTGAAGTACTATGTATACTTTTTAGAGAAAGGGTATGGACGCATAGAGGTTGGAAAAATATGCACACAACCATCAAACAAATATTATGACATGTTTCAAACCCAAGGAAGGCATACCTATGCTTGAGTGATAAAGACTTTTTAGGTATGGCCACCATAAAATACACTGCGAATCTATAATTATATTGACAAAAGGTATAGCCACTAAATATACAATGTGGATCTATACTCCTGTGACCTGAAATGATTGTAGCCACGAGGAATACACAATGGATCTATGAGATGACAAGGCATAGCCACGACCAATACAAAGTGGATCTATGTAACAATATACGTGTCATAGTTCAAGAGAAAACTCCTTCGCAACTTGGGCAAAGTATACATAAGAGTGATAACTCAACCCAGGGTCTTCTTACTGATCCCGATGTAGTACGAATATAACCATGTGAATAGATGTCCTAGTGTCAAACATGGAATAAATCACTTGATTACCGATCAATGAGGTAAACCGTTAACAAGCGCGAGGGAAATCACCATTGATGTCAATGATTCCCAAGGTACTCTAGTACATTCCGACGAATGTGAATAGATGAGTTGACGTTGAACATCCATGGAATCATCCGATCAGAGGTCAATGAAGTAAACCCATTGTCAAACACAAGGAGGCCTGCCATTGAGGCATGCAGGTCCCAAGGTACTAACTGGTTTCTAAGTCTAGCTCCTGGATAATGTGTTGAAGTCGACAGGAGGAGACTCATCGAAGGAGGGCCTTGATGTATCCCCCATCAATGACACAAAACTAACACAAAGATGTAATTGGTAGATAAAATGAACATGGACTAACACGGGTATTGAAACAAGGTATTTGTGATGGCTGACTCTCAAGGAAAATACTTCCCTTGAACACTGAGGCACAACAACATAAACTTGACATGGACCAAAAATTGATGATGCAGTGGATGCTGTGAATTTCTTCATGTGACCCAAAGGAGTAAAAGAAACTCAGAGGATTGGTTCAGTGCAGAGGTTCAACGGATTAAAATGCATGCAAAGACAAAGTGTCATGTTGAAGGGCGATCGTAAGAGTTACTGGTAGTGTTCTAAAAAACTGCCTGGATTGCTTCTTTCAATTTTTCCCCCATCCAGATAGACGAGTACCTCTTTTTAATTTAATGAGCTCGAGGAGGGTAACACATGCTTGATATGAATCACGTTCGGTAAGTCCCTCTTCCTTTGTTTAACAAACTGGAAGAAGTAAGGGTTCGATCCTGTATGGGTCCTTTAATGTATGAATGTTTAGCGAGTCCATAGAAGGTAAACTTGGTGGTTTTTCATATTTAGAGAGTCTGAAAACAACCTAAAGATGACTCCAATGTTGTCCTTTTTCATAATGTTAGTCTCGTGAGGCCGAAAAAGAGATAAATTATCACTCGAAAGATGCCCTTTCAAACCTTTTAACGAGTGGGAAAGGAAGCAAGATCACTCGACAATCTTTTCATGTTTAGAGAGTCTGAAAATAGCTTAAAGAAAACTCTAGGGGGTTCCTTTTTTGTTTATCCATGCAGGTCCGAAAAAGAGATAAAAGTTTACCCAAATGCATTCTCATGTATTTACGAGCATAAGAAAGAACAAAGACTAAGATCGGTATGCCCCCAACTTGAAATTTGGTGTCTTAACTCCAGAGTGATCATCAAAGACTGGAGACATGCCCTCCAAGATTCAATTCATTCACCGGCTTTGAGGTTGTCACCAATTTCTCTGCTAGATGGAGAAAAAGGATAAGGGAGGATGAAATTAAGGTTCAAGAGAGGTGACTGTTTCATTTTTTAACAAGCTTGACACAGGAAAAGAACTATACTCAAAGCTTTTGTTTCATTTTTTAACGAGCTTGCTACAGAGAATAAAAATTGTGCTCGTGACCTCTGTTTTATTTTTTAATGAGCTTGCTATAGAGAAGAGAAACTATGCTCGTGGACTCTCCTTGATCATGGATTCCAAGAGAATAATGCTCTGGAAGGACACCATGTCAAGGGACAAAACTCGGTCATGGCTTCTAAGAGATCTTCACTGGATGGAAGAAAATCACTCTGGAAGGAACACATGTCGAGGGTCGCGATAGGGGTAAGGAGATTAGGCTCCAATATCCCTACTGAAGATATCACCATGTCAACTACTGGATCCAAATCATCAAAAGTTGAAGTCATGGGAGACAACGCCACATAATTGACATGCGGCGGGGGCGATACTATCGTCATATAAGAACCATTCAGGTAGGTAATCCAGTCAGGACTGATGAAGGAAAGTTGATTAATAGTCACAATTATTCCATCATGAGGGAAATATATCACACGAAAAAGAGTGGACACAATAGCTTTCATGACATAGACATAATACCATCCAAGGAGTAAAGAAAAATCCAAGGAGTCTCGGACTACCATGACATCAATAAAGATAGTTTTCCCTCCCAAAGTTATGGGAAACTGAGGAAGGTTCCCTAAAGGTTGACTAGTTCTTCTATTAAAAGCTAATAGATTCTGTGTAACCGGCGCAAGCTGAGGACAACCCAAAGCGTGCCAAGAAACAAAAGACAAAATACTAACAAACGCACCTTCATCTATCAACGTTTGAGGAATGTCCTGACCACAAACCTGTAGTGTAATCTGGAAAGGAATGTGAGAGGGAAGATGAGGTCCAGCTAGCACACCCCAGTAAAAAAGGATTGCCTCATTACTTGGAGGGATTTTCGCGGGAGAAGGACGAATTCCCCCCAGCATGGTAGATTTTGTATCAATGAGAAAAAAGTGGGCAGTATCGGGTTTACTCTCTAGAGGGAGAGTAGGATTGACCGATGATGGGATCAGATTGATCACACTGGCACTCTTCAGAGGAAGAGTGTGATTGACCGATGAAGCAGTCAAAGTAACCACTTTGGTACTCTTCGGATGAAAGGTGGGGTTGACTAATGACGGGACTGGATCAATCACTTTGGAACTCGTCAAAGGAGGAGTGGGATCGACTGATGACAGAACCAAATCGACCACTTGGGTTTCATTCTCCAAGGGGAGAATGGGGTTGATGGGTGGAAACAAATTGACCGCTTTGGTGTCACTCTCTAACGGGAGAGTGGGATCGACTGAGGATGAAAATGGATCAACTACTTGGGTTACACTCTTTTGATGAAGAGTAGGGCTGATCGATGATGGAACTGGATCAACTACTTGGGTTTGTGGTTCAATCGAGGGGGAAACTAGATTTATCACCTAATCAACCGGACTGACCGGGGATGGAACCGGATTGACCATTCCATCAACTAATGATGGGTTGGGGGAAATATTACGATAACCTTTTGGAAGTTGAAGTTTTTCCAAAAGAGAAGAAGCCTTGTCCATGCAAGGAGAAAGGTGAGAATAATGATCACCTTTTCATAACATACAAGGGAATTTGATAGTTGTCTTCTTCTTACCAACCTTAATGTCACTAGTCGACAGGGCATCACCAACATGCCTAGCAGAGGCCAATGATGTGGAGGACCACATTTATAAGACCTTGGGAATACCAGGGCAATCCCTTGGAAAGTGGTCACCCTTACAAATACTGCAAGGGAATTTGGGTTTCGGATTATTCATTTTATTCTTGTTGACCTCATTAACACTCCCAATACTATTAACAGTAGCTGGTTGCTAGGATTCAACATCTGATGTTGTTGGAGCCTTGGTCCTTTTTCAGGTTCTTCTTCTTCTTCTCTTTCTGTTTCTTCTTCTTCTGATCAACCTGGCTACTTGCTTTAGTGATTTCACCAGATGAAGAAGGAGAAAGGGAAGGAGACTTAATGGGTGAAGAAGATGAAAAGTCGACATGAGGTTGATGTGTGGGTGGTGTACTAACATTTAAAGTATTAGGTGCAGTTGAAACATTGGGAAGATACGAGACCACCGGAGTGGGGAACAACCAAATCAGTAATCCGATGGTGAGTCCCGGAAGACTCAGTGTGGCAATGTACGAAGGACCAAAGTTTCCCTAAGAAGGAAAGGTATAAGGTTCCCCAGGAGAAGGGGTTCCTCCATTGGTACTCTTAGGATTTGATGCCATTAACACTGACTCGACCTAAGGTCGACTAAGTAACACAACCAACACACGCTATGAATCTGAGAAGCAAACAATCAAACAAAGCCTTCCCACAATGAAACCACTAGTTGGTGATGAAATCCAATGTCACGAGATCAAAATAGGAAGAGGCAGGGATAAAGCAAGTGGATCTGTTACATTGGCGACTGACTTAACGGACTTACGCCTTTGTGCAAGCTTCCACGCAGTAATTGTGGATTTACCCTCCAAGGAGCCCGAGTGAGTTTGACCAACGTCTGTTCCAGGTACAGTGAGACTTCCCTTCACCATCACTTTGTGTGAGACCCTAAAGATTATGGCTACTAAGGTCACCAATTCGTAGTCATCCCCTAGGTGGGTACAGTCTATAGTCCGATCCGAACATATGGGTAGGATAATAAGTCTGAAATCAACTCGAGAGGCTCCCACACATAATCGTGGGTATACCCTCAAGTGACCCCCAATATACGATCCGACCACTTTAAACAGTTGAACCACGGAGGGATAATCTCCTTAACTCACCCGAATATGACCTCGTGCGTAACCCTTGTGTGAGAGGGGGATCCCAAAAAGCCTATACGAAAATTGGATTTGCTCTCCCTATCACAATATGCTAAGTTTGTTTGATAGCTTTGGAAAGTTATCCTTTCAACCTATTCCAAATCCCTACACCTTAAACTAATGTAGGTTTGCTAACAAAGATGTAAAAAGTCTGATAAATTTTAGTTAAGCATTGATTTTAGTGGCTGTTGTTTACTTAGAGGTGTATGAGAGTGAAAACTGATGATATTATGACTCAGTTCCCGAAACATGCATAAGAAATGATAAGCAATCTTTTCTTTCAATGAATGTCTAATTAAGGGAAGGAGAAGGATTTTCCTTTCATTGTCAAACACCAAGATGAAATGACCTCATGCAGTAGTCCTCAATAAGGAATCCAATGCAATGCTAAAATGTTTGTATGTGACTGATAACCAGTAGATGTAAAGCTTCCTATGCTAATCGGTCTTCAAGAGTTGTAAGATTTAAGCAATATGGAAGCAAACTTCACATAAACCAAAAGACACCTTTGTTGTGATCAAACAAGAAACAGAAAGCCAAAAACTCAAAAAGAAGGAAAAACAACTTGGACAAGATGATTCAAAGATCAGAAATAAAAGTACAAAAGACCTTTGAAACTCCCTACAAAGTTTTCACTCACTCAGATAAACGAGAAGAAAATGACAAATTGACTCCAAATCGTCAAGGACAAAGAGTTATTACAAAGTAAGGACAAATGTCAAAAAATCCAAAAAAAAGAGGATGAATCCTTAGAAAACAGGGTGTTGAAGTCCAATACCAAGATGGACTAAGAGTATGAGACCCTGAGCAAATGCAAAAGGAAAAAACTAAACTCAGAAACTGAAAACCTAGAGGATTTTTCACTGAAAATGGGGTAGCACTCTGGTGTAAGGGGCACTAGAGCATTCCAACACTCTGTGTAAGAACACCAGGGGGTGTTGGCACTCTGATAACAAGGGTAGGGGAGCGCTCTGCTTCAAAATCTCAGAAAAATGCCCATAAACTCAAAACATCAAGGAAATTCAATCAATCAGGGTGATCATGATGAAATAAAGAGGCAATCAAACAAATCTAAGAATAAAAAAGACAGTATGGAGAAGGTCAAATGAGTGGGAAAAGGGCCAAAACAAGATCTGGGAAAGGAAACAAAAATCAGAGCTCCTCCCCAGTGGAGTCGCCAATTTCTATTGTAGGTGAATCCCCCTGTGGACAAGTGGATTCCCTCTTGGTCTCTAGACTCCTAAGGCCAAGATAGAAAAGTGATTAACATGGAAACTAACTTCCTTTTAGATCTAATAAAGCTAATAAATGAAAGAGAAGGAGAAATATATGTACCTTATTAGCGACGTTTGTCTTTGCAAAGTCCCATCTGAGCTTTAATCCTGAGCTCCTTGATAGGTCCCGTAAGACAAACAAAGATACAATGGACTTCCTCCTCTACTAAGATTAGCTCAAATATAGATCCATCTACTACAGAAAAAATCATATAGAACAAACATAAGTTTGAAAGAAACATGCCAAGCATTGATTATTAATGAGAACAAGTAAAAGTACTTACATTCCTTGATGAAGGTGCAACAACTTCTTCCAGTTCTCCTTGTCCAACCCCTTTGCTCAAGTAATATACACTAATTTCTCTGATGACATCTCACTTATGAGATCATAAGTGTCACATCTCCAATCTCTTCTGTTCATACCACTTACAGGATCATAAGTTTGGTATCAATCTCTAGTCTTGTCCTCCCTTTCACCATGAGAAGGCCTCCTTATATAACCTTGGAGAGGTCCAACCACTTGAGATATATTTGGGATAAGTCGAGGATTCCTCTCCTTCAATTGAGGATATTCCCTAAGATCATTCCTTAACCATCTATTCGAATCCAACCACCTTCAGGAATTGAGGGATTCTTCCCTGATTTGTCTCAACAAACCCAAAACTTGCTCAAAAAAGGCTGCACAAAGCGCTCCCCCAAAAGGCTGCACAAAGCACTCAAACACTCCCCCAAAGAGGCATAGGGAGCATTAGCACTCCCTAACAGTGGGTAGGGGAGTGCTCCTCTCCAAAATCCATTTTTTAGTGGTTCTTTCAGTGGAAAAAGGTTTGTACTCCCTGTCAAGTGATTTCTCTTCTTCAAAACTAGTCTTTGAGGTGTCTTAAGTGTCTTTATGATGTTGTTAGAGGCACCACATAGGAAAGATGGAAGTATGATGTTTGTGACACTTGCAACACTTGTGGTCAAGATGTGACACTCGCGGACAAGATGTGACACTTACAACACTTGTAATGACGACACTTGCGACACTATTGAAGTGAGTAATTTTGATGTGTAACAATACTATCTTGCTCTGTAATTAGGGTTTTCTTTGCGAAGTGAATACTGTGAACTATAACTACTAAGTGGTCTATTAATGTGTTTTAATCACATATCGGTTTCCCAGCTAAGGTTGCAGACATCTGAGTCCTGCAACCACCCCTGCCTCTACCTCGGGTGAGACTTCATCTGCTTCGCAAGTGTTGCTGAAAGGGCCGATAGTTAGGGTTTTGTTGGTGTGTTGTTGTAGCATTGAACCCTGGGTCTGCACCTGTGCCAACAAGAAATTTGACCCAAATCTTTGTACCTGCAAAAATTTCTCAACAAACAAGCAGAGCAAGCATATAGTGATAATATAAAGGTTATCACATTAGATATCATAATCCATTAATATACAAAACAAACATGCCCATGGATAATAACTCATATATTTGTAAGATATAAATTGGACGAGAAGAGAGTATTTCTATTAATAAATGATCAACAGAAGTGAAAATATTATAAACTTCCATGTCGACACGGTTCAGAACCGAGAAACCAAGTTCCTTCCAGCTGGGCCTCCACCACTTCAATCCTCCACCAAAGGAAAGCTCATAGAAGGGAGACAATGAGGTTCTCCATAAATAAGGGAAGATTTTGGGGGCTGAACACTGTGTTCAGACTTAAAGGACAAAGGGATGCAGACTCAATATGAAGTAATAATTTCTCCAGAGTAACTTTGCTCTCAAAGTTGAATTCTTTCTCCTTTTCCATAGCTCGGAATTGGCCCACTTATAGCCTTCAAAATGGAACTGAAGGGTTGAGTCAGAACGTTTCCAGTATATGGAATGCCAAGGATCAAAGATATCCTGTCGTGACATGGAAACCTGACATTTAATTTTGATTTTATGGAACAAATCCCGATGTACGTGGGCTGTAGTGGAGTAGCCTGGATATACGCTTGCTGATAGTGTGCAAGATGCGTACAAGTGGAAAAATTTGTATTTTTGTCTCTGGATTCTAGTAACAGGGAAGATAAGTCTGCATAGGGAAATGGAATAAGGCCCTCTCTGGAAGATTGCATAGGGTGAGGCAAATCTTTCTCAAACATATGCCCTCTAATGTGTGAGATTAGAGGAGTATCTGTGATGGCCGAAATACATTATAAATAACCCAGAAGTGGAGTGGTAGAGAACCAGCTGGACAAACTCAGTTGCTCATTACATTCTGCATTGACTTTGCATACATGGCTGCCAAAAATACACTGCAGATCCATGTGAAAATATACCAAACAAGTGTTTGTATCCATGAATAGGAAAGTACAAATGCAATTACATGCCAATAGCTATCATAGTCACGAACAAGGCCTAGTAGAACCAGTCTCAAAAACTAATCTGAAGATATCTGTATACCATGGAGTACAATCTGATCTCCCATGATCATTGAAGTCATATAGGCACTGGTCCAATGAAAAGGAAGCAACAACTCAATAAATTTGCGGCCACATAGTGATGTCTTCAAGTCTTCTATACAATCTGCCAAATGTGCAAGTCTACATCATGTGAATAAAGGAGTTGAGGTCAAACACAATGAGACATCGTTTGATTACCAGTCATTGAGATGTACCCTTAACAAACACGAGACAACCTACCGATAATGAAAGTAGGTATCAAGACACCGAGTACATTCTTGCAAGTGTGAATAAAGGAGTCAGTGTCGAACACTTGAAGAATCCATCGATCAGGAGACATTGATGTATTCCCAACCGTCGATGGCGAGAGAGCCTGCCACTAATGACTACAAGTCTCAAGGTACTCATAAGACTCTAGGTCCTGTTTCCAAAATAAATGGGTTGAATTCGATGGAAATAGACTCACTGAAAGGAGAGCATTAAGGCATATCTCATCAGTCAGCACGAGGTACAAAGCAGGAGCTTCACGAGGTGGTGGAAATTGAATGAAGAACATGTTCACGAACCAACGACCCCGTGTGTCTTTTGCGTGTGCCAAGTGAAAGAAGTACATGAAAAATACCCTCTGAATAACAACCAATGATGAAAACTACTGACAAAGGCGAGGAGACCACCAATACGGCTAATGGCATCGAAGACACTGCACAAGTCCCAAAGTGTGAATATATGTATTTCTGTCAAACACAAGGGAAACCACCCAGTCAACGACCAATGATGAAATGTTGATTGATGGGTTCAAGGTTACCTACCAATGATTAAAGTAGGGATAGGGTGCATGATAGGACTACAATATCATGTGATTCTGACACAAACTGAGGGTATGACCGACATGCAAAGTTAAGAGTTCTGAGGAGTGGCCAACACAGATTGATAGACTTCATTTGAACAAGAGCATGAGACATATGGAGGACTCTGACAACATAAAATTGATGATGAAGCCATAAGATGCAAGAGGCATCGATGAAATTCTCTATAGGGGCTGGAAGAGTAACCTGTCGGTAGAGAAGACTCTATAATGAGCTCAACTTCCTAAGGCCATGCTAATCCCAAAATTATGATGATGAATGGACTCAAGTAACTTTGTGCTCTGTTAAAAGGCGACACGACTACTGTTGATATAAGATAATGCTCCCTTCCCACCCATTTGTTTTTTGTTTTTTCATAGACAAATGAATGTTATGATACAGAGGAGGAAATTAGTGTCGCAAGTAAGAAAAACTAGTTCCAGCAGTGGAACATACCTATGCTCAAATGCAGGGAAGTGCATGCGGGATATGGACACTCGGGGGAATGTTCCCTCCTAGGTATAGGGTGTCAAATTGTGAAGGATATAAACAAGGCTCTGCTTGGTCGAGGATGAAAAACTACTGAGGCAAACAGTTTATAACGCAAAGCGAGAACCGACTATAGGCTCAATACTGCAAGCAAGGGCATGAGATGAAATCACAACGTAACGTCAAAAAAATGTCCTTTTTTATGTCTTTTAGTCTACTTGGTGTGAAAAAGGGGTAAACTTGTGCCAAATAGACGTATTTTCAAAACCAATTTATGAGTGTGAAAAAGACAAGTTCACTCGATGATCTTTTCACTTTTTGATAACAAGTCGGAAAAGATCTTAACTAGGACTCATGACCTTTCAAGTCCAATTTAACGAGTGTGAAAGGGACAAATCACTCGCCAATCGTTTCACTTTTTAAAGACGAGTTGGAAAAGAGCTTAAATTAAACTTGTTTGGGAGTGCACGGGGTATAGGGTCGCATGTCTTATGAATGAGAAATGAGGTTCATCATAAAGTCAAGTACGAGTTGTGAGGGACTCCCAATCCGGTTGAAAAAATCTCTGCATGGGCACCGAATGTAGTAGGGGATCTAACTAGTGTACCCATGTTCGGTAAGTCTCTACCACTTGAAAATGACACGACTTTATAGCATATAGAGGGTTATATAAATTGCCCCCAATTAGATTAGATCTAGGTTGGGGGTTGCCTAAAGCGTGAAACTAACCTCCTCCAGGTTGGAATCCGAAGGATAGAGGTGGATTCGTCATGCCAAAAGTATTGGTCGTAATCTACATCGAGGAGGTAGGGTTGTATGACAGAACTTGAGCTGAAGCTTATCCATCAAGTTGGTTATTCCACCCAGAAGTAGGAGGATTGGACCCAAGGTTAAAAGTAGGAGTACCTCCCATATTAGGAGTCATTTGAGGGATTTGAGATCCAAAAAATGAAAAAGGAGTGTAGGGAGGTGTACTGCCCCCAAGCCCAATGCTAGCATTAGGGCTAGCAACTGGGATGGAGTTCGAAAAATGCGAAGTGAAATTGGGCATACAATAAGAAAAGGGACTAGAAGCCATAGGGATGGACTGAACATTGTAGCCTGGTGAGTGACCAAGAGACCCAAAAGGTTTCGAGTCAAGAGATTGAGCATTTACTATAGGTCGGGCCATAGTAATGATAGGTACCTCTGGCACTACAACCATGGATGTTGCAGGAGTCGAAGGGGTGCCATTAACTATAGTGGGCATGGGAGTTGAAGGGCTCCTAGTGTTCTGCAGTCTAGGTTCAGTACTCATCCTTGTAGAATCACAAGTTTGAACAGTGGATTGGTATGTACCACTCCTAATATCTCTATGCCTTTTATAAGGAAAAGACTCGAAATCCTGTGGTAACTGTAACAAGCAACAAGATCAGTGAGGAGGCTGGTCTGACTCCACGATGACTTAAGAATCTAAAGATAAAAAATATATCCTAAGGCCAACTAGTAGTCAAAGAGAATACCAAAAGTCAGACGACCAATATGCATGCAAATAGGGTAAAGTGGTTGAGTGGCCTCCCTCCCTAAAGAAGGTATGTCTCACCCAAGAGGGGCCTGAGACTCCCTGCTAAAGATTCGAGGTAACATAATCAGTTATAAGGGCCCTTGTGGGCTTAACAACCAGTCTGTTAGATCCCCCCGGAGAGATAATCATCCATAAAGGTTGTGTGTTGTCCGACCCTTATTTGACCTAGGGTACTTGCAGAATAACCCCTGTAAGTAACCTATGAGACACCTAAGTCAAGAAACTAATAAACCATTGTATAATCGATGCACAAGCGAGCAGTCGTAAGTCAGGTCCACCGTATGGGCAGGGTAACAAAGCCTGAAACCTTGAAAGCACCACCTCTCATGGAGGTAAGGGCACTAACAAGATCCCCAGATACGAATAGATCCCTAGAAATATATCTGACGCTAGGAAGGTATCAGGAGGATATCCCTTCAATCGACTTCGCGCAACCTCATGATTAAGTCCGGTGTGAGAGGAGCCTCCTAATCTTACCAATTATACAATGGATTTCTCCACTCCATGACTCAGACACATATGTTGATTTAATTTCCTTGGAGAAGTTTACTCACAAAATCCTATTCCAAGGCACTAAATCCTAGGCTAGTTTATGCACCCTAGAAAATAAAATCGTTACTAATAAATTTTGAATTATAGCATTGATTTTATGGCCATGATTACTCAAAAAGGTATGGTAATGAAACTCATGGTGTTATGACTCTGCAAGAAAAATAAATATGAAAGTAATGCAAAGTCCTAACTTTAACTTTCGATGAATGATATGCTTCTAAAAATGATACAATTTTCAAATTCAACTCTGCAATTTAGAAGTAAAGATGCAATCTTTCACTATATGCACTAAGCTAATGGTAAATATTCAAAAGACAAAAATGCCAAGTAATGTAAAATGCCTATTTTTTTTGTATTTTCAATATATCAAAACTTAAAATGCATGGACTGAAAAGTAAATTGATATATAACACTACTGTGTATAAAAAAGAGATAACTCAAGTAGGATACCAAGCAATAAAACACCCAACCCAATGTGCAAGGATAATAAAAATGAAAAGATGAAGAGAAAGACTTCACCCAGAAATTCAACCAAAAGAGGGTTTCCTATCATCCCACAGGCACTCAATAGGCACTACAGAGACCCAAGAAGGCTCAACAAGCATCAAATCCCACCCATCAAACACCAGACCAAGTAAACAGGCAATGAAAAGAGGTGTACATGACTGTTCAGGAAAACAAAGCGTATATACACAGCTTGCAATGAGACAGCTCGCGTGTATACACAACTATCAAGGCAAAAGGCATGTATATGATTTAAAGCAAGGCTAAACAAGGGAGAAAGGATGAAAACTCAGACCCAGAATGCACAAGAGCTATCAAGCAATGTTATGACAAGAACCATAATAGAAACAAGAGCAATCTAAGGAGAAAATTACTTCAAACCCTAAGAAAGAAGATTCATCCCCAGTATGGTCGCCATTTCTGTTACGAGGAAAATCTCTCTATGGCTAGGGTAAACCACAACATATGGATACGACTACAAAAATCAACTCTATCCCAAAAATATGCTATATAAAATAATGTGCAAGTGAGATAAGAAAAGGACCTACCTCATCCAGATGTTTGATGATGTTCATCGTTGAGCACTTTGACCCAAAGATTTATACCTACAACAAGTTCTCAACAGACAAGCAAAGTAAGCATATAGTGGTAATATAAAAGGTTAGCACATTAGATAGCATAATCCATTAATATACAAAACAAACGGGCCCATGGATAATAACTCATATATTTGCAAGATATCAAGTGGATGGGAAGAGAGAATTTCTATTAATAAATGATCAATGTAAGTGAAAATATTATAGACTTTCGTGTCGGCATGGTTCGGAACCGAGAAACCAAGTTCCTTCTAGTTGGGCCTCCACCACTTCAATCCTCCACCAAAGGCAATCTCATAGAAGGGAGACAATGAGGTTCTCCATCAATAAGGGAAGAACTTGGGGGCTGAACACTATGTTCAGACTTAAAAGATGAAGGGATGCAGACTCAATATGAAGTAATAATTTCTCCAGAGTAACTTTGCTCTCAAAGTTGAATTCTTTCTCCTTTTCCATAGCTCGGAATTGGCCCACTTATAGCCTTCAAAATGAAACTGAAGGGCCGAGTTGGAACGTTTCCAATATATGGAAGGCCAAGGATCAAAGATCTCCTGTTGTGACATGGAAACCCGACATTTAATTTTGATTTTATGGCACAAATCCCGATGTACGTGGGCTATAGTGGAGTAGCCTATGTATACACTTGCTAATAGTGTGCAAGATGCGTACAAGTGGAAAAAATTGTATTTTTGTCTCTGGATTCTAGTAACAGGGAAGATAAGTCTGCATAGGGAAATGGAATAAGGCCCTCTCTACAAGACTTCATAGGGTGAGGCAAATCTTTCTCTAACATAGAGACCCCCAAAAAATCGCCCCAAAAGCAAGATGGCTTGCCTTAAGGGTGTGAGTATAGCCGTGAAGTCAAAATTTCAATTTAGTGTTTTTCCACGTTTCCGAATGCAAGTATTTGCTCTCTTCAATGTTGATTAGTGCCTTGTTCTCTTGGGTAATTGTTGGAGCTGGAAGTCACTCCTGGATTGCTTGCAAGAGCGGAGCCCGACGCCCATCAGTTTAATGTCACGATTGATTTATAAGAGATGATCAAATGGAAGCAAACTCAGAACGGTATCGTCTCAACTCAGAAGCTGGGCCAGGCATGCATGAATGAGTGAGGTCTTGATAAACTTCAAACAGCGAGTTGTAAGTAAGGGTGAGTGGGAGGAAGACTTCATGAGAAAAATGTAGAGGTCTTCTATAAGCATCAAGCTTCTAACAGACAATGAGAGCAGGCAATCTGAAAACAAGATCTTCTTACTTCCAAACGCGAGAAACCAGAGAAACAACAATGCCACAATAAATCATTTACCATAACATAACTGTGTTAATTCATACGAAGCATTCGATCATGAAATCTCCAGCGTAAGACGAAAACAAAGATGGAAAAGGGAAACTGTTTGTCATAAAACAAGAAATCTCAAACACGGCTACATAACCGGGAATCTAGAATAGTCATGAAAACTTCATAGTTGGGAGCTTAGCTCTACCATCGATGGATACAAAAATGGCGAAAATGCCTACATATACTCAGAACTACAACAACAGTGAAATCGAAACACTGCATTGAAGGCTTTGCGTCTGCATGGCTTTCTGACAGTCAACCTCTGAAGGGTCGTGCAACTTAAGTCAGACGCAATCTAATTCTTTGACAGTTCCAACGGTGAATCGACGTGCCTTTAATTCATAGCCGTGCTTTCCCATTATGGCGGAGACGATGTCTAACCACCACCAACCGCTTCAATAACTGCTTTCTTGGGATTGAGGACGATTTTGCCAACTCAGCGTTTTGGGATATGGAAGGCTCCTCGCGCTGCCACCTGGAATAACTGAATGACTTGACAAATAGGCATGGAGGCCAGCGCGGAGAATGGGGCTCATGATAGGAGTGATGGCGTCAGACTATGAGGGCATGAAAGAAGGGGCGAGGTGTGAGAAAGGTGACAGAGGATGGTTCGTGGCGGAAGACCTCAGGAGGAAGGAGGGAAAACAGAATATAATGAACTCGCCTTTTGGTGAGGAGCCGACGTGGAAAGGAGCAGGACACATGGCAAATGACAAGTGGATGATAAGAAAGAGGGAGGACCACGTGGAACAAAGAGAGGAGGCGGATGGATGACACACGACAGCAGGAGAACGGTGGAAAGGAGGATGATATGATGAGAGGAGGGCCCACGCCGACTAATCATAGGGCAACTGATAAGGGCGAGATTGACCCAGCGCCGTTGATCCGGGCATGCTGATTTGGGCCGTTGGAAAGCTGCATCTGCGATTCCGGACCCCCCCCCTTCGCTTAAAGGTAGAAAGGCAGGGGGGGTCCGGAATGGTCTTCATCGCCGTTGATCCGAG
>JZKD02S2234445.1:158201-168976 GCA_000966675.3 Picea glauca
CGGAATTCACTGTGCGCCGTTCATCGGGGCGCACAAATCCCAGTCGTCCAAAATTGATTCTCATTTAACACAGATGCATTCATGCCCAACACTTAGGACAAGTGGGTTTTTAACCCTTTCTTTTGTGTTCTAGCCCCCCTTACAAGAAATATCACTAACATTTGGCTCCATGGGGGATAGAGTCATCCCTGTGATGCTCTAAGAACTCTTTTGCAGATTCAGTGCCTTTGCTGTTGGGCTATGGAGTCATTTATTAGTCCAAAAATTGAAAACAGAAACAATATTTATAAAACAAAACGAAAAGAGCCAACTGTGGCTCACAGAAAACATTTCTTCAAGAAATGCCCATTCACTGGGCCACTAAAAACTTATTTGCCTTCCAGATCCTGCAACCTGTATGTGTTGTTTGCAAATACTTCAAGGATCTTAAAAGGCCCAAACCAGAGGGCATCAAATTTACTATGTTTGCCCTTGTCCTTCCTGGGTGCGTCCCACTTGAGTACCAGGTCACCCTGCTTGAATTCTTTCTTTTTTCTCTTCTTGTCAAAATCCTGCTTGATCTTCTGTTGATGATTGAAAGCCCTGTCCATAACCTGTTTTCTGACCTGCTGCATTTCCACCATCTGATGGATCCTTCTGAGCACATGGTTAGGTTCTCCTTCAAATTCCTGGAGGAGATGGGCCACAGGTAAGGCAAGCTGAGTAGGGAAAATGAACTCTAGTCCATAAACAAGTTGGAAAGGAGAGAGGCCCAGGGACTTCTTGATTTTCACCCGATCAGCCCAGAGAGCAAACGTGATCTTTGAGTCCCAGGCCCTCTGATTGTCCTCCAGTAGCTTTTTGATAAGCTTGATCAATATTTTATTGGAGGACTCTCCCAGTCCATTTCCTTGAGGATAGTATGGAGTAGAGTGAACCAATGAAATCCCAAACTATTCACAAAATTTGACCAGAGGCTCAGACCTGAAGGGGGAGGCATTGTCAGTGACAATCCTGCTTGGGCAACCAAATCAGGCTATGATGTCTTCCAAGAGGCTGATGATCACTTTGTGAGAAGTGCTCCTGGTGGGGACAACCTCTATCCACTTGGTGAAATAATCAGTTGCAGTGAGGATCCATCTGTGATGGCCACTCGAGGGAGGATGAATCTCTCCGATGAAATCGAATCCCCATTGCTGAAAGGGTGCCGAAACTACTATAGGCTTTAGTGGTAGAGATTTGAGCTGCTGCTTACCTGAGAACTTCTGGCATTTAATACAATCCCTGACTTCCCTGCAGACATCAATAAACAAAGTAGGCCAGTAATACCTAGCCCGGAGGATTTTGTGGGCTGTAGTCTTCCAAAAATGATGACCTCCACAGAGGCTGCTATGAAAATCGAATATCACCTTCTGGGCTTGCAGCGGGTCCAGACATATTAATAGTATCCCTAGAGGGTCTCTCCAATATAGGACTCGGTCAATGAGACAGTACTTGACCGATTTGAGCTTCAAAGCTCTAGCCCTACTCTTTCCCAATCCATCAGGGGGCTTTAATTCTTGCAGAAAATACAAGATATCCCTGTACCAGGGACATGATGCTAGAGGTATGATGATCTGAGAATCCCTACCGGATGACTCAGCTTGCTCATTTATGAAGTTAATCCCCAAAGTCTTACAATTGGATTCAGCCAACAGCCTGGCTAAACCTTGCCCCTTTATCATCTTGGTGGGCTTAATCTCCAGGTCAAACTCCAGGATCTTGGCGATCCATTTACCCCTTCTCCCGTCTATGTCAGGCTGTATAAGAATGTCCCTCACAGAGGTTGAAGGGACATATGCAGTGATCTTCGAGTGCAAAACATAGATGCTGAAAGCCTTAAGAGCCTTCACCAGGGCATAAACCTGCTTCTCCATGATCTCATATCGGAGTTCTGCATCTCTCAATACCTTGCTGTAGAAAGCAATAGGCTGCTCTTGCCCTTGATCGTTTTTCTGCAGCAAGACTACTGCTACTGTATCAAAAGAAGCAAAAGAAAATATCATAAAATCTTTGGAATAATCGGGACTGATTAGCACAGGTGCCTCAGTCAACGCCTTCTTTATTCGGAAAAAAGCTTTTCTTGGCTCGGAGGTCCATTTCACTTCATTTCCCTTCTTGAGCATGGCTGTGATGTGTTTCACCAACTCAGCAAAATTCGAAACAAATCTCCTCAGAAAATTTATCCTTCCCAAAAATGCCTGAACCTCTTTCTTAGATTTGGGAAGGGGCAGGGCTTGAATTGCTTCTACCCTGTCGGGATCAATCCTTACTCCCTCTGCTGATACTATATGGCCTAACAACTTTCCCTCATGCATAGAAAACAATGATTTTTTGGGGTTTAGAGATAGGCCATACCTCCTACACTTCAGGAAAACTCTTTTTAAGTGGCAACAATGCTCTTTATCAGTCTTGGAGAAGACTGTGATGTCGTCCAGATAAATCACCACGAACTTAGATTTTTCTCCGATGAAGACTATGTCCATGGCTCGCTGAAATGTTGCTCCCGCATTCACAGCCTGAAAGGCATTTTGGCATACATGAATGTGCCCCAAGGAGTGGTGAAGGCTGTTTTTTCCCTGTCCTCAGGCATGACTGATATCTGGTTGTAGTCAGAGAAACCATCAATCATGGATATTCTGGAAGCACCGGTGACCTTTTGCAATATGTGCTCCATGTTGGGCAAGGGATAATTATCCTTCATTGAGCTCCTGTTCAGGTTTCTGAAATCAACACAGAGTCTGATTTCGCCACTTTTCTTTCTTACTGGGACCAAGTTGGCCACCCAGTCAGAATATCTCAAGGGGACAATGATCTGGGCGTCCAACAACTTCTTCACTTCCTTCTCCATATAGGTAGCAGCATGGGATTTATCTGTCTCAGTTTCTTCTTGAATGGCTTAGCCTCTTCTTTTAGTGGGATCTTGTGCTCAATGACTGATGTGTCATATGTCTTGAGGTCTTCGTAGGTCCATGCAAACACATCAACAAACTCTCTCAACAATTTAGTATATCCAGCTCTCTGCTCCTCGGTCAAACTCCTTGACAACCTGACAAACTTGGGCTCCTCTGGTGTGCCTATGTTGCATTCAGATGTTTCGATGTCATCACCTGAAACTCTACCCTTTACTGCCACATCGTTCCCGTCAAACAACCTTTCTAATGGGATTAGTCCTTTTGGAATGTGGTTGCTTGGTAGTTGAATGACCTGGTGATCAACAATTTTATTCAAAAAATCCCCAGGGTAACGGTCAGGTTCCCTTTCAATACCAGGATCCTCATCTATGTGCAACGCAGAAAAGTCATCCACAGATTGAAGAAACTTTTCGATCTCTTGATCATCCTCAAATACCTTCCAATGCTTGACATTGTCTGGTACAGAGGGCCTATATTTTATTTCAACATTGGACCCGACAGTGGGCAACGCAGGAACTTCGAGCACACTAGCTGTGAAAGCTAAAAAGTCGGTTGGAATATTTTCTCCCCTTGGAATGTAGGAAATGTTAAAAGCCAGGAAGAAATTATCAATCAGGTCCCATACCTCGTTCCTGTAATTCTTGAGCCGAGGATTCTTAGCTTGATAAACGTTTTTGACCTGCTGAACGATCAACTCTGCATCTCCAAACTCAACCATCTCTCTTATTTCCATCTGTTGCGCAGCCCTTAATCCCAGAACCAGAGCCTCATACTCTGCCACATTGTTGGTGACTTCAAATTCCAGCTTGTATGACAGAGATATGGTCTCTTGAGAGGGGGATATGAATACCACCTCGGCACCTGCACCCATACTGGAGGAAGCTCCATTAAAGAACATCTTCCAAACAGAGGTGGTTGGAGGGGGTGTCTCCTGATTAAGAATGGGTTGCTTTCTGATCTGTAAAGGAGCCTTTGGGGTGTGGGTAAGCTGTAGTAAACTGGAGCCTGAATTAGTTTCCAAAGCATAGATGGTATGATTGGTAGGGTCGGCTTCATCACTGATTATGTAGGCCAGTTGGGCTTCTCTGTACAATCTCCTATGTTCCCCTCTAAAGACTGGAATGGTGGCATATGTGAGATCCATCTGCAAGGTTTCCCCTAGTCTCTTTATCCAAGATCTTGACAACAACATGCCAAACTTAGGGGGGACGTCAGCTACCACAACATCCATGACCATACTCTTCATGGGCAGCTGAAACAACGAAACCACTAGGTCCTTAATGACTCCCAAACATTGGACCCTCTTGGAGTCAAAAGAATAGAGGTCATGATAGGCTCGGGTGACTTCCAGTCCTAATTCCTCCATGATAGTTTTGGGCATGAGGTTGTGGGAGGCTCCTGAATCCATAAGGAAATTATGTAGCACTTTGTCATGTATGTTCAGGGATGTGTAGAAGGGAGGGGATGAATCATCTATGTCTTCTACCATGGGACCTAGGACAACTGCAGGCCTTTCATCTTGGAGGTTTATGAAGTCGGTGGAAGGGCTTGAGGCTTCAGATTTCAAAAGGTCAGAGAAGCGTTTTTTGAATTCCCCATGTTTAATTAACTCAGTGAGTGGTACAGGGATTTTGACCTTTTGGATCTCATGTTTGAAATTGAAAGAAGACATAGGCTTTGGAATTTCTCTAATTTCAGGAACATGACTTTGGACAATGGGAGAGAGGGGTTGGGTCTTCTTACCTCTATGATTGCCTGCTACTTCACTAGCAGGTCTCTCTGTTATAGTGGATTGCTCAGGAATATCAAGTGATGCTATCCTCTTGTCGGATCTCAGGTTGTACCTGCCTCGACCGCCGCTAGCTTTGTCTCCCTTGCTTAATTCATTTAGCTGACCATCCATGAGAGACTCTTCATAAGCAGTCTGAGTGAGGTGAGGAAAAGGAGGAGTGTCTTCTAAAAAGTGGATTTTAGGCTCAGGCTCGTCTATTTCCCCTTCTTCTTCATCAGCCACAAAATTGTTCTGAAAGGGAGCCTGAATTCTTTGGTCTTCTCTGTCTCTCCCTCTTTCTTTGTGCATAGTCGGGGGAGCAATATTATTTGGCCTTCTAAAACCCCCTTTATTTTTGGTGTTCTGGGGGCCCTTATACATTTGCTTCCTTTCCACCTTTAATCTCTCCACCTCTTCTTTAAGGAAGTTCATTACTTGGGCCAACTCATTTACTTGAGGGTGAGGCGATGACGGGCTGGAAGTTGAGGCTTCCGACTTTTCCTTTCTTCTGTCTGTGTCGGCCTGGTTTCTCAGCCTGTCAGCTGCCAATATGTTGGATTCCACTTCTATAGATGCATCTTGCATCTGAGCTAAAGAGGTGGCTCTTCTTTCTCTTAATACGAGACAGAAATCGGGGTCAAATGCACTAGCATATGAAATTTGGGCAGAGGCTTCTGAAGGCTTTATCTCTGCAGGAATCTTGTTATGCATCTTATTGAATATTTTGGAGAAGTCAGAGACAGACTCTCCATCCATTTTCTCCAGAGCCCCAAACTCTGTTATGTAATATATATAATCCTTCCTGTCTCCCCACTGTCTCAGGAAAACATTATCCAGAACCTCAATTCCAACAATAGATCCTGGGGCCAGTCCTCTAAACCATTTCCCGACCTCACCCTCCAGGATCTGGACAAAAAATCTCATCCATACATCTTCATTTTCAATGTTTAGGTTGTCTGCATAACTGTAAAAAGTAGCTAAATGCTCCTCAGCAGTTATGTCTCCCTCCCCACTGAACTTGGGCATGTATTTCAAATAGTCTCCAGCAGGGAGGGGATTCACAGGATGGGGCAGGATTAAAGGAGCATATCTAGCAGAAACTATGGAATCCATTCTATTCAGAGGGGGATTAGCACCAGCCATAGGGATATTAGGTGGCAGAGAACTCGGAGGAGAAGGAGTGTGAACGGGAGATGAGGGGGAAAACAGAGAGAAGTCTAATGAACCAGAATGTGCAGCTGCTTCTTTCTGTACAACAGTAGTAATAAAAGGAGTTGTAGTGAAACCTTCAGAGGTTTGAGGTCTGCATTGAGGCACAACTTCCAGAGAGGGGGGAGTGACAAGGATATCTCCTTCTAATACCAGACCAAGAGGAGAAAACTCAGCAGGAACACTCCCGAAATTCAGAAAATGAGAAACCTTAGAGGAGGGACGACTAGGAAGTTGAGAATAAGAAAATGGAGTTCTCACAGAAGGGGAAGGTGCATTACCTGTTTCGGCGATGGAAAATTATTTCGCAGAGTTCTTTCCCTTTCTGCGCATCGCTTCCGAGTCATCTTCTGGTGTAGCTAAAGGCAAGTGTGGATTAGACCTCGTGTGTCTGCCTCTCGAATCCACAATTGATAGAACAGGTTCTCCCCAGCAGAGTCGTTACAATGGAGTCGCCAGGTGCACAGTAGCAATCTTCAAGTTCTGATTTCTGATGCACCTTCAAAATCAGTTGATCTTTGTCGTTCAAATCCGGGGAAAATATTCAACTTCGTCCCCAGCAACGACGCCAGAAATGTTGGAGCCGGAAGTCACTCCTGGATTGCTTGCAGGAGCAGAGCCCGACGCCCATCAGTTTAATGTCACAATTGATTTATAAGAGATGATCAAATGGAAGCAAACTCAGAATGGTATCGTCTCAACTCAGAAGTTGGGCTAGGCATGCATGAATGAGTGAGGTCTTGATAAAATTCAAATAGTGAGTTGTAAGTAAGGGTGAGTAGGAGGAAGAATTCATGAGAAAAATGCAGAGGTCTGCTATAAGCATCAAGCTTCTAACAGACAATGAGAGCAGGCAATATGAAAACAAGATCTTCTTACTTCCAAACGCGAGGAACCAGAGAAACAACAATGCCACAATAAATCATTTACCATAACATAACTGTGTTAATTCATACGAAGCATTCGATCATGAACTCTCCAGCGTAAGATGAAAACAGAGATGGAAAAGGGAAATTGTTTGTCATAAAACAAGAAATATCAAACACAGCTACATAACTGGGAATCCAGAATAGTCATGAAAACTTCACAGTCGGGAGCTTAGCTCTACCATTGATGGATACAAAAATGGCGAAAACGCCTACATATACTAAGAACTACAACAACAACGAAATCGAAACACTGCATTGAAGGCTTTGTGTCTGCATGGCTTTCTGACAGTCAACCTCTGAAGGGTCATGCAACTTAAGTCAGACGCAATCTAATTCTTTAACAGTTCCAATGGCGAATCGACGTGCCTTTAATTCATGGCCGTGCTTTCCCATTATGGCGGAGACGATGTCTAACCACCACCAACCGATTCAATAATTGCTTTCTTGGGATTGAGGACGATCTGGCCAACTCAGCGCTTTGGGATATGGAAGGCTCCTCACGCTGCCATCTGAAATAACTGAATGACTTGACAAATAGGCATGGAGGCCAGCGCGGAGAATGGGGCTCATGATAGGAGTGATGGCGTCAGACTATGAGGGTGTGGAAGAAGAGGCGAGGTGTGAGAAAGGTGACAGAGGATGGTTCGTGGCGGAAGACCTCAGGAGGAAGGAGGGAAAACGAAAGATAATGAAATCGCCTTTTGGTGAGGAGCCGACGTGGAAAGGAGTGGGACACATGGCAAACGACAAGTGGATGATAAGAAAGAGGGAGGACCACGTGGACCAAAGAGAGGAGGTGGATGGATGACACATGACAACAGAAGAACGGTGGAAAGGAGGATGATATGATGAGAGGAGGGCCCACGTCGGCTAATCATAGGGCAACTGATAAGGGCGAGACTGACCCAACGCCGTTGATCCGGGTGCACTGATTTGGGTCGTTGGAAAGCTGCATCTGCGATTCCGGACCCCCCCCTCCGCTTAAAGGTAGAAAGGCAGGGGGGGTCTTGAATGGTCTTCATCGCCGTTGATCTGGGCACGCTGATCTGGACCGTCGAAGAGGTGCGCCCCGGATTCCGGAACCCCCCCGGATTAAAGGTAGAAGGGCGGGGGGGGGGCCCGGAATTCGCTGTGCACCATTCATCGGGGCGCACAAATCCCAACCGTCCAAACTTGATTCTCATTTAACACAGATGCATTCGCGCCCAACACTTAGGACAAGTGGGTTTTTAACCCTTTATTTTGCATTCTAGCCCCCCTTACAAGAAATATCGCTAACAGTAATGGAGTCAAAAGAGGCTTGGAGAAGACCTAGAAGATTTTGAAGTAAATCTCCCTTGAAGGTTGTAGCTTGTCACTATCATGCAAGAGGGTTAGAAGCAAAATCATCTAGCTCACAAGAGGTCTTCAAAAGAGTGGATATAACCTGGAAAAAGGGTTGTTAGTTTTACCTAGTCCCTAGTACTAGAAAATATCCAAGAAACAACTCTCAAGAGGTGTAGTTTATTAGCTAACTCTTGAAAATATTTCCTTTAGATCCAAAATTATCAATGAACACTTAGAAGCAATATAAAGTACATCTCACCAAAAATTTACTTCAAATAGATAACATGAGCATTCAAAAGGAACATCCACCATAAAAGTATCTCTAAGAATCCATCATAAAAACCCTCCAAGAAAAACACATCACATCAAGACACCAAGAGGAAAGCCATAGTGCACCATTGGAAAAAATAACATCATAGTATTGAGGAGCATCCACCAGAAAAAAAAGGTCAATCATAAAAATATCAAGTGTTGGATTTATAATTCTCCACTGACTTGGATTTGTCCACAAACCAACCAACTTTAAGGTTATCCCTAAGAATATTCAAGTTTTGTTCACTTATTAATCTTTTCTAGAGATTCCCCCCCCCCCAAAAAAAAAAGAAAAAAGAAAAATACCTTTTAAAATATTTAATCCTCCTAGGGGTTATTCATAATAAATATCCTAATTTAAAAAATCCTATAATTATCAATTTATTAATTTATCCCTTTTTTAAAAATTATTTGATTCTTTCACCATGAGATTTGGGTAGAAGGGGATTTTTTTTTTGTAATAAATTTAAAATATGGAAAACAAATTTCCATAAAGCATTTTTTACCAAAGAAAAAGGCCCAATGATTTCTCCTTGAAGTATGCAATTATCCTCTAACCAAGGAAAAAGTCCATCGATCCATTAAAATCCTCCATGAAGCTAGGGACTATCCTCCCCAAGTCCCACGATCTAGGCAAATATTCATTTGGTGATGTGAAGTGAGCCTCCCAAGGCTATTGAATAGTCAAATAATTAATTTTCTTCATCAATTAAGTGCATCAAACCTCCTTATAGTGGAAAAATAAGTCCCAAGGCCAAATCGAACTTGATGATGTGAAAAATAATCCACCAGGAGATGACAAGTGGCATTAAATTCCTTCTAGAAGACTTACAAGTGGCTTGTATATCATAAATATGCTTGAATAAATTATCACCAAACTTGCTAAGGCCCAAAGTCATCCAACGATCCACAGAAACTGGCCAAATAGGGGTGACGTCACCCTACAGCATGCAACAACTTTCCTTAAAATTCAATTGACTGGTTGGGAATTGGGCCAAGTCACTCAAAATTGGTGATGATGTGGCCTATGAAATATCTCGGGCATCCTTCAAATGAAAATGTGTCAACCAATTGAGGGTTAGCTAACCCTAATGATGCATGGTAGCAACTAGAATAATAATAACACCTTTAATAAATCCTTGAACATCTGAATGGCATGACACTTGGAGAGAAACTACAAGACAAATTAAAAAAAAACATGTGTCTACAAGGAAAGAAGCCATGTCAACATGATAAGATAATCAACATAATATAAAAGTCATCTAAACCAGACCATTAAGCCCCATATTCATATTTTGTCACAAGTTCAAGAATGTTATACAACTTACTAAGTCAAGGTATGAAATGCTATCATAGACCCAAAGAGACGAGACTAACACCTAAGTATTAAAAATATTTCTCAAAGATTGTCTCTTCATTGTCATGTACTGATTATGAGATGGTCATGGAGTTAAACTACAACGTTAGGCAACTGACATACAAGGGACTGTAGTATCTCATTCATGGGTGCCTTTGATGAGGGTAGACCACACACTTGGTTCCTACTATTTGCGAGCTGATACCTTCCAAGCCCTTTATTTTCCCTTTAACACGTCTAGTCATGGGAGATAACCAAGAGAATATGTAGCGCTCTGGTGATATTCCTATGATTGATAGCCTTTTACTTTTTTGCTTTTCTTTCTTTGGATAATTCATTTTATTTTTCTTTTGTGTCCTTTTGTGTTGAAAAACACATGCTTAAATGCTTCAAACACCCCAGAGACTATGTAACTGCAAGATACCAGATATATAAAATATGCAGAATAGAAATGAAATGCTAGAAATGACAGAATAACAGTTAAATATCCAACATAATCTTCACAATACACAGAAATGATATATGAAATAGCAGTAGAAATAACACTTTGATTCAGATAGCAATGTTCACAGGCCTCTTCGAGGGGGCAACCTCCAGTCGAGCAACGCTCTGTTACAATAATCTCCAAGCTAGGGTTTTCATACCCTCGACCCTTATTTATACTAAATGTGTCTATTAAGAGAAGCATCTAGAGGAAGATTCTTCTAGAAGCGGAAGCTTCTACTAGGTCTTCTTACATCCGCCTTATTCTATTTTATTGAAAGGTCTTATTAATATTGAACTTTATTACATTCGAATACATTGATCTACCTATGTGCGAGTGAGGACCTTAACATGTCCTCCCCCTTAAAAACAACCTTGTCCTCAAGGCTTGAGATGTGGAAACTGCTGCAGAATGGTAGCTGGTTCCCAAGTGGCATCTGCTGGAGTCATATCTT
>JZKD02S2234445.1:204060-223814 GCA_000966675.3 Picea glauca
TCAACAATGCCATCAAAATGTTTACATACACATAGAATACATCGTATACAAAATCCGCAGGCCAGTGAAGCACCTTGGTACAAAACTGGTGTCCCTACACCAAAAAGGGCTCACCAACCTATATATAATATACAAAAATACATAGAAAGACACGCATGGTGCCTCTAGAGCACCACCTCCTGGCCCTCCCTCAGGCAGTGGTGCCCCACCCACTATCGGTCCCTTCGGACCTGGAGGTAACTGCCTGGTCATCGCAGCACCTGCTACTGCTACTCATCGAACCATGGTCCACCACATCAGCAGAACTCCCACACACTACTCTAGGATGCCCTCATCCTGGATACATGACCATAAGCCCTCAGGCACTCCCTGTAGCACTGCTTCCAAGCAACGACGAATATCCTCAAAATCTCCCCCGACCTCAGCTGGAGGAGCATGTGATGGCCCTACACCAGGGTCATTGAAATGATGTCTCGTAGCCACTCTCTCCTCGCTAGCTGGTCTCGCCTCAACATCCTTGCATCGTCGTCTCTCCCTCACCCGCGGCTCCCCCTGCGGAGGCCTCACCGGTCCCTGATGAGCCGACACTCTCACCAACTCAACCTCACGCCCGCAAGGTCCCACATCTGCACATACAAACAAACAAAGGATAACATCAACATCCATATATACATAATACATAGGTCATACTATCTCAAATATCAACATATCAAACAAATAAAAAACATACCTCGGTGGTCAAACACCTCTCCTGGAGGTAACACCATATTTGGATCACCCCTGAAGTAGACCTCACAGTATGGATATTGTAGTATGATCTGCGGCATCTGTCGCCACACATGTGTAGCCTCAGTCGTGAAAAAATGGCCACCCTCACCACCACCATGGTGAATCAAAATCTGCGACCACTGCATCAGTCATGGCTCTTGCGCACCAGGTGCACCCAATAAAACTCTAGGGCGCAACATTGACACCCTCTCCAAAAACCATGCCACCAAGATTGACCCAAAGGCAAAGTCCCCTGAGTCCGCAACTCGACACCTGTCGACCCGCCCTACCATATTGGCATGCAACATCAATCCCCAGGCAAAATTATCTCCTGCCAATTCCCTCCCCATAATCCTTAGTTGACCACCACTGATCCGCTGAGTCGCAAGGGACCCATAAACCCTCACAACCATCACTGCTACACAACGATGAACCAAAGCATCCATAGCCCCGATACTCACCATGGAGCTCGACATAAAGTCATCTCTCAAACAATACCTCCAGCCTAAGGTAGCCAACTGCCCGTCTCCAAGTAACACAGGCTCCGTCGGTAAGGGCATTCCACGAAAAGGGAGCCCAGTCAGAAAGTACACATCCTCCACCACAGTGAAGGCTAGCTGCTCACCCCGCACCATAAAACAATGCAGATCTAGACTCCACATCCGGATCAAGAACTATAGGAGGAACTCCTGGGCTCATATCAAGAGGCACTCAAAGAACTTCAGCAGGCCACAAGCTACCAAAGTGGCACGAACCACCGGCTCCTCAATAGCCACGGCCTCCCTAAGATGTGACAAGTCCCTCTCTCGCTAGTGAACCGACATCATCCCAATGATCACCTATAACCACATAATCTAGTCCTAGATCAGCCATATCACGCATAAACACATTAAAATCTCCACAAAATATGAGTTTTTCTCCTGTCAGCCTTGCCCCAAAGGTGTGACTATTTAAACCCACAAGCGCGCACATGTGCGCGGCTGTTCACCCCACAGGCGCGCACACATGTGTGGCTGTTCACCCCAGAGGCATGGAAATATGCACGCCTATTCATCCCACAGGTGCGCATCTATGCCTGCCTGTCGGCCATACAGGGGCGCCTTCATGCGCCCCTGTCATGAACACAGGAACGCATCACAACGCGCCTGTCCACTACACAACCGCACACCCATGCACAATTGTTTAGCTAACAGACACACATACCATGTGCGCCTTTTTCCCCCTTAGGGTGCACCCATGCGTGGATATCTGGATAACAGGCGCACACCCATGCGCGCCTATTTTTAGATCGCCCATGCACTCGGGGGCTCACACCCACAAAATTCCCTGTACAGCCCTCCGTATAGGCCTTGCCCATAAATAGAAAACCTAATTCTATGCAGGACGACAAGACCACTAACCTAAAACTCACTGGTATTGAATCGACTGCCTCGTTCTCCCGGAATCTCCAAATATCCTTTGAATATCTCTCGTCCAATCACTTTGACAACAGGCACAACTGAGGTGGCAATGTGGGCCCTACAACTATATATAATCCTTTTTGCCAAACTTCTAGACCCCATTCCGAGAGCTCCGGGTGTCCGTTTTTCGATCTGTCTTCAACCACAGGGTCAGTAGCCCATCCTCTACATCAAGACAATCCCCAGGACACTTTTCATCCTTAGCCCCCAGGGATCCATTTTCTCCATACCTCATCCAGGTACGCATGCTCATGTTCAAAATTATCAAATAAATGCTTGTATGTTCGATTCTCTTTAGATATTCTTCACGTCGAGTATTAGGTTTTCATGTGTGCAGGTACTTGGTCATCATACATCAGCGCAACCCCTTCAGGCATATAATCAACACTGGCATGTAATCATTCCCTCTAAATCTCAATTGCATCTCTAGTCACACCCTCTGCAATTTGCCTTTAGGGCCCCCATATCCGGCTTTGCCGTATCGCCACCTCCATTGCATTTTTGGTACTATCACCTGGTAGCACTCTCCCCCACATGAGTTGTCCCATTCATAGACCCCTTGGCACTTTGACACTCATGCTGTTTTCAACCCTTTAGGAATGGGAGTCCCGATTGTCTTACATCATGTCGCGAATCAACAACATACTCCTTCTAATCATTTTGCTAGCCTACCCACTGGACTCCCAGGGCAATTCCTCATAGATTATTTTGACTGCACTCTCGTAGCATCATTTACCATCCATTTCACCCATCATCAGTTTGCCCATCCTCATATTGCCCTCCATACATTACCCTACTACAGAAACTCTCCTATGGCCCCCCCCACCCTCCACTTGTTTTTTCCACCAACTTGCACCATCCCCAGGCCAATCCATCCTACACTGGGGCACCCGTTTCTGTATCTGCATTATCAGCCCCACAAATTTTTTAATTCTTTTTGTAATCAAGCCGTTATTTCCAGCATGTTACATAGGATTTTGTCATCACCTTTGGCGACCTTCCTGGAAAACGCAACCCATGTCGCCCTTGGTTGGGGCACTCCTTATCAACTACTCCTATTGACATCATCCATATACTCCGAGTATCGCACAGGTCACCTACCTCTGCTCTCTGAGTTTGTTCACTTTGTCTCACCTCTGGCACAACTTATCCCATGTCTTGTTGTCCCCCCTGACACTCGACCTAGTTGAACGGTTGCGGCCACTTATACTTCGCATATACCCCCAACCAAGGGAAATATTGAGTCTCCACACATCTTGACTTTGTACATGTACCTCCTCAGTTCCTAACCTCACCTAGTAGATTTCACGAAGCCCTTTTCTTCTTGGAGTCGCGTCCCCCTTTTTTTGACATCAACATAGTTTCCAGAAGGGTGACAGTATCTTGACTCTCATTTTCCCTTCCAATGAGAGGTCTCAGATGGCACAGAGAGAACCATAATTTCTCCTTGTTGTCATTGACCCCCATAACATTCGACTTCAACACTTTCTCATGTTACGGTGGGTCTTACTTTTGGACTATTGCAGTTTTTTCTTATATTTTTTGAAGACCTCTGAACTTGGCTGGGCTATCAATGCCTACAGAATCCGTGATACTTCTTACAGGTGTCATTGCCTAATGTTTAGAGTATGTTCCTCTTCAGAATGGTCCTCTGCCTTTATCACAATCACCCCCGAGGGCGCTACAATTGTCTACATCAACACATAGTTTTAGTTACTATACAACACCCTTCTTATTGAGTTACATGACATGAGCATGGGGCATTCCCGCCTCGTTTGTACACAATTTATTTTACATACCTTACAGAAGGTTGGGTCCTACAGGTTTCTTTCTCCCTCCAACGGGTCACTGTTGATACTCTCACTATCGCTCTTTCTTACAACGACACTCTCAGTAGAAGAAACATTGATGAATTTTGGCTATACGTATGCTCCTAACCTCATCCATCAGGGGGCATCTGTTATCATTGATATTTCATCCGCAAATGGTTATAGGAATCCAACATCTTCAAACAATTATGAGTTCACCCATGGACCAAAATTACCAAAAAAACATTTCCAAAAGGTCCAAAACTATACAACCAGTTATAAAATCAAGGTACGCTATGACTACACAGGGCGCACGCTCACATGCGCCATTCATAAATGAAAGAAAAGTGCACATGTGCACGAGGCGCGACTATGGTCGCTAAAAGCCACGCACACCTGAGAATGACACATTTATTAGATTGGTCGACCTACCACCCACTTTTGGTTCATCTTCCAAGTTGAGTTGACATCCAAATCTCAGATGGATCCGACTGGGTGGCTGGTCAAAGACATAAAAATGCCCTAAACAACCCCTTTTCACACTAGAAGCTGGTTGCACAATACCTCAAAGTGGTGCTATAAAACAAGGCCATGGGTGCACTACATTTTCAAGGAATTCATTTGCAAGGTTATGCTGATGCTATTCTCTTGGGGAATCCTCTTTTCTCATCAAGAGTATACTAGCATCATTACATTTGGGTAATCCACCTCACCTTTTGAGTGGATTAGCTTGGGATTCTTTCACCATTTCTTTCATGTTTCAAAGTTGTAAGAAGAGCTCAAATTGTGGGGGTCCAAGAGGCCTCCCTTGGAGGAAGAAGGGACCCAAATTCCTCTTTCTTCTCGATGTTTTCTTTTCACTAATACAATCCTTTCCATTGGTGACATGAGTCTTATTCATTTCTTGTTCTTATGTCCTTATGCTAAATAGTTTAGTTGTTCTTTCCTTTCTTAGTTTAATTCTTAGCTTAATCTTTTATGCTTTTTTTTCTAACCCTTTCCTTCACTGCTGTCTTGCTTAGCTAACCCAACTAAGCTTGTAAGCACCTCTATTTTGCTCATTTAGGTGACAAAAGAGGCGCAAATCTTGTGTTATTTATTTCCATTTACATTTTCTTATGTTTAAATTGGAGAGTTAAAGGCCCATAATTCATCTTATGATGCTCTCGGCTTAAGCAATTTAAACTGTGTGTATTTCTTCTTAACTAATTCAAAATTCATTTCAATAATGCTTTGATGCAGTTATTTGTTTTCTACTTCTTCCTACACTCTTCTTATATACAATCTATAACTCAGATTCATTGCCTCATTCATCCTTTATCCTCTAGATATTTCTACCAACCAATCATTGTTTTCATTCACTTTCAGAATTTCGACTCCATATCCCTAAGTGTCCCTCCCCTTCCTTGCCAACAAATTTAAAAAAACCCCCAAAACAATCTGAAATCTAGCCATTGATTTCCAAAGATATATCAAGTGACATGAGAGAACCCTCTCCGAGTTGAGCAGGCTAGTTCCTATATCTAAAGTAGGTTGAAACAATTACCTCTGTCATTTGTCTATCGGCCAGACAAAATTTATAGAGTGCTAACATTTTAGCACCGTTCCCGGGGACGAAATTGAAAAATCTTCCCTGGGAAAAATGACTTAAGGCTTTAGTTTGATCCTTGAGGGTGATAGTTGATCAAATACCTTATTGGCTGAAATTGTTTTTTCCCTGGAAAATCCATTACCAAAAGACCAGTTGCACCAAACAGTGTGAGCTAGAAACCCTGGCTCCCAAGAGAATTCACACCAGAAGCAACTCAGACCCTGAAGCTGCAATCCCTGCGTCTGACCCTGAAAATCTTGTACATAAAAGAAAAGAAAATATAGTAACCTCAGTGTTGTGTCCAGACCTATATCTGTCCTTACCCAAGGATGGAGTGACAAGCATCAAAGACCTTGAGTTTGATGTGAAATTCGAGCAAGCTCTATTCATAACTAAGTCTGAATCTTGTTTAAGTGAGACCATCTTTGACGAAAAAAGATTCCAAGATTTGATTTTAGCAGCATCTTCCAGGCCTATAGTGATCCCCACTCAGAACCAACAAGCACTCTGACCCCTCATAGCATCCATGGCAGCTATATTTTCTCCCCTCATACTGTCTTCTCAACTACATGATTTACCTCAATATTATAACCTAATGATTAAACTATATGATGTTGAAGGCAACATATCAGCCCAGAAGCATCTAGAATGGTTTAATTATTTCATAGACTTGGAAGAGGTGGACTTTGAAGATGTAAAAATGAGACTGTTTACACAAAGTCTTGCAGGAGAGGTGAGGAAGTGGTTCAGAGCCCTTCCAACAACCAATATCGTAGATTTCGAGGCCTTTGAAACCAACATCCTTGCAAAATGGGGAGACAAGAAAAATCCCCTTCAGTTGTTGACCTAGTATAACAACATGAAAAGATCACCTGACAAAATGGTGCAGGATTTTTCAGCCAAATTCACGAAGGTCTATAATTTGATTCCTGCTGAGGTAAAACCCCCCTAAAGCTACTCAACTTAGATATGTTGATTCTTTTGAAACTGATTTTTCTTTATTATTAAGAAAACAAAGATATGCTACATTGGATGATATGATGACTGATTCCATAGAAGTCAAAGTGAACTTAATGGCTCCAGGAAAGATAAAAGATAACTCTGGAAGGGACATGAACAAAACTCAGGACAAGGCACAACCTTCAACCTCACAAACATCAGAAGAAAGGTTTGAAATGATGATGAGAACCATGGAGAGAATGATGGAAAGAATGGCCCTAGATAATAGGTCTAACCCCAACGAAGAGGTTAAATCCCCACACAGAAATCCGAGGAGACCAACAATCCCACAAATTAGACAAAGAGAACAAAGAAATCAGGGGAATTAGGCAAATCAAGTAGATCAGAGAAATCAAGGGAATCAGAGAAATTAGGTGAATTAAGGAAATCAGGGAGATCAACAAATAAGGCCTCCTTTCCAAAATAATTATTTGAATGAGAATTACGAGGGATATTTTGAAGACAACATGAATTGCTGTGATGATAAAGAAACATAAGTGTTTTTGTCCAAAGAAGAACATGACCAGTTTGACATCCCTCCCAAGTTTGGCATGCTGTTGTCAAGGTCTTGGGCTACAAAATTAAAGGGAACCCTCCAGATGGACATTTCATACGCCACCATCCCTGTTTTTGGTCAGGACAGAAGGTTGTATAGAGAGGTTTTTCTAAAATACATGGTCAACTATAAGTCATAGCCAAGTAATCACCCCATCTGCTTCGTGGAAGCTGAGTTGGGATCTTCTATTTTCTTCAATGACCTATGTTGCGAAGAGAAAGAACCATAAATTGACATTGATAACAAAGAGAGATCTGATCAGCAGATTGAGGAATATTCAGAGCAACATGATTAAGCATAAGATCGGATATAGAAGATAAGTTTTTGTGGGGCTTCCTATAGAGAGTGAGCAGGGGATGACATTTGGATCAATCACCCCAAAGGAGATTCGAAATTGTGTTCTTATAAACTTGTTTTTGAGTGCACAAATAACATGGTAGAATATGAAGCATTAATATTGGGGTTAAAAGTTTTGAAATAATTGGGTGCCAAAAGAATTGTCATACATGGAGACTCTGAGCTAATTATAAATCAAATCAAAGGAATATACCAAGCAAAACATCCCAGACCAAGGGATTAAAGGAATATGGTACTAGACCTCCTTGAGAAATTTCCAGAATGTAACCTTTCAACAATTCCAAGAGAACAAAATCAGGTTGTTGATGCCTTGGCTACTTCAGCAACAATTTTCAAAGTTCCAATTTTCCTTGATAGAAGTTACAATGTTGAGGTCAAGTACAGGCAAGCAGTACCAGATAATATGAAGCACTGGCAAGTTTTTGAAGACGACAAACAAATAGAAATCTTCCTCAAGATGGAGAATGAATTCAAGAATTTGAGCATTGATGATGAATACTGTGATGAAGAATTAGATGCAGCTGGTTTCACCACAGATGGTTACTTCAACAATCAGATTGCATGCAGAGATATCATTAATCTAAAGAGAAACATCATTCCCAAGGGTCTAGTCCCATTGGAGAAACTCTTTGATAATAATGATGTGGCCAAAAGTCCAAAGATTATAGTAAATGAAGGGGGTGTGGAAGATTGCAATGTTGGGACTCCAGAAGATCCAAAGACCATTAAGATATCCAGAACACTCAGCCCTGAAGTCAAGGAAAGGTATGTCAAATTAATGAAATAATTCCCTGATGTTTTTTCTTGGAGCTATGATGAGCTGAAAGTCTATGATACCAGTATAATCCAACATGTTATCCCAATAAGGGAAGATCACAAACCATTCAAACAGAAATTGAGAAGGATAAACTCTTTTCTGTTACCCTTGATAGAGAAAGAAGTAAAGAAACTATTTGAATCCAAAATCATAGTGTCCTTGAGATTTTCCAAATGAGTGGGAAATCTGGTGCCAATTAGAAAAAAAAGCAAAGAAATCAGGTTGTGTGTGGATTTCAGGAATCTGAACAAAGTATCTCTAAAGGACAATTACCCACTACCTAAGATGGATCATATTTTACAGAAGGTGGTGGGTTCTCAGAAAATGTCAATGTTAGATGGCTTCTCTGGATACAATCAGATTATGGTGCACCCTGACGATCAGGAAAAGACGACGTTTACCACACCATGGGGAACATTCATGTATGCCAAGATGCCTTTCGGGCTTATGAATGCGGGGGAAACATTTCAAAGAGCTATGGACATAGATTTTGCTGATGAAAAAGAAAAATTCATTGTTATTTACCTTGATAACATCACTGTGTATTCTGCTTCAGGTGAGGAACACATCAAACACCTTAGAAGGGCATTTCAAAAATGTAGAAATTTTGGAATCTCGTTGAATCCTAAGAAGTAAAATTTATCCATGGAAGAAGGAAAGTTGTTGGGTCACATTATTTCAAAAGAAGGGATAAAGGTAGACCCCAACAGAGTTGAGGGGATCTTAAAAATTGGCATACCCAGAAGTAAAAGGAGGTACAATCTTTCTTGGGCAAAGTGATCTTTCTGAGAAGATTCATCCCTAATTTGGCCGAAATCATAAAACATATTACCAACATGCTCAAGAAGGGAAATGAAATAAAGTGGATTCTTGAGGCCATAAAATCCTTTGAAGACATCAAGGTGGCATTGACCAAGGCTCCGGTACTGGCCAATACTTACTTTGTGTTGGCGACAGAGGTCACTCCTAGATTGCTTGCAGGAGCAGAGCCTGACGCCCATCAGTTTAATGTCACGATTTGTTTAAAGGGGTGATCAAATGGAGGAAAACTCAGAACAATATCGTCTCAACTCAGAAACTAGGCCAGGCATGCATGGATGAGTGAGGTCTTGATAAACTTCAAACAATGAGTTGCAATAAAGGGTGAGTAGGGGGGAAGACTTGTGTGAGAAGAGTGCGATGGTCTATCATAAACATCCGGTTTGTAACAGACTGGGGAAGAAAGTATTCGAACGCAAAATCCTTTTACATTCAAACACAGATACCAGAGAATACAATAATGTCACAACACATCCTTTATCATAACATAATTGCAACAATCCACGCGAATCCTTCGATAATGGACTCTCTGGCATAAGATGAAATGTAGATGGAAAAAGGAGAACTGTTTGTCATAGAACAAGAAATCTCAAACACAGAGGCATAACCAGGAAACCAGAATGCTGGCTAAAAATTTACAGTCGGGAGCTTAGCTCTACCATCGATAGATACAAAAATGGCGAAAACGCCTTCATATACTCAAACTAACAACAACAAAAAAATCGAGACGTGGCATTAAAAGCTTTGCGTCTGCATGGCTTCTGACAATCTGCAGCCGCAATCTTTGAATGGTCGTGCAACTTATGGTAGACACGATCGATCTTCTGACAGTTTCATCGGTGACTCGACGTGCCTTTAATTCATTGCAGGACTTCCCCATTATGGTGGAGACGATGTCTAACCACCACCAACCGCTTCAATAACTGCTTTCTTGGGATTGAGGACGATCTGGCCAACTCAGCATTTTGGGATATGGGAGACTCCTCGCGCTGCCACCTGGAATAACTGAATGGATTTATGAATGGGCGTGGAGGCCAGCGCGAAGGATGGGGCGCATGACAGGAGTGATGGCGTCAGACTACGAGGACGTGAAGGAAGTGGAGAGGTGTGAGGAGGGCGACAGAGGAGGGCACATGGTGGAAGACAACAGGCGAAAGGGGGAAAGATGAGAGATAGCGGACTTGCTCTTTGGTGAGAGGCTGACGTGGAAAGGAGCGGGACACATGGCAAGCAACGAGTGGATGATGAGAAGGAAGGAGGACCACGTGGACCAAAGAGGGGAGGTGGATGGATGACACACGACAGCAGGGGAAAGGTGGAAAGGCAAATGTCATGACGGGAGAAGGGCCCACGCGGGCTAAACATAGAGCAGCTGAGAATGATAGGATTGCGTGAGCGTCATTGATCCGGGAACTAAGATCTTGGCCGTCGGAAAGCTGCATCCACGATTCCGGACGCCCCCCCTCCGCTTAAAGGTAGAAAGGCAAGGGGGGTCCGGAATTTCCTTTATCGCCATTGATCTAGGCATGCTGATCTGGACCATTGGAGAGGTGCGCCCCTGATTCCGGACCCCCCCCGCCCCCGCTTAAAGGTAGAACGACAGGGGGGGTCCGGAATTCAATATGCGCCATTGATCCGGGCGCGTGAATTGCTGCCGCTCGGACTTGCTTGTTACTTACCACGGGCGCATTATCATCCAAACTTAGGACAAGTGGGTTTTTAACCCATTCTTTTGCATTCTAACCCCCTTACAAGAAATATCGCTAACATTTGGCTCCATGGGGGATAGAGTCATCCCTGTGATGCTCTAAGAACACTTTTTGCAGATTCAGTGCCTTTGCTGTTGGGCTATGGAGTCATTTATTAGGACGAAAAAAAAAACACAAACAATATTTACAAAACAAAACAAAAGAGCCGACTGCGGCTCACAAAAAACATTTTTTCAAGAAATGCCCATTTACTGGGCTGCTAAACACTTCTTTGCCTTCCAGATCCTGTAGTCTGTAAGTGTTGTTTGAAAATACTTCAAGGATATTGAAAGGCCCGAACCAGAGGGCATCAAATTTGCTATGATTTCCCTTTTCCTGCTTGGGTGCATCCCATTTGAGCACCAAATCACCCTGTTTGAATTCTTTCTTTTTGCTCTTCCTATCAAAAGCCTGCTTGATCTTCTGCTGACGATGGTAGGCTCTGTCCATGACCTGTTCTCTGATCTGCTGCACTTCCACCATCTGATGAATCCTTCTGAGCACATGGTTAGTTTCTCCTTCAAAACGACCTCTATTCCATAAACAAGTTGGAAGGGTGAGAGGCCCAGGGATTTCTTGGTTGTCACCCGATCATCCCAAAGAGAAAATTTGAGCTTTGAGTCCCAGGCCCTTTTATTGTCCTCCAATAGCTTCTTGATAAGCTTGATCAGGATTTTATTGGAGGACTCTGCTAGTCCGTTTCCTTGAAGATAGTAGGGAGTAGAGTGAACCAGTGAAATCTCAAACTGTTCACAGAAGTTGACCAGAGGCTCAGACCGAAATGGGGAGGCATTGTCAGTGATGATTCTGCTGGGGCAACCAAGTATAGTTATAATATCTTCCAGGAAGCTGATAATTACTTTGTGAGAAGTGCTTCTAGTAGGGACAACTTCTATCCATTTGGTGAAGTAGTCGGTTGCAGTCAGAATCCATCGGTGTTGGCCACTTGAGGGAGGATGAATCTCCCCAATGAAATCCAATCCCCACTGCTGAAAGGGTGATGAGACTACCACAGGCTTTAATGGGAGGGACTTGAGCTGCTTCTTTCTTGAAAATTTCTGGCATTTGATGCAATCTCTGATTTCCCCGCAGACATCAGGAAATAAGGTGGGCCAGTAATAGCCAGCCCGGAGGATCTTGTGAGCTGTGGTCTTCCAGAAGTGATGACCCCCACAGAGAGTGCTATGGAAATCGAACATAACCTTCTGGGCTTGCTGTGGGTCCAGACACCTTAATAATACCCCTAGAGGGTCTTTCCAGTACAAAGTTTGGTCAATGAGGCAATATCTGACCGCTTTGAGCTTTAAAGCTCTTGCCTTGCTTTTTTCCATCCCATCAGGAGGCCTCAACTCTTGCAAGAAATACAAGATATCCTTGTACCATGTGCATGCTGCTAGTGGTAAATCTCTTTTGGGAACTCTTGTTGTATGACTCAGCTTGCTCGTTGATGAAATTTACTCCCAAGTTTCTGCAATTGGATTCAGCCAGCAACTTGGCTAAACCCTGCCCCTTTATCAGCTTGGTGGGTTAAATCTCCAGATCAAATTCTAGGATCTTGGCGATCCATTTACCTCTCCTCCCGTCTATGTCAGGTTGTATAAGAATGTCCTTCACAGAGGTTTAAGGGACATATGCAGTGATCTTTGAGTGCAATACATAGACTCTGAAAGATTTGAGGGATTTCACCAGGGCGTAGGCCCACTTCTCCATGATCTCGTGTCGCATCTCTGCGTCTCTCAATGCCTTGCTGTAGAAAGCAATAGGCTGTTCTTGTCCTCGATCATTTTTCTGCAACAAAACTGCTACTACTGTATCCCAGGAAGCAAAAGAAAATATCAGAAAATCTTTATAATAATCAGGACTGATTAGCACAGGAGCCTCAGTCAATGCCTTCTTTATTTGGACAAAAGATTCCCTAGGTTCAACAGTCCATTTCACTTCATTTCCCTTTCTAAGCATGGCTGTGATGTGTTTTACCAACTCAGCAAAATTTGAAACAAACCTCCTCAGAAAATTAATCCTTCCCAAAAATGCCTGAACCTCTTTCTTAGATCTGGGAAGTGACAGGGCCTGAATTGCTTCTACCCTGTCAGGATCAATTCTCACTCCCTCTGCTGATACTATATGGCCTAATAGTTTTTCCTCTTGCATATCAAACAATGATTTCTTGGGGTTTAATGATAGGCCATACCTTCGACACTTCTGGAAAACCTTCTTCAAGTGGTAGCGGTGCTCTTTATCAGTCTTAGAAAAGACTGTTATGTCATCTAGGTAAATCACCACAAACTTATCTTTCTCCCCGATGAAGGCTATGTCCATGGCTCACTGAAACGTTGCTCTTGCATTCATCAATCCGAAAGGCAATTTGGCATACATGAATGTGTCTTTTCTCTTTCCTCAGGCATGACTGATATCTGATTATAACCAGAGAAGCCATCAATCATAGATATTCTGGATGCACTAGTGACCTTCTGCAATATATGTTCCATGTTTGGCAGGGGATAATTGTCCTTCCTTGAACTTCTGTTCAGGTTTCTAAAATCGACACAGAGTCTGATTTCTCCATTCTTCTTTCTTAATGAGACCAAATTGGCCACCCAGTCGTAGTATCTCAAGGGGACAATGATTTGGGCATATAGCAGCTTCTTCACTTCCCTCTCCATGACAGGTAGAAACATGGGATTTATCTATCTCAGCTTCTGCTTGAATGGCCTAGCCTCTTCTTTCAGTGGGATCTTATGCTCAATGACTGACGTGTCATATGTCTTGAGGTCTTCGTAGGTCCATGCGAACACATCAGAAAACTCCTTCAGTAACTCAGTATATTCATCCCTCTTCTCTTTGGTCAAACTCTTTGACAATTTGACAAACTTGGGCTCCTCTGGTGTGTCTATGTTGCACTCAGCTGTATCAGCATCATCACCTGAAACTCTCCCCCTTACTGCCACATCATTCCCATCGAACAATCGTTCTAATGGGATCAGACCTCTCGGTATGTGGTTGCTTGGTAGTTGTATGATCTGGTGGTCAACAGTTTTATTCATCAATTCTCCAGGGTGATGGTCACTTTCCACATCAGGATCTTCATCTATGTGTGACGCAGAAAAGTCATCAATGGATTGGAGAAATTTCTTGATCTCCAGATCATCTTCAAATACCTTCCAATTTTTGACATTGTCTGGTATAGAGGGTCTGTATCTTATTTCAACATTAGATTTGACAGTGGGCAGCGTAGGAATTTCGAATAGGCTAGCTGAGAAAGCTAGAAAATCGGCTGGAGCATTTTCTTCCCTTGGAATGAAAGAGATGTTGAAAGCCAGGAAGAAACTGTCAATTAGATCCCATACCTCATTTTTGTAATTCTTGAGACGAGGATGCTTGGTCTGATAAATGTATTTTACCTGCTGGACTATCAATTCTGCATCTCCGAATACAACCATCATCCTTATCCCCATTTTTTGCACATCTCTCAATCCCAGAACCAGAGCTTCATACTTTGCCACGTTGTTGGTGACTTCAAATTCCAGCTTGTATGACAGAGATATGGTTTCTTAAGAAGGGGATACGAATACCACCCCTGCACCTGAACCTATACTGGAAGAAGCTCCATTAAAGAACATCTTCCAAATAGAGGTGGTTGGAGGAGGCATCTCTTGATTGGAAATGGGCTGTTTTCAAATTTGCAAAGGGCCCTCAGGAGCCTCAGTGACCTGTAACAAGCTAGACCCTAAGTCAGTGTCGAGTGAAAAGATGGGATGATTTATGGGGTTCGCTTCATCACTGACAATGTAGGCTAGCTGGGCTTCTCTATATAATCTCCTATGTTCCCCTCCAAAGACTGGAATGGTGGCATATGTGAGATCCATTTGTAACGTCCCTCCAAGTCTCTTAATCCAAGACCTTGACAACAACATGCCAAACTTGGGGGAACATCAGCTACCACAATATCCATGACCATACTCTTCATGGGCAGCTGAAACAAAGAGACCACCAGGTCCTTGATGACTCCCAAACATTGTACTCTCCTGGAGTCAAAAGAATAGAGGTCATGATAAGCGCGGGTGACTTCCAGTCCTAATTCTTCCATGATGGCTTTGGGCATGAGGTTGTGAGAGGCCCCTGAATCCATCAAACAATTATGCAGCACTTTGTCATGTATGTTCAGGGAGGTGTAGAAGGGAGGGGATGAATCATCTCTGTCTTCTACCATAGGGCCTAGGACAACTGCTGGTTTTTCGTCTTGGAGATTTATGAAGTCAGTGGAGGGGCATGAGGATTCAGATTTCAAAAGGTCAGAGAAGTGTTTTTTGAAGTCCCCATGTTTGATTAGCTAGGTGAGGGGCACAGGGATTCTTATCTTTTGAATCTCATGTTCGAAATTAAAATAAGATGTAAGCTTTGGAATTTCTCTTATTTCAGGAACATGAGTTTGGACAATGGGAGAGAGGGGTTGGGCCTTCTTACCTTTGTGACTGTCTTCTACCTCATTAGCATGCTTCTCTGCTCTAGTGGACTGCTCCGGAACATCATGTACTGCTGCTTTTTTGTCGGATCTCAGGTTATACTTGCCTCGGCCACCACTGGCTTTGTCTTCTTTGCTCAATTCATTCAGCTGACTGTTCATGAGAGATTCTTCGTATGCTGATTGGGTCCGGTGAGGGAAAGGGGGAGTGACTTCTAAACAGTGGATTTTAGGCTCAGGCTCATCTGTTTCCCCTTCTTGTTCATCAGCCACAAAATTGTTCTGGAAAGGAGCCTGAATTCTTTGGTCGTCTCTGTCTCTTTCCTTCTCTCTGTGCATAGTTGGAGGAGCAAAATTGTTTGGCCTTCTGAAACCTACTCTATTCTCGGTGCTCTGAGGGCCCTTTTTCATTTGTTTCTTTTCCACTTTCAATCTCTCCATCTCTTCTTTCAGAAAGTTCATCACCTGGGTCAGCTCATTTACTTGAGGGTGGGGTATCAGTGAGCCAGAGGTTGAGGCTTCTGATTTTCCCTTTCTTCTATCTGCGTCAGCCTTATTCCTCAGTTTGCCAGCTGCTAATATGTTGGATTCCACTTCTATAGCTGCATCTTGCATCTGAGCTAAGGAGGTGGCTCTTCTTTCTCTATATAGAAGACATAAATCAGGGTCAAATGCACCCGCATAGGAAATCTGAGCAGAGGCTTCAGAGGGCTTTACCTCTGCAGGAATCTTGTTATACATCTTATTGAATCTTTTGGAGAAGTCAGAGATAGACTCTCCTTCCATCTTATTCAGAGACCCAAACTCTGTCATGTAATATATGTAATCTTTCCTATCTCCCCACTGCCTCAGGAAAACATTATCCAGGGCTTCAATGCCAGCAATAGATCCAGGGGCCAGTCCCCTAAACCACTTCCTAACCTCGCCATCCAAGATCTGGACAAAGACTCTCATCCAAACATCTTCATTCTCAATGTTCAGGTTGTCTGCATAACTATAGAAAGCAGCCAGGTGCTCTTCTGCAATTATGTCCCCTTCCCCAGTGAACTTGGGCATATACTTCAAGTAGTCTCCAGCAGGGAGAGGGTTCATAGGATGGGGAAGGATTAAAGGAGCATATCTAGCAGCGACTATAGCATCCATTCTATTCAGAGGGGTATTAGCACCAGCCATAGGAATAATAGGTGGAGGAGAACTAGGAGGAGAAGGAGTGTGAACGAGAGATGTTGGAAAATAGGTTCTCGAAGGAGACGATGGGGAAAACATAGAGAAGTCTAAGGGACCTGAATGTGCGGGTGCTTCTCTCTGTGCAGTAGTAGAAATAAAAGGAGGGGTGGTGAAACCTTCTGAGGCCTGAGGTCTGTACTGAGGCACAACTTCCAGGGAGGGGGGAGTGACAAGGATCTGTCTTTCTGGTACTAGACCAAGAGGAGGGAACTCAGCAGGAACACTCCTGAAATTCAGAAAACGGGAAACCTCAGAAGTAGGGCGACTAGGAAACTGAGAATAAGAAAATGGAGTTTTTACGGAAGGAGGTGGGGAAATACCTGATTCGGAAGCGAAGCTTTCTCCTCGAAGGGCCTTTCCTTTTCTGAGAATCACCTCCGGGTCTTCTTCAGTCGTAGCCAGAAGCAGTTGTGGATGGGACCGCGTGTGTCTACCGTCGGAAGCCACAACTGATCCAACGAGTTCGCCTCAGTGGATTCGTCACAATGGAGTCACCAGGTGCACAGTAGCAATCTTCAAGTTCTGATATCTGATGCACCTTCAGAATCAACTTAATCTTTGTCGTTCAATCCTGGGGAAAATATTCAATTTCGTCCCCGGCAACGGCGCCAGAAATGTTGGCGACAGAGGTCACTCCTGGATTGCTTGCAGGAGCAGAGCCCGATGCCCATCAGTTTAATGTCACAATTTGTTTAAAGGGGTGATCAAATGGAGGAAAAATCAGAACAATATCGTCTCAACTCAGAAACTAGGCCAGGCATGCATGGATGAGTGAGTTCTTGATAAACTTCAAACAATGAGTTGCAATAAAGGGTGAGTAGGGGGGAAGACTTGCGTGAGAAGAGTGAGACGGTCTATCATAAACATCCGGTTTGTAACAGACTAGGGAAGAAAGTATCCGAACGCAAAATCCTTTTAAATTCAAACACAGATACCAGAGAATACAATAATGTCACAACAAATCCTTTATCATAACATAATTGCAACAATCCACGTGAATCCTTCGATAATGGACGCTCTGGCATAAGATGAAACATAGATGGAAAAAGGAGAACTGTTTGTCATAGAACAAGAAATCTCAAACACAGAGGCATAACCAGGAAACCAGAATGCTGGCTAAAACTTTACAGTCAGGAGCTTAGCTCTACCATTGATAGATACAAAAATGGTGAAAACGACTTCATATACTCAAACTAACAACAACAACAAAATCGAGACGTGGCATTAAAATCTTTGCGTCTGCATGGCTTCTGACAATCTGCAGCTGCAATCTTTGAATGGTCGTGCAACTTATGGCAGATGTGATCGATCTTCTGACAATTTCATTGGCGACTCGACGTGCCTTTAATTCATTGCAGGACTTCCCCATTATGGTGGAGACGATGTCTAACCACCACCAACCGCTTCAATAACTGCTTTCTTGGGATTGAGGACGATCTGGACAACTCAACATTTTGGGATATGGGAGGCTCCTCGTGCTGCCACCTGGAATAATTGAATGGATTGATGAATGGGCGTGGAGGCTAGCGTGAAGGATGGGACGCATGACAAGAGTGATGGCGTCAGACTACAAGGACGTGAAGGAAGTGGCGAGGTGTGAGGAGGGCACATGGTGGAAGACAACAGGCGAAAGAGGGAAAGACGAGAGATAGTGAACTTGCTCTTTGGCGAGAGGCTGACGTGGAAAGGAGAGGGACACATGGCAAGCAATGAGTGGATGATGAGAAGGAAGGAGGACCACGTGGACCAAAGAGGGGAGGCGGATGGATGACACATGGCAGCAGGGGAAAGGTGGAAAGGCAAATGTCATGACGGGAGAAGGGCCCATGCGGGCTAAACACAGAGCAGCTGAGAATGATAGGATTGCGTGAGCGTCATTGATCTGGGCGCTAAGATCTTGGCCTTCGGAAAGCTGCATCTGCGATTCCGGACCCTCCCCCTCTGCTTAAAGGTAGAAAGGCAGGGGGGGTCCAAAATTTCCTTTATCGCTGTTGATCCGGGCGCGTTGATCTGGACCGTTGGAGAGGTGCGCCCTCGATTCCGGATCTCCCCCCCCCGCTTAAAGGTAGAACGACAGGGGGGGTCCGGAATTCAATATGCGCCATTGATCCGAGCGCGCGAATTGCTGCCGCTCAGACTTGCTTGTTACTTACCATAGGCGCATTATCATCCAAACTTAGGACAAGTGGGTTTTTAACCCATTCTTTTGCATTCTAACCCCCTTACAAGAAATATCGCTAACACTTTGAAAAGGATTTGATATTGTTCTCTTTCGCCTCAAAACACACAATTGCTGGTGTTTTACTCCAAAAAGATGACCAAAATTTTGAGAAGCCCATAGCATATTACATAAAGACATTGAGGGATGCTCCTTTGAAGTATGGCATCATGGAGAAGCAAGCATATGCTTTGGTCAAGGCCTTGAAATAATTCAGAGTTTACATCCCGCACTCTCATACTACTGCTTATGTACCCAACTGTTACACATTATTTTTGTCATCCTGATGATCGTTAATGATGTAAACCTATCTGTTTCCTTCAGAGGGGTTAGTGGCCTGAGTTCCTAAAGAGAGAAGGGAGAAGAACTTTTCCTGAGAAAAGAAGTTGCATTTTCCTATGTAAAAACCTTATAAAAAATGAAGTTCGCAGGTTTCTATATAGGCAGAGTGTGAGAATGACCCATTCTCGCAGGTTGCACTATAGCCAGGGTGCGAGGTGTTCGCAGGTTGCTCTATAGCTAGGGTGCGAGAATTCCAGCATGTGGGAAAAATGAGCGTTTTCTCGAATATTCTAGAAGGAGAAGCTTCTAATGTGAGGTGGCATCCTAATGGTTTGGATCTTACTCGCTTTCATGATTTAGTGGTATCATCCTAACTTCCTCACCTTATCCTCTTCAACTTATAAAAGGAGAGGAGTTCTCATGGAGAAAGTTAGCTTGAGCTTGGGTTCTTGAGCTTGGAATTATTAGCTTGGTTGAAGTGGCTTTGAGATTTTCTTTGTCAAGATAGATTGTGAGTAGCTATCAGGTCTATGGTTTCAGAATCCTTGGAGCAAGAAGTGTGTGGGGAATGAAGGACAGTTGGAAGGGACCTTACGACATCAAGGCAATGGTTGTAATCTCTCTTTCACATTTAATATGATA
>JZKD02S2234445.1:252722-265274 GCA_000966675.3 Picea glauca
GGAATTGAGCATACACAATGCGCAGCTATCTTTGAAACAAAAGACTTCCCTGGGTTGATAATTTATGTTTCACTTGGTTGTTTGAAATTAATTAAGCAATTATAGTGACCAACAGAGGTGTGAAAAGAGGAGTAGAGAGTGCAACATGGTGAATGTGGGATTGCGTGATGGTGGGATGCGGGACATAAGACATGGGAAATGAAAATGGTTAAAGGGAATGACTCCTACATCTGTAATGAAAAAATAGATTAAGTATGGGAAAGGATCATTATGCAGGTCATGAAAGTGAAAGGGTCATTCTGTAGAACATGAGACTACAAGATGTGGGACACAAGTATGATGGAAAAAGGTAAGTTGAAAAGGTGGGTGTCTCGCATTCACATTTTAATAAATGACTAAGTATGAAAAGGTAAAGGGTGTGATTTGGAGGACACAAAGGTAGATAGGTCATTTTGAGTGTTGTGTGACTATGGGTTGGTCTCCCGCAATGGGATTCCCGCATTGCTTGAAAAACTACTAAGTATTGGGATTTACAAAAGAATAAAAATGACTAAATATAGATACACGGGCTTGCGAGTCTACAAACCTAGGAATTTGGTAGTAGCCTAATCCACAACCCGCATTTGAAAGAGGAAAACTACTAAATAAATAAGATTCTAGGAGAAAAGGAAAAACAAGTGAAAACGACTAAAGATAGGTGTATATGTACTAACATTGATCAAGGAATTTGGATCAACACTCCTTTTTCAATAAGTTAGTCAGCGATACAACAACCTTGGAGTATCCCTCTATGAATGTAATACACCCGACCCCTAAATACCCTTTCTAGGGATGGGGCATCAAATTTTTTCTCGTTCAATTAATCTCAACTCATCTCTCTGAGGTCTCCATCCTCTTCTGCTTGTTCATACCTTTCTAATGACTGTTATTGGTTCTAATCTGACCTCTGGTTTGCAAGATACGACCTCCTGAAGTTATCCAGGCATTATTAGTTGGGGGTCTTCGATGTTCGACGTTCTACATTGAACGTTAATGTTCGAAGTTCTACGTTGAACATCGACATTCGACATTCAACGATCGACATTGAACACCCCTTTTGCGGTGTTTGACATTGGTGTTGAACGTTTGGAATTCGGAAATCAACAATCAATGTTGAATGTCCCTCTATGATACTACACCCCAAATCTTCCAAACTCTCAAATTCCTGGACTCCCGGAGTCTCGGTCACATCACCAACCACGTTGCCAGGTGGGCACAAACGAGAGGCTGACACACGACGAGGGTCAGGGGTGACACATGTCCTCATTAGGGGGTGACACATGTCATGCTTTAATAGGCACAAGGGGTCTGCAAATCATCCATATCTTGGTGACATGTGGCACCTTAGTTGCATTTCCACGTCACCCTTGATGATGTCAGTGAGCCACATCAACCCCAGACATGCAACCTTCTAACTTCTTTCAAATCTCACGGTCAAGGTCTATCCACGTAGATCCATATATCCATGGCTCTCGTTGCTTCAAAACTCTGGGCTTCAAAGCTTATAAACTCCTCACATAGTGAATCCTCTGGAGAGCTAAGTCTCCGAACTATCGAATCTAGCGCCACATGCCCTCTACCTGTCAATGGTTGAGATTTACTTCATCGTTCGGGACTTCAAGAGTCTTCACACTTTGAAGACTCTTGGCCAAGTTCCTCTGGAGTACCAAGTCTCTGGACTATTAGATATCCTTCCATGTAGCCTCTTATACAATGGCTTGAGTCCAACAGATGAAATTTGACAAGGGCTAAGAGAGGGCCACGCGTCACTCCACGACGCGTCCCTTCTGTTTGGGCAGTTCAGAGGGGTTCTCAACAGATTCCTTAGATTGACGGTTGAGAGGGATCCCAAAGGATTCGAGGATCGATGATCTATGTCACTTTGTAAATTCGACATTCGAGAGTTCGACGTATATCTTCTAGCTTCCTCTCTAGAGCTCTGAATCTTTGAACCATTCCTGATCTTTTTCCATGCGCACCAGGCGTTCATGACCAAGATTTAATCCGGCTTGTGGAGCTTTATGGAAACCCACGCATTCTTATGTCTACATAGTGATATCGCCAAATACCCAAACTTATGGATAGTCGTTGACCTATGGACATGCGTCCCTCTATTCTCAATGATCCAGATTAACTTTGCGACTCTAACATTCGAGAGTTTCAGCATTAGACCATCCCTATTCTCCCAAAGTGGAACTTTGTCAAAGTACTTGGCACTACCCTTCCCTAGGTACGATCTAATGGTTGAGAGAAATGCCCACTACTTTTCCCAGATCCACGACCGTCATCAATTCACAACTCTGATTGTTTTTGAGGATTGTGAAGTCATAAGTCCCGAAGTCCCGAAGCTAATGTAGCTTCATTCCTTTCAGGATTAGCGAGGGGTTTCCAAACCTGGGTCATATGGAATCATATCGAGGTTCAGGGGCTACACTCAACTCTTAGTTGATTCTTGACTAAGGCCATTGGTATGAGCTCTTGGTCAAAGGAGTGAAGGGTCTGAAGGAAGCACCCTTCTCCCACAGAGTTGAACTTGACATTCTCTCTAAGGTAGACTCAAAGGTCAACAAGACTTAGATGTTTCAGTTAATCCTACCCCGACTCTCTTGCAAACTCACATCCCCTAACTCTCTAGTAGCTACACTGAGGTAAATCGAAAGCTGTGTAAATATAATAGTTTACAGAAGCAAATGAACATTTCTAATAATTTTTCAAACACTATAAATCTTAACCATAAACATAGACATTCAATCATCCCATCCAATGCATTACATGGAGTATGAAAATACTTATCAGAACTTGAAAATGCGAAGCGATTGCTGAAAGGGGTCCTTGTTTCCACCCAACCATAGGCACAACCACTCCCGACGAATTTAATGATGGCCACCCCCGAGCTAGACCATGATTCTCTGAGAGAGATTCTTTCTCCTTGCTCAATGACAACCAGGGACAAAAGTTACTCTCATCCTCCCACAATATCTCAACAACTAGTTTTCTCTGTACCAAGCAAGGAGGTATGCACAAGAAATTCCTCATTCACTCGTCAACCTCATTTAACAGCTTGTAGAGAAACCCTTCCCATGGCTTCTTATAGCCAAAACCCACTTGCTTCTAGTTTTCCTCTCAACTCCAAAGTCGAACCACGCTCCCTTCTCTTCTGGATATTGTTTTCTCCCTTCTGCTTCCTTGTAGATCTACCTTTGTCCCCTGAATTAATTCATTTCTTTCCTTCCTCAACAAGGTTGCATGGATCTGAATCCCCAACTCGTGTTTAGGCCTGAGAGCCTTACAGATGGGTACCCTACCACATCTTCTCATTAACTCTTGAGGATGTCTTCCAACTACCATCCTGACTAGTAATTCATTTCTGGGTCAGAGGATTGTTGAGAAATTACATCCAGTAAGTACTAGTTTGGTGAGGGTCATCTCAACCATTCTTGGTTTCCCTCACAATCTATCTCATAGAATACATGGTCTTTCTTGGAAAATTCCCCCCTTTCATCAGTTGTGTAACACATATCCATTTTCTATTAATAACATAAAATTCATACATTGACCCTTGTATACAAAGGTTCATCAAATCAAACATTCACACATATTTATTCTGCCATAGTCTCTTGGCCAGTTATAGTTATATTTACAAACTGGGGGAAACATGGGTATTACAATCCCCTCCCCCTTAAAGGAAAACCATCCTCGATGTTCTATCTGTCAATGTGCTCTATATGTACATAAGTAAACAAAAATGGATATGATTGTTTCATGGAATCCTCCATTTCCCATGTAGCCTCATCTGGGCCAAAGTGTTTCCACTGCACCTTAACTTGTGCAATGGTTTTGTTCATGAGTTGATCCAGATGGATATCGGTGGCCACCCACCTTTTCCAATTGGCTCAAAACAATTTTCTGACAATTTTGGCAATTTACTATTTTTAGCAGTTTTAACTTCCAGGGCCATTTTAAGGGCCTAAATGAAGGTTTTTCGGGATATATCTCCTCAAATATAGCCAAAGGCATGATTGATCCCCCAAAATGAATCTCCTTGATGGTACCTTTCCAACGGGCTATCACACGCCTAAAACTAAGATCGTATGCAAAAGTTACGACCCTGGGAAGTTGATGTACTAACTTACCCAAATGGGGGCCACATGACTTTTGGCACTTCATCTCCTAGGGTTAGGTTTTTGGATGTCTATGGTTGTTGGAATTCTTGTTTATTGTAAAAAGTCCTTCAGATACTCATTGTAATATTCTTCTGGCGAATGCGCACAACCGTCACATCTCTTCTCAGAGATAAGCCACCACCATTCCAGCAAGCTTGTTTCCGCTGCATTTTCAGTTTCATCTTATTTCGTTATTGAATAGAAAACTAGCTTTATTGTATCTCTGTTATTTTGTGTTAAGCACTTGTTAATAATCTATATTCATTTTGTTCTGCTCATAAAATCTGGATCATGAGTGGGGGTTCCTTCCTGTTTATTATGCATTGGGGTTCTAGAAGGAATTATCCCTCTGGTTCCACCTGAATCACAGACCAATCAATAATATGATTAGAATCATGTACATACTTCTTTAATAAAAAAACATGTAAAACATTATGTGCTTTCACTGTGGGAGGGAGTGCTAGCCTATAGGCTACTAGTCCCACTCTATCCAAAACTTCAAAGGGTCCACAATACCGAGGTGCCATCTTGGCACAAGATCCCATCCTCAAAGGGATTTTCCTAGGTCTAACTCGGAGATACACACGATCCCCTGCTTTGAACTCTCTAGTAGTCCTTTTATTGTCTACATATCTCTTTTGTATATCTTGGGATATTTTCAGATTCTGTCTGATCTAAATTACTTGTTGTTCCATTTCCTTTAACATATCTGGCCCGATTGTAACTCTTTCTACTGGGTTGTTCCATCTGATTGGAATGTTGCATTATCTTCCATGGAGGGCTTCAAAAGGGCTCCTTTTTAATGACTCTTGATAGCCATTGTTGTAGGAAAATTCTACCAGTGGTAGGTAGTCTTCCCACTTCTTGGGTTGAAGCATTACGTGCATCCTCAACATGTCTTCTAACACTTGGTTTACCCTTTCTTTATTCCCATCATTCTGAGGGTGATAGGTTGTACTAAAGCACAATTTTGTTTCAAAACCAACAAACAGAGATTTCCAAAAGTTTGAAGTAAATTTTGTATCTCTGTCGGACATAATTTCCTTAGGCATTCCATGCAGCCTAAATATCTCTTTCATGAAAATACTGGAAATATCTATTTCCTTGCAAGTTGACTTGATGGGTATGAAGTGAGCAACCTTGCTCAGTTTGTCCACAACTACCATGATGACGTCATTTTGTTTGGTTGATGTTGGTAATCCTGTGATGAAATCCATGGAGATGGTGTCCCATTTCCATCCGAGAATTGGTAGAGGTTGCAACAACCCTGTTGGGTATCGATGCTCTACCTTGAATTGCTAACATTCTAGACATGTAGCTAAGTAATCATGTACGTTTTCAGTCTGGGCCAATAAAATATTTTCCTAGTGGTTGTGGCCATTTTCTGATAACCATGATGAACAATATATGGTCTTTTGTGTAGTTCATCCATTATGAACCTCTTCAAGTCATCACAATTCAAAATATACAATTGGCCCTTGTAAGTTAGTATGCCATCATTAAGCATCTGATAGCCTTCGTACTTCATCCCCGTGGGCTCTTGATTTAGGTATGTTGTCACGGTTTTGAAAAATGCATCTGTTTCTTATGCACTTTTGACTCTCTCTTTGATGTCTGATTAATTGGCGCTTACAACTGCCAAGTGAACCACTTTCATACTTCTAATAAGGGCATCAACCACCCTATTCTCCTTTCCTTTGATATGTTTGATTTCAAAATCAAATTTACTAAGGAGATCCATCCATCTAGCTTGTCTCACATTGAGTTTTGGTTGGTCAAACAAATACCTCAACTCACTATGGTCTGTCATAAAAACAAATAGTCTTCCTAAGAGGTAGTGCCTCCACATTTTTAAAGCATGCACTATGGAAGCCAATTCCATATCGTGGGTCACATAATGGAATTCATGCTCATTTAATTTTATGGATTCGTAGCAAATCACATGCCATTCTTGCATAAGGACTCCTCCGAGCCCTTCCTTGCATGCATCTGTACACACACAGAAGTCTTTGTTTGGGTTTGCAATATTCAACACAAGTGCATTGGTTAGAAGGCATTTCAGCTCTTGAAATATTTTTTCACATTCTGATGTCCAAATGAATTTAACCCCCTTTTTCTGAAGGGAGGTGTTTGGGCAACCAATCTTGGAGAATCTCTTTATGAACCTCCTATAGTATCGTACTAGGCCCATAAAGGATTTGATATCAGATACATCTTTTGGGGTAGGCCAATCCATTATGTCTTTAATCTTTTTAGGATCAACTACCACTCCTTCCTCATAAATAACATGGCATAAGTAATGGACTTGTTTCTGGAAAAAGTCATAGTTACTAAGCTTAGCATAGAGATGATGTTTTCTTAGTACTTGGAGTACTAGCTTGATATGCTCTTCATGTTCTTCCTTATTCTTGGAATATATTAGGATATCATCAATGTAAACCAACCCAAACCTATCCAAGAACTTTATGAATACATTATTCATTAAGAACATAAAAGTGGTTGTTGCATTGGTAAGCCCAAATGGTACCACCACAAATTCATAGTGACCATATCTTGTCCTAAAGGCTATCTTGTAGATGTCTTAATCTTTAATTCAGACCTAATGGTATCCTTACCTCAAGTCAATGTTGGAGAAGATTTTAGAACCCCCTAATTGTTCAAAAAAGTCATCGATCCTTGGTAAGGGATACTTATTCTTGATGGTCATCTTATTGAGTTGTCTATAATATATGCACAATCTGAGTGTGCCATCTTTATTTTTCACAAACAAGGCTGGTGCTCCCCATGGAGACAAACTAGGACGAATGTAGCCTTTGTCCCACATATCCTTCAATTGTAGCTTGATCTCAACTAGCTCTGGTGTACTCATTATATAGGGTGTTATAGACATTGGCACTACTCTTGATACAAATTCTATTGAAAATTCAATATCCCTTCTTGGAGGTAGACCTGAAACTGCTTCTAGGAATACATCTTTATATTCTCTTAATATGTGATGGTCATGTAGGATATATTTGTCATTCTCAATAGAGTTCAATACTTGTATTGCATACAAGGGACATCCCTTTCTGCAATACTTCTTCACTTGGAGGGATGATATTTGTCTCACTAAGACAGGATTTTGAATCCCTTGTAGGGTTACCCTTCTTCCTTCTTCATTTTCAAACTCCAAAGTTTTACTGTAACAATCAAACTTGGTTTTGTGGGCAGCCAACCAATCCATGCCAATCAACAGGTCATAAGATCCTAAAGGAAGTATGTTCAGGTTCGCTTGGGTGGGAAATCCACTTATAACGAATTGACATGCTGGTATGACCTCTGTTACTTTTCTTTTGGTTCCAGTGGCTAGTTTTACCAGCCATGATTTAACATGTTTAACTTTTTGCAATTTTCATTTCTCAATAGTTTGAGGGGAAACATAACTCAAATTAGAACCAGGGTCAATTAAAATGGAAGCATAATGGTTGGCAATCATACCTTCCATCTCGACCACTGAATATTGGTGGTTAGCTTGCCTATTATCCAAGGCTGCATAAATTTGTGGCATGCTCCTATCCACATCATTGACTACGGTAGCCTCTTGGATGTTGTAGAACCTCCTATTGTTTTGTTTCCTATGCGGGTAGTCCCTCAGCAAATGTTCTTCTCCACAACCCCAACATTTCAAGGGTTCTCTCTTCGTGTTATCAGTCTTACCTGGAACTGTTCCAAATGGTTTATTTCCACTCTGGGATCGAAAATGTTTCTGATACACACTTCTGGTAGGAAGGCTCATCCTAGAGCTCTTCCCATGGTTCTTAAATCTCGAGGATTTAAAACCCTCCTTCTTGAATCCTGATTTTTTTTCCTTCTTCCAGTCTTCTCGAGGTTCTCTCTTATTCTTGAATTTCTCATAGCAATACCTTTCCTTTTGAATAGTATCTTCTAAAGTCTTTGGCTCATCAAAATCAATTTTTTCTTGGTAGGGATGAGGTAATCCACTAATAAATCATTGCATATTTACTTTTTCATCCTTTATGTAGGGCACATACCTCATCAGCTCGAGAAATTTGTTTATATATTCATCTATGGTGAGTTATCCCAACTTGAGTTCATAGAACTCCTTGGTCTTCCCATCAAAGTACTTTTCTGACACATACTTCTTCTTGAAGTATTTCTCAAATTGTTTCCATGAAAAGTCCTTCTCATGGATTCCTTTCAAATTCCTAAGATCCTCCCACTAAATGGAATCTTTCCCATTCAGGTTGAAAATGGCGATTCGAGCATTTAAGTTTTCAGAGTAGTCATGGACTTTGAAGTACTTCTTCAAGTCAAGTAGCCAAAATTATGCTTCTTTCCCCTTCTTAATCTCTCCATAAAAGGTGGGTGGTTTGGCTTTCTTGAACTCTTCAGAGTGATGACTCTTGGAATGTTTCCTCTTCTTTCCTCTCGTCTGAGAATGGGAACTATTTTTTCCACTAGAAGATTCCTTGGAGTTGTCAGTGTCCTTAAAGGAACATTTCGTTGAATGTCTCTTGGCTCCATGTTTGGCCTTCCTTGAGGTGCTCCTCCTGGTGTGGCCACTTTCATGACCATGATTTTGTATCTCAGGCAGACTTGGAGTTTTATTAATATGATGCATGTCCACATGAATGGAAGTTGGACCATGTTGTAGTTGTCTTTGTATATCTGATAGACTTTGCAGCATGATTGTATTAATTTAAGCCTACTTTTCCTACTCCTTTATCAACCTTTCATTGTCATCATTACAACTCTATAATTATTCCATGAGGATTCTTACAGTTTCGGCCAAATATGGAGGGTTTTCCACCGCCCTCCTTTCATCAGATTCTTTCTCTCTATTGTGGGAGCTCTCCCCCAACTCATGGTGTGTCACCATCCCTTACACTACAATTTTCTTTTCGTTCACTGACTTCTTGAGTGCTGATAATTTTTTTTATGTTAGCTACTAATCTACCAATTCATGAACAACACATATTATTGAAAAGTGAAGTTAGCTTCTTTATTTGGAAACATTAGCAACATACAGTGCAGATTTCCAAAGAATCTACCAATAGTAGAAGGTTTCATTCCTCTCTTCAGTAGAGGTTCAAAAACGTTTCTTATAGAAGGGGTTCAGATAGGGTGTTACCCCATAAAGTTCTTTAATAATATGTTTATGTGACTTGTGCATGAGCCCAAGCAGGCCAAGTGTTGTTGTCGTGCTCTGATACCAATTTGTAACACACCCGACCCCTAAATACCCTTTCTAGGGATGGGGCATCAAATTTGTGCTCATTCAAATAATATCAACTCATCTCTTTGTGGTCTTCATCCTCTTTTGCTCGTCCGTAGCTTTCAAATGACTATTACTGGCTCTAATCTGACCTATGGTTTGCAAGATATGACCTCTTGAAGTTATCCGGGCATTATTAGTTGGAGGTCTTCATCGTTCGACGTTCTACGTTGAACATCGACGTTTGACATTCAACATTGAACGTTGGCATTTGGAGATCGACATTGAACATCCATTTTTCGACATTAGGTGTTGATGTTGAATGTTCGACATTTAGAAATCAACGATCGATGTTGAACATCCCTCTATGATACTACACCCCAAATCTTTCGAACTCCCAAAGTCCCGGACTCCTGGAGTCCTGGTCACATCACCAACCATGTTGCTAAGTGGGTACCAACCAGATACTGACACATGACAAGGGTCAGGGGTGACATGCGTCCTCATTAGGGGGTGATACATGTCACGATTTAATAGGCATAAGGGGTCTATAAATCGTTCATATCATAGTGACACGTGGCACCTTAGTTGAGGTTCCACGTAACCCTGGATGATGTTAGTGAGCCACGCCAACCCTAGACAAGTGACCTTCTAACTTATTTCAAATCTCATGATCAAGGTATGTCCATGTAGATCCATACATCCATGGCTTCTGTTGCTTCGCAACACCGGGCTTCAGAGCTTATCAACTCCTCACATCATGAATCCCCCGGAGAGCCAAGTCTCCGGACTATCGAATCTAGCGCCACGTGTCCTCTACCTGTCAACGATTTGGATTTAATTAACCATTCATGACTTTGGGATTCTTCACACTTTGAAGAGTCTTGGCCAAGTTCCTCAGGAGTACCAAGTCTCCGGACTATTGGATCTTCTACTACGTAGCCTCTTATCCAACGACTCGAGTCCAACATATGACATTTGACAGGGAACAAGAGGGGGCCATGCGTCACTCCAAGACACGTCCTGGATGGTTGGGAAGTTCAGAGGGGTTCTCAACGAAGTCCTTAAATTGATAATTGAGAGGGATCCCAAAGGATTCGAGGATCGACGGTGTACGTCACTTTGTAAATTTGACATTCGGTAGTCTGGTATATATCTTAAGCTTCCTCTCTGGATCTTCGAATCTCTGAACCATGCCCAATATGTTTCCACATGCACCTAGTGTTCACGAGCATGATTTACTCTGGCTTGCAGAGCTTCGGGGAAAATCACGTGTCCTTATGTTTACACAGTGATACCATTGAATAATCGAACTTCTAAATAGTCGTTGATCTATGGACACGCGTCCCTCTATTCTCAAAGGTCCAGATTAACTTTGCGACTCCGGCGTTCAAGAGTTTTAGCATTAGACCATCCTTATTCTCCCGAAGTGGAACATCACCGAAGTACTTGGCTCTACCCTTCCTTAAGTCCAATCTAACAACTGAGAGAGATCCCCATTGGATTTTCCAGATCCATGACCCTCATCAATTCGTGACTTCGGGCTTCGGTTGTTTTCATGGATTGTGAAGTCATAAGTCCCAAAGTCCTAAAGCCAAGGTAGATTCACTCCTTTCAGGCTTATTGATGGGTTTCCAACCTTGGGTCATATGGAATCATATCGAGGTTCAGGGGCTACACTCATCTCTTAGCCGAGACATGATTAAGTCCATTGGTATGAGCCCTTGGTCACACGAGTGAAGGGTCTGAAGGAAGCGCCCTTCTCCCACAGAGTTTAACTTGACATTCCCGCTAAGGTAGACTCAAAGTTCGATAGGACTTAGATGTTTTAATTAATCCTACCCTGACTCTCTTGCAGACTCACATCCCATGACTCCCTATCGACTAGACTGAGGTAAATCGAAAGCCATGTAAATATAACACTTTACAGAAGCAAATGAACATTTCTAATAATTTTTCAAACACTATAAAGCTTAACCATAAACACATACATTTAGTCATCCCATCCAATGCATTACAAAGAGTATGAAAATACTTAATAGAACCGGAAAATGTGAAGTGACTGCTGAAAGGGGTGCATGTTTCCACCCAACCATAGGTGTAGTGTCCCCAAGGCCGAGCCCCGTTACAGATCATGTTTTATGCAAAGAATTGTAAATATGTTCTATAGGCTGGTGAGCCAAGTCTTGTATAAGCTGTAGGCTTATGTGTTTTGTTAGGCCAGGGAGCCTAAGTGTTGAAGGCCAGCAGCCTGTTGATGTACTTGTATGTATGCAGATCAATTAATAAAATATAAACACCACTAGTGCAGACCGGCCACGAGGAATGAGTGATGGGGGACTGAGCGTCCACAGAGTGGGCAAGGAACTAGGGGCTGGAAGGTGGGAAAGGGGATGAGTGATGAGCCTAGGGGATAATCCTAGGGGGTTTAGGCCTGGAATAATATTTTAATATTATTTCCTAAAAATCCATGTGCACATTATTTTATCCTAAGTCCTTTTGGAAGGACTGTGATTTCCCAAGTGGGGGAGGAAGGCGTACAGATGGAATGCATGCAGTTCCTAGGGTGACAAGTGTCAACCTTGGTGCATGCAAATAAAACAGAGGCAACAAGCCATGAGGGGGGGTTCTCGGCCATTCGATCCGTCTGCCCTGAGCGAGAGCCGAGGGGGAAAGCCAGTCTGCAAGAGACCTTTTTGTAATCCTGATACAGAAAAGAAACCCTATGTTGAACTCGAGTGGAAGAATCCTTGTTGTTGGGGAAAAACTGAGCTAGCCTGTGCATGGAGCCTGTTCCAAAATCATGCCGTGAGATCATCCAGTGATTGCTGAACCATTTTGGGAAGCCTTTGTCTGTGTTTCCTGTGGGTTGTTGTGACTGCGCAGTATTGGACTGCGTGAGGCTTGTTGGCTTGTGAGTGACTCCTCCAGGTGAGAGAGTGCGCAGAGGGAGAAGAGAACTCCTGGAAGGAATCCCTATAGCTGCCATAGAGCCCGGAGACTTTCGGTTCGGTCTGTTCCTGTAACCCAAGGTAAGGGAGACTGGCAGCCGAAGGACTGTCTAGGTGATAGAGAAGGTGCACTCTCCTGGGGTGGAACAAGCATGTGGGGAATGAGGGTCTGTGTGCAGTGAGC
>JZKD02S2234445.1:298445-313134 GCA_000966675.3 Picea glauca
ACATGAAGTCTTTTTTGTCTCCCCACTGTCTCAAAAAGGCATTATCCAAAGCCTCAATCCCATCAATAGATCCAGGAGGCAGGGCCCTAAACCACTTTCTAGCCTCGCCTTCAAGCTATGGATGAAAATTCTCATCCATACGTCTGCATGCATGATAACATGATCATCTGTAAAAATGTAAAAGGCTTCAAGGTGTTCTTATAAAGCTATGTCCCCTTCGCCTGTAAACTTGGGTAGCTTCTTAAGGTAGCCATTTGCTGGAAGGGCATTGAGAGGCTGAGGTAACACAAGTGGAGCATACCTAGCAACTATTATAGCCTCCATTCTGGTCATGGGGGGATTTGCTCCTACCATAGGAATATTAGGTGGAGGAGAACTCAGAGGAGAAGGAGATCGAATAGGGGATACTGGAAATGAGATTCCAGGTGGAAGGGGAAACAATGGGGGATTCAGAGAGAAGGATAAAGGGCTTGAGTTAGCAGATGCTTCTCTCTGTGCAGTAGAAACAACAGTAACAAGAGGAGGGGTGGTAAAACTAGGAGTGGGGAAGTCTTCTGTGGTCCTGGGTCTATTCCAAGGTATAGCTTCAGGAGAGAGGGGAGTGACAAGTATTTCTCCTTCCAATCCCAGACTGGGAGGGGAAAACTCAGCAAGAACACTTCCGAAATTTAGGAAACAGGAAAATTTAGAAACAGGTTTGCTAGGAAGCTGAGAAGAAGAAAATGGAGTTTCTACAGAAGGAGATGGCAAAATACCTGGTTCAGTGGTGGAAGTTTCTCCTTTAGAGACATTTCCTTTTCTGATAATTACCACCAGATCAGCTTCAGGTGTAGCTAGAGACAACTGTGGATGGGACTGCGTGTGTCTACCTCTGGAAGCCACAACTAAAACAGTAGGTTCAACACAGTGGAGTCGTCTCAATGGAGTCACCAGGTGCACAGTAGCAATCTTGTAGGGATCTTATGCCTGATGCACCTTCAAAATTAGTAGCTCGATGTCGTTCAATCCCAGGGAAAATTTTCAACTTCGTCCCCGACAACGGTGCCAAAGATGTTGGCTACAGAAGTCACTCCTGGATTGCAGCAGGAGTAATCCTGAGGCCCATCAGTTTATGTCATGATTTTTTTATAAAGGGGGCGATCGAATGGAAGTAAACTCAGAACAATATCGCTCACTCAGAAAACTGGGTTGGAAAAACAAGGACATGTGAGGTTTTGATTTAACTTAAGCCAGTAAATTTTTCATAGTGGTGAGTAAGTAGAGGGAAAGAAAGGGGAAAAGTCTTAGATATGAGATCCTCTTAGACTGAAGAAAATTCAAAGTAAACCTCAACCGTTGCAAAACTAATACAATCAAACATGCATCATATAGTTACAACAACACTCGACTGGATCATTCGTACCTGGGCTTTTAAGATTCAGAGGAACAAGGAAAGGAGGAGGTTGACTGCCATTAAACAAGAAATATCAAAATATCATTGTATAACTAGAGAACCAGAGGCTTCGTTAAATATTTACAGTCGGGAGCTTAGCTCTACCATTGATAGATTACAAAAATGGAAAAATTGCCTAGATATACCCAAAACCAATAACAAAAACAAAACCGAGACTTATCATTAAAAACATTACGTCTGCATGTTTACTAGCAGACTGCACCTGTACTCTCTGGATGGTTGTGCACTCGTGTCAAATGCAATCAGGCTCCTGACAATCCTGCAAAATAATTGACCTGTCTCAGGTCCCTTTCTAGACTTTCCTTTTATGGTGGAGACGATGTCTAACCACCACCAACCACCTCAATAACTGCTTCCTTGGGATTGGGAATGGCCTGGTCAACTCTGCACTCTTGGGACGTGGAGGCCCTCTCGCGTTGCCACCTAGATCGGCTGAACGACCTAATGATAAGGCGTGGAGGCCGGTGCGAAGACTGGGGCACACAATTGGAAGTGGTGGATGAGCGGTGACCAGGAAGGGATGAGGGGAAACAATGAATGAGGAGGTGATGGGACATGATTGGTTGAGGGAGGACGCGTTGCTTATGACAGAGCGATGCGGAAAGGAGAGGGACAGGTGTCGGAAGGCGAGAGGTTGAAATGAGAATAAGGTGGGCCAGGATGGCGCTGAGTGGAGGTGAGATATGGAGTGGGAGACAGATGGTGGAAGATGAAAGGTGGAGTCAATCATGAGGATATGATAGGGGGACCCACACACAGTCACCCATTTCGGACCGCCCCCCCCTTATGAAAGGTAGAAAGGCAAAGGGGGTCCAGAATCCAATCTTGTCCATAGAACTAAGTGCCCCGATCTAAGCCGTCGAAACCTGCACGCTCAATTTCGGACCCCCCCCACCCCATTTGTTAAAGGTAGAACGATGAAGGGGGTCCAGAATGGAACCCTGGCCGTAGATCTAGGTGCGCAGATTCTAGCCACCCAGATTTGCCCACCGCTTAATGAAACACGCATTTTACAACCCAACTGAGGGTAAGAGGGTTCTTACGCCATTTCTTTGCATTTTTCCACCCAAAGGGGCCCATTTCTTAGGAAAACACCCCCTTTACAGGAATTGGTGATAACACCAACTATATTTCAACTTGAAAGAATCATGCATTCTCGCACCCTGCCTATATAGAAACCTGTGAACATCCTGTTTAATAGGGTTTTTACAAAGGAAAATGCAACTTCTTTTCTCAGGAAAAGTTGTTCTCCCTTCTTTCTTCAGGAACTCAGGCCACTGACCCCTCTGAAGACTATAGATAGGTTTACATCATTAACGGTCATAGGGATGACAAAAATAATGTGTAACAGCCTTCCCATGAGAGCTTTCACCATAAGGGGACCACTTTGGAGTTCATCCATTTTTGCACCTTATCAATCATGATGAGACAATAATGAGTCATCTATAAATTTTTCCAACAATGCATCATATACCAATGAAACCACATCGATCCATCTTCATCATGTATCAATGAGAACTCATTGATCCATATTCATCATATCAATGAAAACTCATTGATCCATCTTCATCTATGGTTTCTCATCAAGGATAATACATATTACATTACATCAATCATCAATCAATCAATCCTTTGGCATAAACCAAACAATCACTTGACATCAATCAATCAAACCATTGGCATCAATGACAACATGATCCAACAACAGGTTCATCACACAGGGGGTCAACCGAGGAGTCGACTAGGAGACTAACTAAATGGCCAACTAAGCATTTAAATGGATTAATTTGACAATAAGAAAAAAATATTTGACTAGTGTGTAGAACAAGGAAAAAATTAAGGAGTTTGTTATGCACATTTACCAATCTATGTCTCTTCCCTACTTCAAGGGAATTGGTTACATCTTGGTTCTATATATGATGGTTCAATGGGTTGATTTATGGTATGATGGTGAATGTAGTGAATATGTGTTGTGCATGGAAATATTTTGGTTTCTTCAACTTCTTTGTATGTTGATCTATGATCGGTTGTGCTATGCTCAGTTGTGCTTAAGTGTTGTAATGTTTTCTTTAAATTCCACCTCTCTCTTGGAATACTAGCTGCCTAATCTAACAAATCCTCTAATTCTCCAACTTGGTATTAGAGATACTGGTTCGAGGTCTAGCCTATTGTCTACAAGTAATGTGGATTCTATATATGCTCTTAATGAGTCGAATTTGTCTAGAAGATTGACTAAGAGTTTTGACTTATAGAATAAAACTAAGATTAGATCAACAAATTGAAATTATGAATTCTAAGATAGAACTCGTAGTTCTGAATGGCCACAATTATGGAATTTGGGCACAAGATATGGAAACCTTGTTGAAGAGTAAAGTGCTATGGAATTTTAGAAAAAACTATGGTTCTAGATGACAATTAGAAGTTTTTCATCAATGGGAAAAAGGATGTGGTTGTATGATTCATAATGAACTACATCTCTAGGGAGCTCCGATTTCATACAAGCATGATCGATTGCCCGAATGTTGTCTACAAGAAGGAGAAGACTATGTTTGATAACACTAATGAAAGTCAGGTTATGCAGATTGAGAAAGAGTTGGTGTCTCTATATCCTCTCTCTTTTGAAAGAATTGAAGACTATCTGCCCATATAAAGGAACTTTAGTTGAAATTGAGTGAATGTGGAAAGAATTTTCTGAAGAAAGATGGTCAACTCATAGAACTGATCACAACTAAACTAAAGATTTCGCATGGTGTGTTTAGTTTGACATTTTGTGGTAGTCGGACCTCCATAAAATATGATGGTAAGGATTATACCTTTGACTCCTTTGATGGTTTATTGATAAGGGCACATGAAAAAGTTCTTGATGAAGGGAAACTTGAGGTTAAGCAACATACCCATTTGTCAAAGGGAAAAGGTCAACAAAATTAGAAAGAAATAGGTTGACAAGAGAAGGAATGAAACTATGTCAACCCGACTGATAAGAGGAAGTATGGTGATAAGACTTTGATTAAGAGAGGTTGAAAGAAGAAGACCTGCCATTATTTCAAGAAACTAGGACTTGTGGAGGAGGCTTATTGGAAAAATACCAAGGACCTAGAGGAGAAAGTGAAGAAACTTGAAGAAGACGTATTGATTGGAAAATCAACCAACCACAAAAATGAACTTCAAAAGGTAAGGCATAAAACTATACATTTTCGATCGTACTTTTCAAGCCTCACATGCACATACTTCTCAAATTGAATGGATAGTCGACTCTAGTTACACCCATTACATGGTTGAATATGTTTCTCTCTTTTCTTCATTAAAAGAAACTATAGAAAAATAAATGTTTGTAGCATATGATTATGCAATTACTGTTGTTGGTTTTGGAAAGACTGAATGTCAGAATGGTGTGATCACTGATGTGTATCATGTACCTACCTTGAGTGAATTTTTTTTGTCGATACCTGTTCACGGTTCCAAATGTCCTGTCAAGTAGGTAAGGGAGAATGCACGATGGCAGGTCCCAATTAGACCTACTCTCATTTGGTGTAGCGTTTCCGATGAGTATGTTGGTCTCGTTGCCACAAGAATTAAAAGAAAAAAGAAGGAAAGACAATGAACCGACTTCCAAAGAGTTCTAATTAAATCTAAATTTAATCTAAATTGAAAGGTAACTAATCTTACCTAACTAATTCTAACCTATCCCGCGGGACAAAAACTAATAGATGAGCACAATTTAAAGTGATATCTTGACAACAAAAATAGTTCATGGAAGCCAAGAATATGTTAGTACAATAATATTTCAGATATCATTTCAAATAGTTGAAGAGGAGATCTGTAACATCATCCATGTACTCATTAGAAATCACAACATTACGGGAATCCTAAATACTAGGCACAAAAATAGTCCATATGATTAACACTTAGAAAACTCAAAAGTCAAATACATGTATAGAATGTTCCACAAGCATTTGCAAATAGTTCTGACTTTGAAAATTCCTTCTTCTCTTCATATATTCATAAATAATAGTATTATCAGACTATACAATGGGAAAAAGTCCTCTATTACATCTAATGAGTCTTATTTTATAAGACAAGAGAGACTCTTTAGCTCTAGTGACTGCTCACTTCGTTTTCCCTTTGTTTTTTCACTTTTCATTTCAAATTTCTTTTACATTTTCGAAAATGAACATGTGAGAGTTACAGAGAGAAGCTGAAGAGACTCCTGGGTAGTTATTTTCTCCCTAATGCAGTTTACAAATGAAATTCATTAAAAACTCTGTCCATTGGTGTTGCCTTCTATTCCTCGAGTTATTCTTGGCATTTATGGTGTTATCTTGCAAATTAGGATCATCCTATCTTATTCTTATCCATCTCAACTTTCCATCAAGCTATTCTGGGCATGATTTCGACTCCTGTAGCTTGAGATATGACTTTTGGAACATAACATAGACCATTCTTCAACCAAATTTGGGTCTCTTATGTTTTTTGAGTTTTTGAAGAACTTCAACCTTCAATCTGTCAATTCTTGTTGTGCTATCATGTTCTACTCTCTTCTATATTTCCTTTGAGCTATACTGGGCCTGATTTTGTTGCATGTAGCTTTGAATATGGTCGTCTAAAGTTTGGACAGTCCATTTTCCCCCAAAATTCGTGGCCTGCTATTCTCTATGATTTTTGAGATTGTCTTTTAATTTTCTAGCCTAAATACCTCTTCCCCTGCATTCCTCTACTCGATACCTTTCCAACGAGGTATCACAAGATTGATTCTAACACCTGTAGCCCAAGATATGCCCGTTTAAAAAACACTGCCTAAATATATGGTTGGAAAGAGTTGGTCGGGTCAGGAATGAGTTGGTTGGGTCAGAAAAATATGATCAAATCATGAAGCACTAGCCGAGAAGAGATTATTGGGTTGAAAAGGAGTGGTCAGGTTGGAAGGGGTTGTCGTCAAAAAGAGTTGATCGGATTAGAATGGTCAGAAAGGTTTGATCAAGTCGGTAAGAGTAGATCGGATCATAAAGAGTTGATCGGATTGGGATGATCAGATCGAAAAAGGTTTATTAGGTCAGAAATATTTGATCAAAAAGGAGCTTATTAGAAAGGGTCATCATCAGAAGGATTTGATCGAAATGGAGCTAATGAGAAAGGGTCGTTGTCAGAAGGATTTGATCAGAATGACTTGTAGCATTTTGGAGTGGATGAATTTCGTCGACGAAGAGTGCTCCATGATTAAATGTGGGCTCGATGGACCAGGTGGAAAGTGACACACCAAAACTCATGTTAATGCCACATTGTATGGAACCAATCAGGGGGCCACATGGAAATGAGGCGGATATGGTGAATCAAAGCCTTGGAAATTTAGGCGGCCATAACTTTTGATCTGGAGCTAAGATTTGAGCATGGTTGTACAACCATTGGAAATCTCTTGACGAGTTCAATCGAACTATGATATATTTTTATATAAAAGAATCAAATAAAATAAGGGGAAATTTTGACACCCCACCAACCTAAGAGAGGTTAGGGGGTCGAGCATGTAACAACAACCAAGGGGACAAAGATGAAACGTCGTGTGACAAATCAAAGTTATAAATAGCGATGAATGGTAATAGGATATCGATGCCAACTGGATGTAGGACACATTCCAATCTAGTCAATCTTAACATCTATGAGGGAAGACCTACTAAGATCACAAATATAGGAAACACGATCAGGTCAAGGAATAAGTCCTTACACCATACCACAATGCGTGATATTGATTACGAAAGATAGTGAGGAGACATTGGGCATTAACACAATGAATACCTACATCCATGAAGCTCAATAGACCTTGGGCTTGGGTTTTATGAGAGAGAGAAGATCAAAATAGGAACCCGATAGAGATTAATCAGAAGAGGCTCAGGAATAGGCCTGCGGGAGAGGTGGATCCGATAGCCTTGGGAGCTTAGGATCTCAAGGAAAAATCAAGCCAAGTGTAACACACCCAACCCATTAAGTACCTTTTAAGGGATGCGATATTATAATTTCACTTCTTCTTAGACATCTTGAGGTCTATTCTCGAGGGCACCAATGTCTCCTGCTCATCAAGAGCTTTCCAACTATTGTAAGTATGCCCAAATATGATCTCATATTCAAATGTTATGGCCTCCCAAATTTCTTGGTTCTCCATTGGCCAAGACCACCTCACTACCATGTGGAATCCATATGGCCTCTCAATACTCATGTCATCTGACGTGGCATTTTCCACATGGCTTACCGATTCAAATTTCTGACCCCATAGGACTTCATGTCATTGTCATCAAGAATTTCATTCCCATAGGTTACACATTTCTCGAACAAAAAGTTCTGACCACTCATAGTTAATCAAATCCATTTCTAGATCTGATGGTTCACAAGCCTATCATCCAATAGCTTTGAGTGAGTTGACGACTCCAACTTACGCGGGGGTTAACACCCTCCCATCTATCATTTCTCGATCTGACGGTCCTCGCGTTGATTATCCAACATTTTTGGTTGATTCGATGATTCTAGTGGAAATGGTGCTTAATTCCCACTCATCCATTCTTCTGTGCTCCGATGAAATTAGTATTGGATCTACGAATCAGATTCACTGGCCACAGATCCAACGATCCTCATCATTTCACTGACGCCTTCACCGTTATCGACATTCTTAGCCAATGCATAGCCTTTCCATCCCCTCCCATCTATGAAGAATGAACCAAATCTATCGACCCATAGATCTGATGGTTGGAAATTGTGAATGACCATCAAATGGTCTAGACCCAACAAGGCCCACCCTTGACCTTATGAAAAACTAGGTGTCGACACTTTTCATCCTATGGATGTGCTAGCATATCATGTCACTGATGAAATCATCGTTTTCTCTATAACCTACAAAGGGTTCTTCGAAAATATATGGTGGAGATTAAATCTGACCCACCATTGATGAATGGCTCTCATTACATTGCTAATACCTTCGTTGTCGTCGACATTCTTAACCATCACATAGCCTTTCCAACCTTTCAAACTTCGACGAACGACCCATATTTTCTTGGATTTTTACCTGCCAATGACAAATCCTATTGACACATGCAACATATCTATAATACATGTGGCACCCTCGCCACCTGACATGTGGAATCCATATTTCCCATGGAAGTGCACCGATAGGTGCCAAATCACTATGCCATGTGGCACTATCCATGTCATCCTTTTGATCCATTAATTAAAGCGGAGTTTAAGGGCCCTTCTCACCCAATGAGGTCCACACTCGACCCCTCGACCAATTGACTATCAACACACGTCATCCTAAGGGACATGCAATCTACCATGTGGGTATTCACCGTCATCATAACATCATCATACTCCTTTATTTCCATTTGGGATGGATCATAGATCCAATGGATGAGGTCTCTCCTCGAACTCTACCTAATATATGGTCAGAAATCACCCCTTAGAGCCTTACCATCAAAGTGCCTACACCTTGGCATCCCAGGTTACTCTGAGTACCAAACTACAATGAAAAAACAATACTCTGGTTCTGATGATTCAAATCCTTTCCTGTAGACACTCTGATAGATCTAATGACTTGGGTTCATTCTTAGAACTCTGTCAATGGAGTCCTTCATCAACCCCACACACAAGCATTTCGACAGCCTAATATTCGATCAATCGTGGAGATCTACCCACCTAGTGATCGTATGATTGATAATTAAAGCATCCATTCAAATGTCTGAGCTTGACAGGGGCCCACTCCTAATTCCTTTGATCAATTATAGGCTTCCATGTATTACCCTCGGGTATGTAGACATTCCCTATTAGCATGACATCACCTTCCCTCTTAACCTCATTTAGATGAGACCCTACAAAGATCTATGGCTGAGGATTGATCTCACCTCTACTCTAATCAATGGTCTAGATTACCCCTTGGGCCTTTCTCATTGGAGTGCCTTCACTCCACATCTCCAAGGTTACTTCGACTGTCATCCTTTGACCAAAGGTCAGGATCTTTCAACCTCTGATCTTTTGACAGATTGATGGTCCTGGGTGCATCTTCTACAAGCCTCATATCCTACTCCCACGAAGGGTCATGATATATTCGCTATGCCGATCCAATGAATGCGATTCCTTCAGGCTCAAAACATAAATTCTTCGCTAGGGAGACATTCCAATCAAGGGTCAAAATCATTTCGCTACTTCAAATCGATGATTGCGATTCAACCCACTCGAAATATAGGATTTTTGCATGATAACAACCTGAAATTGGACTTAACTACTCATGCATTTTTCCAAGATATTTCCTTGAGGCTTACAAAACCTTCAGGGTCTCTTTTCAAGCCCTAGAAACCACTAAGGCCTTCCTTGCCCATCACTTATGTGGAGGTTTTCGTTTTTGCAAACCGCCCATACCAAGGCAAGGGGTTCCACCAACAATTTGAGGTTCTCTAGTTCATACAGAGACCTCTCTCGGGATCTTAGACAATCCAATGCCTACCTCAGGGCACCTATACCCATTCCTACTAGAAGGTATCAATTATTCTTGGTTTATAAGCTTGTCTTCTTTTCCATGCATCACACTACAACAATACTCTATTGCCAACATATGAGGCACACACACACATATATATATAAATATATCCATGAGGTCATTCACATGAAGAAATAATTATTTCAATTAAGTTACATAGAGCGAGAGATACTTATCTGTTATAGGTTATATCCAGCCAACTGACCGTGGGTGTTTTCCTTTCCACCCAACCATAGGATTTGTGTGCTCAATTACTTCGGCAACATGCCACCCCCATGCCAAGCCAGGATACCACTAGGGAGTCTCTCTTGTATTCTCAGGGATATTTTCATGTGTAGGTTTCTCTCCTTCATACCACTCTTAGTCAATATTTTCTTGTACCGACCTATCCCAAGCCTCCCCGAGGTTTATCAGATGCTCTCTTGCATCAAGCTAACAACCTTCTTAGCTTAAGTTGTGATCTAGGCTTTCCAACTAGTTCTTTAACCAAAATTTTCATGAGACTCATGTCTCTCAGCCCACACTTGGGCCTCTCCTACATTTTCTTCCCCACTCTTTTGTTCAAAACTCCTCTGCCCCCTAATCCCCCTTGGTAAGGTTCTCGACTTGTACCTTGTTTTTCCTTCTGTCAGAAGGAAGCTCGTGGGTCAATCATGGGGACCCGTGATGACCTTTTCTGTTGTCCTTTAGCTGACAGTCCAGGTCACTTCAAGCAGTCTCCCCATATTTCCATTCATTGAGGGTGGTTGGTTTCTCAACCACCAACCCTTCCTCATTAACTGTTTTTCCTTGAAATTAGAGTTAAGGGAAATATCTTAGTATTTCCAATTCAAATATCTCAGGAAGGAGGATTGGGCCATATTAGCATGATGAATTCCCTCTAAAGGCTTCCTTACTCTTCCCTCTAGTGGTATCATGGCCAATACCTTTAAGGCTTCACCCCACATTCAACTGATTGGTATTTTCAATTAAAACAATAACACATTTACAATATTTACAAGCCATCACATAGAAATCATTAAATATGATTAGTTACATTTAATATGGGTGTAGAAAGTAGGTGTTACAATCCACTCCCCCTTCAAAGGAACACTGTCCTCAATGTTCTTTACTTCTCAACAACACCTTCCATGCCTTCTTATTTAAGCTATCTCAAAAATTTTATTCCTCTTCTTGGTCCGGTCTTTCCTAGACTCTTGGTATTTAACACCTTCCTACAACCATTTCATACAACAAGCATATTAATTTCACCATGTCATGCATAAACATTTTATCGTTGTTAATAACTCAAGAGGAAAAATTTTACATATCAACACAATACTTATTTGTGTAGTTCATGGATTTGCATCCATATGGATGTCATAATCACTCGGCTCACTTTTTTCCTTGTCGTACCCATTGTGTGCATGATCCCATTCAATAGATGACAAAATTTTAAGAGACTTCACCGATTCTTACACATGAACTATCGAAGTCTCCCCTTCCTTGTGGTCACTCTCCTTTAGGGTTCAGGCTTAGGAATTCCCTTCTCCGCTATACAGACCCTTGGGTGATCCATCTTGCCTGCCCAGGATTTCTCGCACAAGAAGATTCTCAGAGACTTCGCTGAGTCTTATAGTTGAAGCATTCCCCCAAGCTTACTCTGCCGAGACATCCCTCTAGCTTGATATGCTGAGGCATCCCTTTAGATTGCTCAGCCGAAAGCATCCCTTTGGCCCATGTTACCACAACATGATATTCTTATGGTGATCATGACTTATCACAAATTTTTCTTGTCACAACAATGACCCTCTTCCATGCTTTCTTATTTGACAAACACTATCTGTCCTCCCTAGATAGATATTTTTGTTGGGCTCTAAATATGTCCTAAAAACAACCTCTATGCATCAGCCGAAGGTAGGTGCTGGCACAAGAATTTTACTTGTTGCTTGCGTAGGTTCTTATCTTCCATTTTCAATACCTCATCCTCCATAGATTCAACACCTGTAAAGGAACAACAATCGTAAAGGGAATGAAAGTTGTTCTATTCAAATGAATGACACTTCATGTAAAGGGAACAACAATTGTAATAAGGAAATGTCAGTCGTTACATTGGGTCGAGCTAATGTTGAATTAATTGCATTGTAGTACTTGCCCAACAATCTTATTTGTCAATTCAAGGTTCGTAAACTTACGAAGCACACACAAAGTATATGAAATATTGAAGTGGGACTAATCTAATCTAATGTTTAAGATATAACCAAAATTGAATCATTAATCTAATGCAGGAAATTGAAACACACGACTTGGAATTGAATTGCTACAACCTACGACTGAAATGAAATTGCGTAAATGAAATTAATCTAGGAATGGAGAACTACATGAAGGAAAAGCAAATACAACATGTGAAGAGTTGAATGACACAACAACATATGTGAGCTCACACTAATGAAGCAATCTTACATTACAATAATCAAATCAATCTTCATAATAGAATAATGAAAACATGAAAACCAAAACTCTGTTTCAAAGCTAAGAATCACTTTCTCTTTCAAATCCTAATGACTACTCTCTTTCTCATCCTAATTACTCCCCAATTATTACTACTCTCTCCCTCATGAAGAGAGAGCACTCTATTTTATATATGAGAGCCTTGAAGATAAGATAACCATCTCATAATTATAGATCCACTTTTCTCTCAACCTATTTCCCATTATTACAAAATACAATCCCTTCAAATCCTCACACATATCTTTCATATATCTTGGATAAGATATGCCAACCAAATATCCATGATCTTCTCCTTGGAATAGACTTGAATTATCTCCTCAAATCTTGAAATAGTGGAGGAAGTATTCGAGAAGTCCTTTTGAATTAATCCTTCACATATTCCTACACATTACAAAGCTCACACATTTTTGAGATATATATGAAAACATGTCGATTTTCTAATATTTAATCACAAATTCCTTTTAAATACTAAAATGAATAAAGTGGATAATAATAAGGTGAAACCCAAGTATATTTATGAAAATGATATCATGAAAGGTTAATGGGGCAATGCAACGTGAATAATGATGAAGGGAAAGGTGGATGAAAATATGACATTTTTGAGCCCCAACATACCCCCCAAATGAACTTGTTGCATGTCCGCATGAAACTATGCATGGATCTTCTCAAGAAATTTTGGCATCTAAATTTCGGCTTTGAGTGATGATAATGAATGTTTCCAGGATGGGAATGTCATGAGTAACAACTAACATATTCTTATGGTTGGTTCTTGTGTGGCAACCATGAATATAAAGAATTATGGTTCCTGTGTTAACAACATTCATTTTCATTTCGTTATTTGTTCTCTTGTTGTTATGATAATAATTTACCCATATTCTTATTGGAAAATATAAACTATCAATGTGCATAAGGAAACATCACTGAGTATAAGAAAGCCCTTTTTCATATTTGTGAATCATGCTAATATATATATCAATGCTTATGAAGCAAAGTGCAATAGAGTATCGTTGGAAAAGAAATGTTCATAAATGGTAAATGAGACGAAAAATGGAATGATGGTAGTGGAAAAATGGAGTGATGATAGTGAATAAAGTCCCCTACCCCCCAACTGATTTGGTTGCATGTCTGCATGCAACATGGCGTGGGTCATAGAAGTGAAAAGGAAAGGGAGCTTGGTGAGGGAATTTTCCAAATTATTCTTTGCTAGCAATTGAGGAATTACATGATTAAATTTTAGAAAATAACATACCTCCACTTGCCCAAAATGTTGATGAACTATGCAATAGGAATATGGCTGATGCAGCTACTAGATCATGGAAGATGTCACTACTGGAGAATCATGTGAAAGGTGACTACTGTTATAGCTGTGACTGCTGTAACTGCTGGATCAGAGAATGCGAAGTGGAGGAATCTGAACTGCTGCTGATGAATCATGGAAAGAGTAAGTATGAAAGTGGAACTGTATTACTCTCAGATAGATGAAGTCATGCTATTGTAACTGCTGAGGAAGTCAGGAAAAAATGTATAGTCTTCACCTACTACAACCCGATGGTACAATTCTAATCATGCGAATGGATGTGTCGATGTCGAGCATGAAGATAAGTCATTGGATTACCGACCATTGATGAACGTCGTTAACCAATGCGAGGCAAACTCAACATTGATGTCAATGAGTGCCAAGGTACTCGAGTACATCTTGCAAAGTGAGAATGAATGAGTTGATGTCGAGCCACTTGCAAAATATAACGATCAAGGGACATTGATGTATTCCCATGATTTTCAGTGAGAGAACTTGCCATTAAGGCATGCAAGTCTCTAGGTACTCAAAATGGACTCTAGTCTATATCCCAGATAAGGTGTTGAGGTTGATGGGGAAATACTTGCTGAAATGTTTGCCTTAAGGAATCCCACATCAGTCAACATGAGTTTGTAAAAATATTGGTAGGACTATAAATGAAAATATCTCAGTAGCAACAATGTTTAGGGCTAGGCAATAGAGTCATGGAAAGGGATATGGATAGTTTTATTGACAAGGAAAACTAAACTAAAAAAGATAAAGAGATGTATGTAACTCAGAAAGATAGGCATGTACGAAGTCATGAAGGATAATTCAATGGAAGATTGTTAAGGTCCTAACTCGCACATAGGTAGATCAATGTATTCGGATGTAATAAAGGTCAATATTAATAAGGCCTTTCAATAAAATAGAATAAGGCAGATGTAAGAAGACCTAATAG
>JZKD02S2234445.1:328479-358436 GCA_000966675.3 Picea glauca
TATCTAATCTAGTACTTAGTTGGAACCATTGCTCAATAAGGCTTTCATAGGTGCGTTGTTCCTCGCTTAGATCATGCAGTAACTCGCCTTCATCTTCCTCAATCTCCTTTTCGATCAATTGTTCGTCATCAGATGCATAAGAGTCTTCAGATGTTTGATCTTCAATTGTTTATGGAGGAGTATTTGAATCTTTGATCCTTGTCAAGATATCCTCTTCTTGGGAAGAGGAAATCCCACCATCTGCCAGGATCTGAGTGAGTATTTCTAAGCTGAAATTCATTGTTAAACCATGTTAAAAAAAAAGGATTCTTACAACACCCAAATCAAAATGAAAAACTTAAATAAAAACACTCTTTCTAAAACATAGAACAATTACTCATCACAGTTGCGGAAATTAAACGCTCTTGATAGTTGGTAGGGACAGTGAGGATTCTCCACTGAAGTATCTTCTATGACCCTTAGAACCAACACATGTAGATCAGACTTGCATAAATTAAACACTCTTGCATAAATTGAAATTTTCATAAATTGAAATTACTTTTACCTAGTTGGGAGGGAGAGCATGAGGAGTCTCCACTCAAGTAGTCGCTATGATCCCTTATGAACACATCTAGATCACACTTGCATGAATTGAAATGAAAAAGAAACTAATACCTCAATCCATCGTGTTTCCGTGACAACGACGCCAAAATGTTGGGCTCTAAAGATGTCCTAAAAACAACCTCTATGCATCGACCGAAGGTAGGCACTGACACAATAATTTTATTTTTTGCCTACATAGGTTCTTACCTTCTATTTTTAATACCTCATCCTCCATAGATGCAACACATATAAAGGAAGAACAATCGTAAAGGGAACGATATTTGTTCTATTAAAATGAATGACACTTCCTGTAAAGGGAACAACAATCGTAACAAGGGAATGACAGTCATTACATTGGGCCGAACTAATGTTGAATTAATTGCATTGTAGTACTTGCCTAACTATCTAATTTGTCAATCTGAGGTTCGTAAACTTACGAAGCACACACAAAGTATATGCAATATTGAAGTGGGACTAATCTAATCTAATGTTTAAGCTATAACTGAAATTGAATCATTAATCTAATGTAGGAAATTGAAACACACGACTTGGAGCTGAATTGCTACAACCTACGACTGAAATGAAATTGCGTAAATGAAATTAATCTAGGAATGGAGAACTACATGAAGGAAAAGAAAATACAACATGTGAAGAGTTGAATGACACAACAACATATGTGATCTCACACCAATGAAGCAATCTTACATTACAATAATCAAATCAATATTCATAATAGAATAATGAAAGCATGAAAACCAAAACTATGAATCAAAGCTAAGAATCTCTTTATCTTTCAAATCCTAATGACTACTCTCTTTATCATCCTAATTACTCCCTAATTATTACTACTCTCTCCCTCATGAAGAGAGAGTACTCTCTTTTATACATGAGAGCCTTGAAGATAAGATAACCATCTCATAATTACATATCTACTTTTCTCTCAACCTATTTCCCATTATTGCAAAATATAATCCCTTCAAATCCTCACACATATCTCTCATATATCTTGGATAAGATATGCCAACCAAATCTCCATGATCTTCTCCTTGGAATAGGCTTGAATTATCTCCTCAAATCTTGAAATGGTGGAAAAAGTATTCAAGAAGTCCTTTTGAATTAATCCTTCACATATTCCTGCACATTACAAAACTCACACATTTTTGAGATATATATGAAACATGTCGATTTTCTAATATTTAATCACAAATTCCTTTTAAATATGAAAATGAATAACGTGGAGAATAATAAGGTGAAACCCAAGTATATTTATGAAAATGATATCATGAAAGGTTAATGGGGCGATGAAATGTGAAGAATGATGAAGGGAAAGGTGGATGAAAATATGACATTTATGAGCCCCAACACTTTTCATCTCACCTCTGTTCACATGCATACAAACATTTCTGAGATATTTAGACCAATTTTCATTCAAAATTTCTTCCCCAAATCTGTTACCCACAAATTTTCAAATTCACAATTTCATTTCATTTCCATATCTGTTCTATACAAGAACCCGATTCCACAAGCATGAGATTTCTTTCTCATGTAAGTTTGGCTCTTTTATAATCAGGAGGCATTGGTCTTCCTTATGGACTTACTACACTACCATATCCAAAATAGTTCTTCCTACAATTTCAACTTCAATCAACCAAACAAATTGTTATTTCTCATGCACATTATATTTTCATTGCACACTTGCAGTGATTTCCAAACAATTTTCATAATTGCACATACTAACAACTAAATCATTTTTATTTATTCAATGATATAAAGCAACATGAAATATCATTCCTTACACATGCATCATTTCAACATACCAAACTTTCCAAATGCAATTCAACATTAAATGAAATTAATTAATGTGCCAATGCCCATGCTCACATTCACACACAATGCACCATTGCATTGATTTTCAGATTACTACTTTTTCATTTTAGGCACTCTTTCCATGGTGTATTGTGTCTCAGTCAACCTCTCACCACATGGATTATCTATCTACCTTCATTATTACAACATAACTATATTTTTCTTCTTTAATCTCATCATGACCTCAGGTTAGAATACATTTTATGAAATTAAAAAACTTATATGAATGCAATCAAGCATTCTTTCTCCTCTGGTAACCAGGGTGACAACATTTATGGCCACCCGATTAGTTTCTTTACCATTCTTTAATTCTAGTAGAACATTGGAAGATCCTTCTTCCATAATGGGAAGTCCATTACCTACCCCTTCATGCAAACGTGCATTTCCTTAATGTATTCAATTTTATGTGCTTCTTATGAGCACCCTTGTCCCCAATCATTCCCAATTGTTCAAAGTATTCATGATACTTGGTTTGTGAATTTTATTGCAAGGATATCAATCATCCTTGGCTTCTAGAGGATCCTCCCTCCATCCTTTAGGTTCTTCTTCCCTGAATCATACTCTGCTTGGTTATCAATGGCATACAACAACCACTCAAAATCAAATGCATATCATTAAGATAATAAAATATCTCATAATGGATTCTTACCCAATCCCTTCATGCCATATTCCACACTGGTATAAAACATATTTATACCTATTCTAGCTGCCAATACCCTCTTTGATATTACCTCATTAGTGGTGCTTCATGGGAACTCTCAAAGTCCCTTCATCATTGTTTTCTATCAAAAACCTTCTTCTAATTATCTTCTATCTGAGGTTATCCATCATTGGCAGTTGTCTTACCCAATAGCTCCAATAGTTTTCTACACATGACATACATCATCACATTCACAATTATATTAATTGTCATGTTAAATAAAAATGTATGTACCATAACATTTAAATCAATAAACATTTTCAGATATGTTATAGCATATTTAAATGCACTCCTTGGCACTATCCTCAATGTTTTCCTAAGTGTAAACATAAAAAATATTTTAGTTGTCTTTACAGTCACACAGTTATCATCTTTCCCATGCTAAAACACTCACACACAATGACATATCAGCTTCTCATCCCAAAGAAACACATTACATAACATGAAAAGGGTTAAGGGACTCTTCCATCTTTCCAAATCCCTTGCATAATCAAGAGACTTTCATCTAGACTGAAATATTACCAAGGCCTCACTGCCTTTTCACATTCATAGATTTAACCAAGCTCATACTCATTTGTTCATTTTCCTTTCACCAACTATACTTGTTCTCACAACTATTTCTTTTAAGGCTACAACTATGTTAATCAACTTAAAGTTTTAAAATGAGAAATTATTCCTTCCTTTTTTCCTTATTTTATTTTGTAATCTATCGCTTTTGAGATTTTCCTGCTCTCTTCCCTTATCAGTCTCAATCAAGTTCATCTTGACCTTTTTGGATAAAAAAGCATGCTACAACAACAAGATTTTAGTTCATAATGAATTATGAACTTGTGAATTCTACATGTTATCACATAAACTTGTCAAGGTCTTGTGAGTCTGTTGTTTCTCCCTAGGTCTGTAATTTTTCCTGTTTCTCCTCTCTTTGCAGACCCAATCCTAAGTTTTTCCTCTCGACTTGTAGTTTTTCTGTTGTTTGTTTCCACCTGCTTGATAGACCTGTTTTTCATTGTTGGCTACCTGAGAAATATTGGCCCTAATATTTTCTGTTTTCTCTAAGGTATATCACTTTTCTCTTTACCTCTGTCACTGATCCTTTTGTTTTCCTGAGACCTTATCCAGTCATCCAAGTAATATTCACAGGCCTTCGTTATGAACACCAAGCGCAACACTTAGAGCGGTCTGATATGGACTCAAATCAAGTGAGCGAGCAACATCATCTTTCAACAGTGGAGATCCATTAGATGGAGTGGATTGACAACCATCGAGTGATTGGTATCACAGAGTTGCACCAAGTTTAGCATCAAACAAAGGTCCGAAATCGCAAGTCTATCCTAGCCATTTATATGGGGAAGAATGTGTGGTGCAAGATTAACATTTCATGGTTACACAAGATGGAGCGGTCAAGGAGAAAAGTCACCAGAACTCGTGAAATGCGAAATCATGATAAGATCGCAGTCATTGATCAGAGGAGAGATCTGGACTAATGGATCAACTTTTCACGATTTCGCGAGTCGATAAAGTAGGAGGGTAGATTCTTGAAGACTCACAACATGGGAAGTCCCAAAATGATCTTGATCATCCATTCCAAAAAGACACGTGGAATGAGATCATCATGGAGAAAGTTGTTTCGGGGAATTGAAGTGAGAAATACTGATGGCCCAAGGTCCCGAAATGTCGATGTTCAACAGGGCCATCCGATGCAAAGGGATACGTGTCGCCCGATCCAAAGAATCGCGCTTTCGCAACTCAAAAATTTCAACAGGATCACAATGCAAGCTCGCAAAACACGAAATCCTGAGTTTTCATGTGGATAAGCACGAGGTCACGGCCCACTGTTGCATGGAAAAAAGAAAATGAGTTGCACAAAATATCAAAGCGCCCGAATTGGTTATAGAAAACGATCTGGATGACCTCGAGGCACCAGAATTGACTTGAAGGAGTTGTGAGATTGACTGGAGCATTCATGGGTGTCAGGCCTCATGCTGATCCTAATAAAAATAGTTAATGAAAATGGGGAAGGTGGTTGAAACCTTGTTTCAACCATAAATGGAAAGCATGGAAAATCTGGTCGTGGAGGGCAAACTGTCAGCTGAAAGTTCCCTGTCATGGATTTCCTTGTGAAGCCCATACCGATATGATCTTGTGTCTGATAGAAGAACGCAAGTGCATCCTGACAGAAGAAGATGTAGACGCCAAGCCTTGAATGCAGTGACTAGAGCATGATTTTGTAGGGATCAAGTTGCTTTGCATATATATAATCAATTTTTATATTTTGTAAGCGTCGATGGTACATAAAAACTCCTTATTTGTAAAGTTTTAATGAACACTCTGGTTCTCTAGTTATGCTTTGTAATATGAGATTTCTTGTGTAATGAAAGTCATCTTTCTTTCTCCCTCTTGTTTTCCTATGATATTGAAAGAGTTCATGATTGACTAATTCACTTGAATTATTGTGACTGCATTATGATGAAAGTTTTATGATAGTGCTGTTATAATTTCTTTCATTTCCTTTGAGACTTGAATTCGAGAATATATTGTGTTGAAATTTTTGTTCCTGGGCTGTTGAAATACATGATGTCTTTAACAAACCTCTACATTTTCTCGCCAAAGTCTTCCTCCTACTGAACTTTACCACAACCTACTGACTGAAATTAAACCAAGACCTCACCTGCTTGTGCATATCAGTCCATTTTCTCTGAGTTAAGACGATATTTTCTTGAGACTGCGCCCATTTTACCCTCGTATAACCAACCTATGACATAAAACTGATGGGTACTAGGCTTACCTCTTCCACAATCTAGAGGTGACTTCTGGTGATAAAATTTCTGGCGCCATTGTCGGGGATGAAATTGAAGATTTTCCTTGGGATTGAACAACAAAGATTGCTAGTTTTGAAGGTGCAACAGAACTTAGTACATCAAAGATTGCAACCATGAACCTAGCGACTCCACTGTGGTGACTCCATTGATCTGAATCCACTAGCGACTCCACTTTTTTAGCTGTGGATTCTAGAGGCAGACACACGAGGTCTACTCCAAAACTGCCTTTAGCAACACTTGAAGTTGACTCACAGAAAATTGTCATAAAGGGAAAGGCCCCTCGAGAAGGTACTTCTACTGCTGAACTAGGTATTTCTGATGATTTTCACTGTCCTCCTTTAGAATCTCTGATATCTACTTCTTATTCTCCTATTATACCGTCTATTGGAGTTTCTCAAAGTTTAAATTTTGGGACTGTTCCTATTGAGTTTTCCCCTCCTGGTCTGGATTTGGAGGGAGAAATCCTTGTCACTCCTCTCTCCCCTGAAGTTGTACCTTGGTCGAGACCCCAGACCTCAGAAGATTTTACCACTCCTGGTTTTATTACTCCTCCTCCTATTAGAGTTATTGATTCTGCATAAAGGGAATCCTCTTTTCCTTCAAGCCCTGTAGCCTTTTCTCCAAACCTTCTGCTATTTCCCTCTCCTCCTGAAAGATTAGTTCCAGTCTCCCCTGTTCAAACCCCTTCCCCTCCTAGTTCTCCTCCACCTATCATCCCTATGGAAGGTGCCAATCCTCCTAGGAACATAATGGATGCCATAGTGGCTAGAATATATGCTCCTCTGGTCCTACCTCAGCCAATGAATGCTCTCCCTCTTGGATATTACCTAAAGTATATGCCCAAGTTCACAAGTGAAGAAGACATAACTGCAAAAGAGCACCTTTCTTCCTTCTACAGTTATGCAGACAATCTGAATATTGAAAATGAGCATGTCTGGATGAGAGTCTTCATCCAAATCCTTGATGGTGAGGCTATAAAATGGTTTAGAGGTTTTACCCCTGGATCCATTACTGGGATTGAGGCCCTAGATGATGTTTTCTTGAGGCAATGGGGGGATAAAAAATACTTTATGTATTATATCACATAATTTAGTTCCCTGAGGAGAAAAGAAGGAGAATCTGTCTCCGACTTCTCCAAAAGATTCAATAAAATGTACAGTAAGATCCCTGTTGAGATAAAGCCTACCTAATCCTCTGCCAAAATTACTTATGCTAGTGCGTTTGATCCTGATTTCTGCCACCTTTTGAGAGAAATAAGAGCTACTTCCTCGGATCATATGAAAGATGCATCCCTAGAAGTAGAATCCAATGTATTGATAGGTGAAAGACTTAGAAATAAAGACGACATAAGGAGAGGGAGAGGGATAGCTAAGGCCTCAACCTCTGGTTCTTCTGTATCCCACCCTCAAGTGGATGAATTGACCAAGATGGTGAAGTCCCTGTCTGCAGAAATGGATAATATGAAATTTGAAGAGAAGTAAGGTTATAAGAATGTCCAAAATGATGATAACAGAGCCAACTTCAATATACCAAACAATGCCCCTCAAATGCTCTCGAGAGAGCCCAAAAACAGAGAGATGGATGATCAGAAAATCCAAACACCTCTCCAAAATAACCTAGTTGCTGATGAAGAAAGGGAGGAAGAAGATTTTGATCCTAAAATCCATTGTCTTAGAGACACCTCCCCATTTCCCCATTTGACTCAATCTGCATACAAGGAATCCCTCATGAACAATCAAATAAATGAGCTAAGTAAGGGTAAGAAGGCCAATAGTAGTCCCAATAAATATAATCTAAGGTCTAATAAGAAATAAGGGAAGTCTGACGTCCTTGATCAGCCTTCCAGAGCAGAGAAGCCTGCTAAAGAGGCAACAAACAACAAAAAATAAAAGAAAGCTCATAACCCCTCACCAATACCCAAATACCCTGTCCTAGAAGAGAGAGAAGTTCTTAAGCCCCTTCCCTCCTTCAACTTTGAGCATGGAATTCAAAAGATCAGAATCCTCGTCCCCCTTTCAGAGCTAGTCAAGCATGAAGATTTCAAAAAGGCCCTCTCTAAGATGTTGCAGTCTAAGTCATCTTGCCATTCCACAGACTCAGTAAATCTTCAAGATGAAAATCCAACAGTCATCTTAGGTCCTATGGTAGAAGATAGAGATGATTCATCCCCTCCCTTCTATACATCACTGAACATACATGATAAGGTGTTGCATAACTATTTGATGGATTTAGGGGCATCTCATAATCTTATGCCCAAAACTGTCATGGAAGAACTCGAGTTAGAAATCACAAAGGCTTATCATGATTTGTATTCTTTTGATTCAAGGAGAGTACAATGTCTTGGGGTCATCAAATATCTAGTTGTGACCTTGTTTTAGCTTCCCATGAAGAGCGTGGTCATGGATATCATGGTGGCTAATGTTCCCCCCAAGTTTGGCATGCTCTTGTCAAGATCTTGGATAAAACGACTTAGGGGAACCTTGTAGATGGAACTCACATATGCTACCATTCCAATGTTTAGAGGGGAGCATAGGAGACTATATAGAGAATATCAGTTGACCTACATTGTTAGTGATGAAGCAGACCCCACCAATCATCCTATCTTTTCACTCAACATTGATTTGGGATCTAGTTTGTTACTCCTGAAGATCCTCTTGAAATCAGAAAGAAACCCATTTATTTTCGTGAAATACCTCCTCCAACTACTTCTGTGTGGAATATGTTCTTCAACAGAGCCTATTCTAGGGAAGGTGCTGGTGCCAGAGTGGTTCTTGTGTCACCTTGTTAAGAAGCCATACCTTTATTCTATAAACTAGAATTTGAAGTTACCAACAATGTGGTAGAGTATGAGGCTCTTGTTTTGGGTTTGAGGGCTACAAAGGACATGGGAATTGAAGAGATAACAGTGTTTGGAGATGTTGAGTTGATTGTCCAACATTTCAGAAATATTTATTAGGCCAAACACCCTCGATTGAGATCATATAAAAATGAAGTGTGGGATTTTCTTAAAAATTTCATCTCAGCCTTCAACATTTCATTTATTCCAAGAGAATAAAATGTCATGGTTGATTCTCTGGCCATCTCATCGAGCTAGTTCAAGGTCCCACTGCCACCTAAGCTCAGGCATGATGTTGAGTTTAGATATAGGCCCTCTGTACCTGACAATATCAAGCATTGGAAGGTTTTTGAGGATGATCTTGAAATAATAATATTTCTTGAGTCGGTTGATGAGTTCTCTGTATTACACATTGATCAGGACCATGATTCCGAAGGTGACCCTCCCCTTGAAGTATTTTTGAATAAAATTGCTAATCACCATATTGTTCAGCTACCTAGAAACCACATTATAAAGGGACTAGTTCCTTTATAAAGATTGTTCGATGGAAATGATGTGGCAGTAAAGTTTAAAGGCCCAACTGAGGATGTTGATGTAATTAAGTGCAATATTGGCACATAGGAGGATCCGAAATTCGTCAAGTTGTCAAGTAGCCTATCAAGGGAGAAGAGAGCCAAGTATACTGAGCTATTAAAATAATTTTCTGATGTGTTTTCCTAGACCTATGAAGACCTCAGGACATACGACACAATTGTCATTGAACATAAGATCCCATTGAGAGAGGAGGCCAAACCATTTAGGAATAAATTAAGACAAATAAATCCTATGCTACTACCTATTATGGAAAGGGAGTTAAAGAAGCTGTTGGACACCCAAATCATTGTCCCTCTTAGATACTCTGAATGGGTCGCCAACCTGGTCTCGGTGAGAGAAAAAAACAGAGAAATCAGACTGTGTGTTGATTTCAGAAATATGAACAAAAGATCTAAGAAGGACAATTACCTTTTCCAAAGATGAAACACCTATTGTAGAGGGTGATAGGTGCAACCAGAATTTCCATGATTGATGGATTTTCTGGCTACAACCAGATCTCTGTCTTGCCTAAAGACAGAGAAAAGACAACATTCACCACTCCTTGGGGCACATTCATGTATGCCAAAATTCCCTTTGGATTGATGAACGCAAGAGAAACATTCCAGCGAGCCATGGACATCACATTCATTGGAGAAAGAGACAAATTTGTGGTCATCTATTTGGATGATATAACAATCTTCTCCAATTATGATAAAGAGCATGCTCAACATCTGAGAAAGGTATTCTTGAAATGTAGAAGGTTTGGTCTCTCCCTAAATCCCAAGAAGTCTTTATTTTCCATGAAGGAAGGAAAATTGTTGGGACACATCGTATCAACTGGGGGGTCAGGATTGATTCAAGTAGGGTGGAAGATATTCAAGCCTTATCACTTCCTAGATCCAAGAAAGAAGTTCAGTCCTTCCTGGGAAAAATCAATTTTCTGAGAAGGTTTGTTTCAAATTTTTCTAAATTAGTGAAGCCTATCACATCCATGGTCAGGAAGGGGAACGAAGTAAAATGGACTGCCGAATCTAGAGAATCCTTCAATCAAATAAAAAAGGCACTGACTGAAGCACTTGTGCTAGTCAGTCTTGATTATTCCAAGGATTTCCTAATTTTCTCCTTATCTTCATTTGATACAGTGGTCGTTGTTTTACTACAAAAGAATGATGTAGGGCTGAAGTAGCCTGTTTCCTTTTTTATTAGAGAACTAAGAGATGTAGAGGTCAGATATGACATCATGGAGAAGCAGGCCTATGCCTTGGTGAAATATCTTAAAGATTTCAGAGTCTATGTTATGCATTAAAAAATCATTACATATGTTCCTTCAACTCCTGTGAACGACATTCTCATTCAGTCTAACATAGATAGGAGAAGGAGCAAGTGGATTTCCAGAATCCTTGAATTTGATCTAGAAATAAAACCCACCAAGCTAGTTAAAGTCCAGGGTTTAGCCACGTTGTTGGCTGAATCTAATTGTAAAGATTTGGAGGTTAAATTCATCAACACTTTCTCAGAAAATAAGCAGGCTAAAGTGTCTAATAAAGGCCCTCAAGACAGTCCTCCATTGGTAGAATGCACCTGTTATAAAGACATTATATATTTTCTGCAAGAGTTGCAACCTCCTGATGGTATGGGAAAAAGAAAGGCAAGATTTCTTAAGCTCAAAGAAATTAAATGTTGCCTTATTGAGCAGGTTTTGTATTGGAAGGACCCTCTGGGAGTGCTTCTGATATGTTTAGACCCACCAGAGGCCCAAAAGATCATGTTGGATTTCCATAGCGGCCAATGTGGGGGACATCACTTCTGGAAAATCACTGCCTACAAAATTCTCAGGGATGGGTACTACTGGCCTACTCTATTCACTGACGTCTGTGTGAAAATGAGGGCCTGTATCAAATGTCAAAAATTATCTGGGAAGCAACAACTCAAGTCTCTACCATTGAAGTCAGTACTAGCTTCAAGACCCTTTCAGTAGTGGGGCCTAGAATTTATTGGGGAAATTCATCCTGCTTCAAGTGGTCAACACAAATGGATTTTAACTACAATAGATTATTTCACCTAGTGGATAGAAGCTATCCCCACAAGGAGTGATTCTCACAAAGTAATAATTGGTTTTCTTGAAGGTATTATGGCAAGGTTTGGTTGTCCGAACAAAATTGTCACTGATAATGTTGCATACTTCAAGGCCAAACCATTGATCAAGTTTTGTGAGAAGTTTAGAATTGCATTGATTCACTCTACCCCCTTCTATCCCCAAGGTAATGGATTGGCATAGTCCTCTAACAAAATCCTAATAAAGATCATCAAAACACTGTTAGAGGACAACAAGAAAGACCAGGACTCAAAGCTCAAATTTTCTCTATGGGCTGATAGAGTGACAACAAAGAGGTCCCTGGGTATCTCTCCTTTCCAACTTGTATATGGGACTGGGGCTATTTTTCCTTCTCACCTCACCCTACCTATGTCAAAATTCTTTTAGGACTACCAAGGACAACTTGACGATATGATCAGAAGAATTCATCAACTGGTATAAGTCCAACAGACTAGAGAGAAGGTGATGGATAGAGCGCATGGCTGTCAACAGAGAATTAAGCAGACTTTCGACAAGAAAGTCAGAAAAGAGGACTTCCAGTTGGGAGATCTAGTACTCAAATGGGACACACCTAAAGAAGACAAGGGCAAGCATGGTAAATTTGAATCCCTTTGGATAGGTCCCTTCAAGATTTCTGAAGCATTTCCAAACAACACTTACAGATTGCAGAATTTGGAGGCTAACATAGTTTTTAGTGGCCCTGCAAATGGGCACTTCCTGAAAAAGTTTTTTGTTTAAAGCCATAGTCGTCGTCCTACCATTGTAAATATTGTTCTTGTTTTATGTTTATTTTGTTTTTAATAGGAGACTCCATAACCCAACGGTAAGGCACTGGAACTGCTTGTTCTTGGCAACTCATAGGGAGCATGCCATCCCTTGTGGAGCCAAATATTATCACATAAACTTGTCAAGGTCTCGTGAGTCTATTGTTTCTTCCTAGGTCTATAATTTTGCCTGTTTCTCCTCTCTTTGCAGACCCCATCCTAAGTTTTTCCTCTCGGCTTGTATTTTTTCTGTTGTTTGTTTGCACTTGCTTGATAGACCCATTTTTCATTGTTGGCTACCTAAGAAATATCATCCCTAAGCTTTTTTGTTTTCTGTAAGGTCGATCACTTTTCTCTTTACCTCCATCGCTGATCCTTTTGTTTTCCCAAGCCGTCTTCCATTCATCCAAGTAATCTTCACAGGTCACTGTCGTGAGAACCAAGTACAACACTTAGAGTGGTTTGATATGGACTCAAATCAAGTGAGCGAGCAAGATCAACTTTCAACGGTGGATATCTGTCAGATGGAGCAGATCGATGACCATCGGGTGATCAGGATCATATAGTTGCACCAAGTTTAGCGTCAAACAGAGGTACAAAATCACAAGGTCAATCCTATCTGTTGGTACGGGGAAGAACGTGTGGTGCAAGATTAACATTTCATGGTTTCGCAAGATGGAGAGGTCAAGGAGAAAAGTCACTAAAACTCATGAAATACGAAATCGTGATAAGATCGCAGTTGTTGATTAGAGGAGAGATTTGGACTGATGGATCAACTTTTTGTGATTTCGCGAGTTGGGAAAGTAGGAGGGTAGAGTCTTGAAGACTCACAACACGCAAAGTCACAAAACTATCTTGACCGTCCATTCTAGAAAGACATGTGGCACAGGATCAGCATGGAGAAAGTTGTGTCAGGGAATTGAAGTGAGAAACATTGACGGCCCAAGGTCCCAAAATGTTGATGTTCAACAGGGCTATCCGATGCAAAGGGATACGTGTCGCGTGATCCAAACAATCGCGCTTTCATGACTCAGAAATTTTCTATAGGATCACAATGCAAGCTCGCAAAACGTGAAATTCCAAGTTTTCATGTGGATAAGCATGAGGTCACGACACGCGGTCGCGTGGGAAAAGGAAAAGGAGCTGCACAAAATATCAAAGCGCCCAAGTTGGTCACAGAGAAATATCTACGTGGCCTTCAGGCACTAGAATTGAATCGAAGGAGTTGTGAGATTGAATGGAGAATTCATGGGTGTCAGGCCTTGTCCTGATCCTAATAAAAGCAGTTAATGAAAATGGGGAAGGTGGTTGAAACCTCGTTTCAACCATAAAAGGAAATCATGGAAAATATGTCCATGGAGGGCAGACTGTCAGCCGAAAGTTCCCTGTCATGGATTTCCTTGTGAAGCCCATACCGATCTGATCTTGTATCTGACAGAAGAATGAAAGTGCAGCCTGACAGAAGAAGACACAGATGCCAAGCCTGAATGCAGTGACCAAATAACGTTTCTTTAGGGAGCAAGTTGCTTTGAGTATATATACTTAGTTTTTATATTTTGTAAGCGTCGATGGTAGACCAAATCTCCCGATTTGTAAAGTTTTAATGAACACTCTGGTTCTATGGTTATGCTTTGTAATCTGAGATTTCTTGTTTAATGACAGCTAGCTTTCTTTCTCCCTCTTGTTTTCCTCTGATACTGAAAGAGTTCATGATTGACTGATTCACTTGAATTATTGTGATTGCATTATGATGAAAGTTTGATCATAGTGATGCTATAATTTATTTCATTTTCTTTGAGACTTGAATTCGAGAAGATCTTGTGTCTAAGTTTTTCCTCCTGGGCTACTGGAAGATCTGATGTCTTCGGAAGACCTGTACATTTTCTCACCAAATTCTTCCTCCTACTCACCTTTACCACAACCTACTAACTAAAATTAAACCAAGACCTCACCTGCTTGTGCATATCGGTCCATTTTTTTTGAGTTAAGACGATATTTTCTTGAGATTGCACCCATTTGACCCTCGTATAACCAACCTGTGACATAAAATTGATGGGTACTAGGCTTACCTATGCCACAATCCAGAGGTGACTTCTGGTGCTAACACTACACATTACCATTAGAAATCAGAATGGTAATCATTCATTTTCATATCTTTCACTCATGCACAATATTTTAAAATGTAATTCACGATTCTTGTTCAAATAGACTTTGTAGCCTATTGTCTAATTTTCCAATAGTCAATAATATTATGACTCTATTCTCTTGGTAGGGTTCTCACAAAGTTCCTCCACATGGAATTGTCTTATCAAGCAACTTCCTAATTGCATATCCATCATTATCTAAGATGACCTCAACCTCGAATCAGCCTCAACTTTGTCATTTTCAGATTCTTTCCCAATATTCCATAAATAATATAAGTTTGCATTCTTCTTATGCATTTCATATTTACATTCAAGCAAGAACTCTTATGTTAATAGTTTGCTTTCAAGCTGTAATTTCATGCACTTAATCACATGCATTATCATGTTGTGTATGTCCACACCCAACACACTTTACAATTTCTCATGCATAATTGTTTAAAATTATTTAACTCATGATTAGCTCATGAGATTCTCAAAGGCATTCTCGCCTTGCCTTCTATCTCAATCAACATAGCAGTATTGGTCATTTTCATTTCAACATTTCATATTATCTCTTTCTCTGAGGAGTGGCATACCCCCTCAAGCTATTATTTAAACCAAATAGTTCAGACCCTTCTACATATGGTCAATTATGCCTCCATGGAATTATTAAGATTTGGAAAGTACACATCTTGCCTCACATCCTACTTGATCAGACAATCATATTATACTTTTTTAAGCATGTTTATGTACATCTACATATATGTATGTGAATCACTTGCACCTTTTTACCTCGTTCATTCATATTTATTTTGACTTCATCCATTTTTTATGAGTTTCTTCAGTCACTTGCATGACTAGCCTCACCAATTAAAATCATAATTATGCTACCTCTTTACAAGATAACAACCAACAAAATGTCTCTTTTGCTCATTCCTCTTTTAGCATTTCATATTATCCTTCTTTGAGGAGTTGCATACTTCCCCAAAATATTATTGAGACAAGGTACTCAAACCCTCCAACACAGGGTCATCCATGCATCCATGGCATTATCCGGTACAAGAAATCACACTCTTTTCCTTACTTCCCTCTTACTCAAGTAGTCATATCATTCCCATATCATATCATTACCACTTGTACATTCCCATATTAATCATACTCACTCATCAATTTTTATCTTATATCAGTCTTTTCTAATGAGGATTTATAGTTATTCACACGACTAATATCATAGATATGATCATATTTATGTTTCCTTCTCTCATGGAAACACCCAATAATAATCCATTCTTACTTATCTACTATAAAATCCTTTCACAAGTCAGAAACATCAGCAAGTTAACAATTCTAGTCTCTCTTCATGCTTCAATTCACTTTTCGTCAATAAACCTTTATCAAGGAAATACTCTCCTAAATTCCTTCTTTCTATTGTTTGAGTATACCCAACCATACATGTATGGCCATCGTCCACCTATGAATATTAATATGATCCATTGGTCACCTGGAAATTCTCCAACACTTACTTTACCAAACTTTATATCAGTCTTTCTTTCAACATTACAGTCTTATCTTCATAAGGAAATAACAATCATTTACCATCAACATTTTACTTATGCTGCTATAATCAGATCATCACTAGCCATAGGATCTATGACCATACCCCATTTTATATCTAATCATAGACTATAATAAACCTATTTTCATGTTACCTGTATGTTCAATCTTTACCATATGCATTCCAACATATCTGTGTGCACTAAGCATTTTTCTCATGCCCTGAGCACATATTTACTTCAACTCTCTTCCTTTTCCTTCATATCCATAGACAAGCCCTTAGGTTAATAAGATTATACATTTTCTTTAATACAACCATAATCTCATAACTTTCTCATGTTCATATCATTTACCCCTCTTACGAGGACTATGGACAATCCAAAGGACTCCTTTTTCTTTGGTTAACTAGGTTATTCCATTAATATGTTTTCATTTGTTACAATTCAAGTAGATTGACCTTACAATTTTCCATCAATCCTCTAAACATGAGGAATTACACACACACACACACACACACACACACACACACACACACACACACACGTATAGTTTATTCTTTTATTTAAGCAGTAATTAATACCACCAAGGATCCTATCAATCCATACCAAATTCCTTTAACCACATGGAATATATCCGTAAGGGTTTTAGCCCTTAAATGAACAGTACTCACCAATGCTTATAGGAAACATTACAATCACTAGTTTATGTTGGGTATCTGTTATATGCGCTGGGTGCACAGGGGGGTAAGAGGAATTTTTTCTTCGGTTTTCGTGTCCATTTTTGGGTGGTCCTCGATTTTTGTGTCCATTTATGGGCATTTTTTTGGAACATGATTTTTCATCGATGGTTTTCTATTTCCAGTTAAGGAATTAGTGTTGTTGACTAATCCAAGTCATTGGATTAGGGTTTTGGATGGCGTTGGCTCCTATATGTATATGGTATTGTAAACAATGTATGTTATGTGAATGAATATAGAATATGTTGGTTTTCTTGGTTTGGGTTTCCAGGGGAAACATATCTATTTAATGTTGGATTACTGAGTCAGGTGAATCAGTAATAGATATTTTTAATCCTTTTTAACCACAGTATGTGTTGTTCTAGAGTCTGTACTTAAGGCTTAGAGTACAGTGTCTAGGCATCTGAAAGTGGGTAAAAGGTGGAGAAGAGAGAAACGTCAACCTTCAGCAAAGGAAACTAGGGAATATTTTTACGTTGGTGTTGTCTAGCTTCCAACTGTTCCTGGATAGTTATATCTTGTTCAATGGCTTCCCATGAACGTTCAAGTTCGACCCTGTTAGTAGATTTTTTAAGAATAGTATCGAAAAGGTTTAAGGCAATGTGCATTTGGTTTGATAATCCGGGTTCGATATTGGGCTGTGTTGGTACAGGGACAGTCATGGAGGAACAATAAAAGTAGGAAAAACTTCAGAGAGAGATTAAGTGTTGTCTCAATTTGGTCATATAAAAGAGAATTTACGGTTTCAGGAATAAAATAGGGATGCAAATCAAAGGCTCTTTCCCGTAACTGAGTTATATCTTAATAAAATGTATGAGGTGGGAGAAAAACATTTAGTTGTATATGATGTAAGGCTCCTATCAAGGGAGAATATCACGTATAAACAGAAGAGGAAAACTGTAAAGAAATAACCCGATGTAGCATAGAATATATGTAGAATTTTGAAAGTGTTGGATGGTCTTACACCCGTTGATAACTGGTACAGAGGAAAAATAGTAAACAATTATAGAAAACCAAAATTCATTCGCTATAGTAGTGGTCATACTAAATTATAACGAAGCATTCATCAGTTAGGAATATGAAATGAAATGAAATATGAGATACAAGAAAACAAGCTCATAACACAGTCATGACAGAATTGAGAATCTTAAGATTTGCTTTGTATTAACTCTCAAAATGTAAAAAACTCTGTTACAATCAACACAAAAAGGTCCATCCTCTTTCTTTTCTTTCTGTGGTATATTTATACAGTTTTACAAATAAGACAGAATCTCAATCGTCACAAAATTTCGGTTATGATAGGGAGGAGAGCAATCAGTCCATTTCTTCTTCTCTGTCTTCACTTGGTGCCAGACGTTTGTCCTCACGCGTGCTCGGTACAGGCGAAACATCTTTCAACCAGCTGAGATATCATCCGTGACGGTTCTGCTTGACAGCTGGCTTCAAAGAAGTAACACTCTCGGGCTAACTGTGACAACCTGTCTTCAATCTGTCTGTCTATGATGTCGATGGTGTATAATTGTGCGCTTGGTCTAATCATGCATTTGTCTATTTGGACTATGTCCACCATAGTCACTTTGGAAATCCGGCCGAATCTCTTTCCTCTTTTTCCTTTAGATCAAGAGAGAGTTTTTCCATATCCATTTGCATCAATGCCTCGACATTACCTCCACTCTCAATGCCTAGCAGATCGCCTTCTATAGAACTAAAAGCCTCTTCTAAGGAATTCATTATCTTTTTGGCTTGTTGCTTGCCTTCGAAGATGTTGTGTTCCCATTCTTTTAATAGGATGTTTCCTCTGGTTTGTTCCGAAATGGTGAACCTGGGAGTAGTTCCTGAACCCTTGTTGTTTGTGGCTATCACAACCTCTTGGAAGGTGACCCGTGCTGCTCCCGCTTCCCTTTCTCTAGCAGATAAGTTCTCCAAAACTCGATTAACCATCAAGAAATTGTCCCAAATATCCCCTACCTTGTCGAGCAATTTTCGTTGAGCCACAGAGACTCTGCCCCAAATCTCCATCGCCTGGGACTGAAACATCCCAATATCTATCGCTTTGCTTTCGGCGATTTCCACCCTAGCCATTAATTGTTGGATCAAATCTCTTTGCTGGCTCACTTGCATCTGACCATCTCAGACTACCAGCTGTGCTTGCTTGAGCTTAGTCTTAAGTAGCTCTATCTCGTTTTTATCGGCCAACCTGGCCTGCTCTATTCCTACGATCGCCTAGTCCTTGGCAGTTTCTGTTGCTGTGGCTAGTCTGGATTCAAGGGTCTTGATGAGGCAATTTTTTCTTTTAAGCTGGTTTTTTAAAAGCCTGACTAAAAATTGATTCGCCGATGCATATGCTCCTAATGTCCCCGCTATTTCAGTCGTGAATTGTTCATTCTTCTTGTCTTTTCCATCAATTATAACTTCATATTTCTTGGCAGTCGACTCTCCTTCCTGATAGAATTCCCTCTTTACTACTACCTTTCTCTTCTTATCGAATAAAATATCATTCAGAGGGAGTTCTTCTACCCTTATAGGCCTCAACTCTTCATTAAAGATCCATCCTGCCTCAATATTTCCCTGAGTCGACTGCAAGGGAGTAACCGATGTGATAGGTTCTTCGATCTGCTTTGTTGATTTTCGTGGAGTAGTAACTGGACTCAGCTTCTTTAGCAGGTCGGGAGTCTTTATCTCTGTTTTCGGGCTCTTGATGTGCTCTCCCTCTTTCTGGTGTTTTTCTCTATCAGGGTTCCCATCCTTAGAACCTTCGACATCCTTTTGTTTGACCTCCGCCGTAGCTGGACTCTCGGCCTGCAACACTGCGGGGAGACAACTGCATCGATGTTTTTGGAACTTCAGAACATCAGCTCTCTCCTCAGGTGCCAAGGTTTGTATCCGAGCTATAATCTCGGCATAGGACCTTGCGCCTAGGAAAATTTCATCCGAGGGTGAATTCTCGTGCTCAAATCTCTTGAGCTCGTAACTGGCCAAATGATTGCTCATGACCCTCTGCAGATCGTGCTTCTTGTATTCAATGGAGACCAAATTTAGGTCTTCCAGGGCTACTTCCTTGGCTTTGGCATGCCCAAAATCTAATAAAGAATAAGAATTCAAATGAACAGGAAAAGGTGGCCATACCTTCTTCGAGTATCCCTTAAGATCTTTGCTTATACCACCAATTACTGTTTTCCTAGCGACCTCACGACAAGCCAACTTGTCGGGAATGAACAATGGCAATGCATGCGGGGGAACCGAAGCCCTAAAAACTCAGAGGTATGAAAATTCTGCTTCCACATACCAGTCTGCTATACTGCTAAGATTCGTTACTATGTTGTTCGAGGTCTTGGGTGTCGGGTGACCAAAAATGGTGACATGCAGGGGCACCATCACCCAGTTAAAGATTTCATACACAAAATTTGTCGCGTTGTTTTCCCATAATTTTGCATGATAAACGTGTATGGGTTCATCTTCTGCTAGAGTCCAACTCCAGTTCATTAAGGGAAATGGTGTCAAAAAACAAACTGCATCCATACTGTACGCAGACATGAAGAATGAAGACGCCTTCCTATTCTCTTTCTGCGCCCGATACTCTGTGACCCGACTGGTCAAGCTATCAGACAACATTTTTGCCCAGTCGAAGGAACCACCTTCGGTGACCCGAAACATTAGAGGCACCCATAGAAGAAAAAAATGTGAGGTGTCCTCTCTCCCATATAACCTGCATGTCATCATGGCTACATATTTTTACTGTGGTTCTAAAGAAGCGATTGAATATATGCCGTGGCTATCAGCTCTGAACTTCACGGTGTTCGAAACCCAATATTTTATTAAACTGGACATGGTTTTATCATATTGTACGCATTCCTTCTCCTTGAACTCGTCTAAGAATTCAATGCCATATGTGTAGTCGGATGTTGTGGGCAACTTATACATGGCTTGCAGATGTTTCGACCTAAAAGTCCCGATGGTGACTTTCTGCTCATTCATGATGGTTCTAGTCAGTATGTCCACATGGTCTAATGCCCATCGAACCATGTCATAATATGGAAGAAATCGTGGCATGGCTGCTACTTTGTGCATTCCAGATTGGATGACTATTTTGTACTTGGTGGTTATATCATCTTTTTCGTTGTCGCTGGAGTCGTCGGAATAGTCCACCAATTATGCTTGCAGAACATATGAAACGAATGACCAATTCAGGATCGAGTCGATACTTCGAGGCAAAGTATCAAAGACATTGTCTGAGCCTTGTCCCAAAACCTCACCATTTTCTTTGGATGCTTTTCACGGAGCCATGGCTGAAGCTTGTGTTTTAGCTCTTCTGCGATAGAAATATGTATACATATAGAAGTCAGTTTTCTCAGAGATAATGTGTTCTGCGTGATATGAAAATGAATTTGTTATAATGAGCCACAACTCTTATATATATTCAAAAAACTCGATACCTTTCAGAAAAATTCTGTCAAATCATCTTCAGAAATAAATTTTTCCATAAAAATCCAATCTTATATTCGTCGATTTGCCCTATTTCCTCATTAATGTCATAAATTTTGGCAGTTTAAAATGTCAGTTGGTGTATGGACGGAATAAGGTTACCTCGTAAATCATGCAAGCATTGAAACACGAGATATGTACTTATTTAGCTTAATTAATCCAGTTTTACCAACGTTAATCAATATTTCAGTATTTGTTATATTGGGGGTTTTACTTTAACACTTCGAACCTCTAACACCCGAGATTGCGATGATCGATTTTGGTTAAAAAATACAAAATCATGATTAGGGGCTCAATTAATTTCATAATTATTATATTCTCCCTATCGCGACTCGGAGCTTCGAAAATAAGTTTCCGGGGGGTTAGCATGCCGAGCTGCGAAACCGTGAGATCGCGACAAACAAAAAGGGAAGATAAACTCGGATTTAGTAATTAATTAATTACATTTATATCCTTATTGTGATTTCGCGAGTTGGGGTTTAGATGGTGTAACTTTTGAAAAGGAAAACGCCGAGTGGCAAAATGCCGACATAAAGTTTTACCATGGTTTAGATTTTACTTTTAACCCTGACACGGGTTACTAAAATAAGGACCTTGTGTTCTCGACTATCGGGGCTACGACAATAAATTTTTGGATTTGGTGAATGCCAAGCTGCGAAACCCCGATGACGTTTAATCATGGGTTAGGGAAAACTTTACCCTTGTTACCATCCCGAGTGAATAATTAAAATGATTTCGCTGTTTCATAGCTCAGGGCGTGTGACTTATATGACTTATATTATCCAACCTACGAGATCCCGAGGTAGAACAAAAGAGGAAACGTTTTAACGAAAGGTAGGACTCGCCTCGAGAGTACAATAATCATCGTTGCTCACGTGATAAAGATTCAAAGATCTTGATACCTCAGAGGGAAAATATGAAAACCATCTTTAGATTTCAAGCATTTAAAAATGAAATTTGTGACGGGCTAGAAAAAACAAAGGCGGCTCCAACAATATGCAAGTGTTATTTATCTTTGTGATCAATATAGCATTATCATCTAATAAGTGCAGAGTAAATAAACCATGAAAAAATGAACAATAATACACATACATAGTACACTAGTATTTTTACGTGGTGACCCAATGTGGGAGAAAAACCACATAATGCTCTTTCTTATATGTCTTTAAGATTTACATTCATTGGAAGCACCAACTTCCTTTGCTCTCCACCTACAGCTAGGAGGAGGATCCGACCCCCTATATTTTTAGGCTACAACCTGAGGGAAGCTACAACTCCACAATTCTCTGGCTACAACCAGAAGGATGCTACAACCCCCTATGTTCTCCGGATACAACCAGAAGGTGGTTACAACCACCTATCCTTTCCTTGTCCTGCCTCCTTAAAATATAAGTGTTAAATGAAGAAACCACTGCCACACTGCCACTGTGAGATATACCATTGTAAACCTGTACCAACCTGTACCACTGACCTATAGCCAACATGTACCACTACCCTTTAATAAAAATTTACCTGAACTGATCCTGTACCAATGAAAAACAATAGATACACAACCTGTTCGTTCTGCAACACACATATGTACGCACCCTATTTATACTGCATCTCGCGTATGTACGTATACTATCTGTACTGCAACCTGTGTATGCCTTCTAAGAACTAGGGTTTTCTCTCTCTGAAGACTTTGACTCTCTTAAGCCTCTGTCACATCAACATGCAACCTGTCACTGTGTTCAGATTGTAACTGTGCCCTGTGCATATATCCTCATACATATCCTTTGACCAAATGCATCTTTATGTCTCTAGTCATGTGCCATACAAGTGTGTATAATCATGAACAAGTATAATAACCTTCACATGAACTAGAAATCAAACCCTTTTTGATATACAACCTCTCAATACATCAACCACTCCACAAATACAAGCTCTCAACCATGTACCACAAAAAACCTTAACCATATGCCAAGAAATAGAAGATGTGCCTCAACTCTAATAAGATGTATCAATGATAAATATTGATTATACCAGCACTGTATTTTGTAGATCTAACTTATACAAAAATTCCCATGCATCCAATAATATCTCTAGGGAAAATCCTCAAACCCCCATGACCATTTCTCATGTATACAACAAAATCCATCTACTCATAGAAATAAGTACATACCTTTTGAACCAGTAGATAGATCTAATGTATCTGATCACAGTAGACCTTCACAGGAGCTTGCTTTCAAAATCTAGAAACCCAACATCTTCAACTTCTCAAGTTTCTAGGGTTTTTCTTTCATGTACGTGCCCTAATATACTTTTAGCCTATATACATACGTTCCCTAATCCACTGCAGCCCGCGTACACCTCAAAAACCAAGGTTTTTTTTCCAGTATTTTCTATAATTATGAAAATTTCTTCGTCAACCCTTCGTGCTACCTCAGAGTTGTGCAACTTCATATATATCAATGAGTACCTACAATAAACCTTACACAATAATAGATACTCAATGTGCTCAATAGGTGCTAATAGGAGAGCCTATCTATCTTATTTATACTTCCATGTAGCTTCCTCAAGGGGTTACCTTCTAACCAACTTAACCCAATTTCCTTCGTTTAAGTCTAAGCCACTTCTAACCTACTTTGCTACAAATAGGAAATTCTCTACTTCTAGTTGCAATTAATTTATTTTTAATTATTTTCCTATTGCAACAACTTAACCCATGATTAACTCCTAGTTTCACTCACTTGACTAGTCAACTTCTTCTAGGAGCTTCTATAATAATTTTGATTTCTTTGACCTTCTAAATAACTCATGAGGTTTGTCCAAATTCACAAGTCCATATCTCTCTAACTGAAATTTTCTATCGGACTTGCTTCAAGGGTTGACATCAATGAAAAACAACCCAATTAATCAACATGTAATGTATATATTTTCCATTGTATCTTTTCTGTTCTTTAATTGAAAATTTGTTTGCAGTAAAATATTGTACAAGGTTAAAATCTAAAATTTATTCATTCTATTGAACCTAGGCATCCCTTAATATGATTATACCATTTTACATCGGATTCAAACATAAATGCTTACCAGTATATTCTCACTCATGTAGGAGCAACTATCAATTCGTCAGGCGACAACAATTCTTCTATTGCACGAAATCCCAAAACAAGATTTTAAATACGCATTCCTTCTTCTCAAAGAACTTGTGCAGATAATAAAAAATATTTTAACACATAGAATATTTATCCAACATGCCTATCTTATCCTTAATATACCACTCCATTGAATGATCTAGTGCCCATAGAGGCCAAGTGTTTGAACTCTGCTCTGATACCACTTTGCAACACATCCAACCCCTTAAGTACCTTTTAAAGGATGGGGTATTATAATTTTTCTTCTTCTTTGATATCTCAAGGTCTATTCTCAAGGGCACCAATGTCTCCTGCTTGTCAAGAAATTTCTAACGACTGTAAGTATGCTCAAATTTGATCTTAGAGTCAAAATTTATAGCCTCCCAAAGTTCTTGGTTCTCCATTGGACAAGATCACTTTACTTCCACGTGGAATCCATGTGTCCTCTCAATACTCATGTCATCCAACATGGCATTTTCCATGTGTCTTACCAATCCAAATTTATGACCCCACATGACCTCATGTCGTCGTCGTCGGGAATTTCATTCCCATGGGTTACAAATTTCTCCAACGAAAAGTTTCAAAAACTCATAGTTAATCAGATCCCTTCGTAGATCCGATGGTTCACAAGATGCTTGTAATGTACCAGATATAAAATGTATGCAGAACAAAAATAAAATGCTAGTAATGGAAGAATAACAACAATATAACCAGAACATTCACCACAATAATACTGAAATGATATAAGAATAACAACAGAAATAACACTTTGAAACTGAAAGAAATGTTCATGGGTCTCTTCGAGGGGGAAACCTCCAGTTGAGAAGAGATCTATTACAATAATCTCCAAGATAGGATTCTCATACCCTCAACTCCTATTTATACTAAAAAGAAGCATCTAGACGAAGATCCTTCTAGAAGCGGAAACTTCTATTAGGTCTTCTTACATCTGCCTTATTCTATTTTATTGAAAGGCCTTATTAATATTGACATTTATTACATCCAAATATATTGTTCTACCTATGTGCAGGTTAGGACCCTAACATGTCCGACCCCTTAAAAACAACCTTGTCCTCAAGGCTTGAGATGAAGAAATTGCTGCATAATGGTAGCTGGTTCCCAAGTTGCGTCTACTGGAGTTGTATCATTCCACTAGAATAGCACTTCCTTGATGGTTCTTTGACATAGGCAATGCTCACACTGGTCCAAAATTGCTTCTGGTTGTATCCAAATGGATCCTTCTTCAGCTAACTCTAGAAGGTTGGTTTGAATTTGGCACTTAGCTCCAATCACCTTCTTTAAGCATGAAACATGAAAAACATGATGTAGCTTTGAATTGCTAGGAAAAGATAACTGATAGGTGACTTGTCCCACACGCTTGAGCACGGTATAAGGACCATAAAATTTGGGCGCTAGCTTCTAAAAATGCTCAGCCTTGAGGGAAGTTTGCTTGTAAGGTTGCAATCAAAGAAACACATGATCCACTTTTGAAAATTGACCTTGATCTGCTTGTTGCTTCATGATTCTGTGCCATGACCAAATTCTCTTTGAGGGTACGGAGAATGGCCTCTCGAACTATAAGTGTTAGGTCAATCGCCTGGACCTTCGAGGCACCCGGTAAGTATGAGAGAAATGAAGGTGGCTTCTGTCCATATACTGCTTCAAAATGAGTCATGCGTGTAGCTGTATGGTATGAAGTGTTGTACCACCATTCAGCTGGGGGTAACCATTGAGCCCACTGATTTTTCTTTTCCGAGGCAAAACACCTCAAATATGTTTTGAAACACTTGTTGACAACTTCCATTTGGCCATCAGTCTGGGGATGATAAGCTGTGTTGAGATGCAATTATGTGCCTTATATCTTGGAAAGTTCTTGCCAAAAATTTCTTGTGAAAGTTGGGTCATGATCAGAAACAATAGAGTGTGACATGCCATGAAGCTTGAAGACCCGATCCATGAAAATTTGAGCCACTGTGGATGTTGTAAATGGGTGTTGAAGGGCATATAAATGAGCATACTTGGAAAGGCGATTAACAACCACCATGATGACGAATTTATTTCCCGATTTGGGTAAGCCGAGAATAAAATCCATAGAGATATCCTTCCAAATAGTAGGTGGAATTGATGTGGTTGTAGTGTGACTGACGATTTGACTGTTTCTCCCTTGTTGCGTTGACACACATCACATTCAACTACAAAATTACGAATGTCCTGTTTCATACCGTCCCAAAAAAGGGAACGCTTGACCCTGTCATAGGTTTTGGTGAACCTGGAGTGCCCTACTGTGGGTGTAGCATGAAGCTTAGAAAGTATCATGGATTTAAGCTTTGATTGTTTACTTAAATACAAACGACCTTTGTATCTAAGTTCCTCATGGAGCCAAGAGTACCCTGGGGAAGCTGGAGCATTGGAATGCAATTGTTGGATCAACTGTGAACTTTTGGGATCTTGTAGACATTCCTGGCGAACGGCTTGGAGACAATCTGGTACAATGAATGAAAGAGAAAAAAGGGATCCTTTATCTTCATATTTTCGGGAAAGTGCATCCGCAACCACATTGTCTTTGCCTTTCTTATAAATGATCTCACAATCATATCCAAAGAGTTTAGTCACCCATTTTTGTTTTTCTGGGGAGGAAATGCTTTGTTCCAGAAAATACTTGAGGCTTTGATGATCTGTCTTAATTTGGAACCATTTCCCCAATAGATAAGGATTCCATAGATCCATGACATGCAGAATATCCAACATTTCCTTTTCATAGATGGATTTGTCTAGATTTATTTCACATAGTTGCTTACTAGTAAAGGCCAAAGGTCGACCCTCTCACATAAGGAAAACACCAATTCATTTCCCTGAGGCATCAAATTCCAACAGAAAGGTCTTTTTGAAATCAGGAAGGGCGAGGACTGGAGTGGTGCACATGGCCATCTTCAAGGTTTGAAAAGTTTGAGCAGCGGCTGGAGTCCAAGTGAAAGAGTTCTTTTTTAGGAGAGCAGTGACAGGTGCTGCAATCTTCCCATAATTCTTAACAAACTTGTGATAATATCCTATTAAGCCTAGAAATCCATGCAAGCTCTTAAGATTCTTTGGGTGAGGCTAGTCTTGCATAGCTTCAATCTGTTTAGGATCCACTCTGATGCCAAATTTTCCAACCAGATGACCCAAGTATTCTACTTCTGAGGTGCCAAAAGCACATTTACACTGTTTCAGGAAAAGTTGGTGCTGAGAGAGTAGATGGAGAACTCGATCCACATGAGCAAGATGGTATGTCCAATTTTTTGTATAGATGAGGATATCATCAAAGAAAACTAAGACAGAATGGTGGAGAAAAGGATGGAAGACATGATTCATGAGGCTTTGGAAGGTGGAGGGGGCATTACACAAGCCAAAGGGCATGACCAAAAACTTATAGTGGCCCTCATGAGTTCTAAAAGTAGTCTTGGGAATATCTGCCTCTTTCATACGTATTTGGTGGTAGCCCGAACGAAGATCCAGTTTATTGAAGAATTGGGTGGCACTCAATTCATCCAGGAGGTCATCAATGACAAGAATGGGGAATTTTTCTTTGATGGTAAGTTTGTTCAGGGCACGGAAGTTAGGACACATTCACCAAGAACCTTATTTCTTCAGGACCATGACCACAGGAGATGAACAAGGGCTCGTACTAGGGTGGCTAACACCAGCATTAAGGAGTTCCTGGACCATTTTCTCAATTTCATTTTTTTGGGAAAAGGGGTGACGATACGGACGAATATTGGGAGGAAGGCTTTGTGGTACAAGGAGAATGGAATGATCATGAACACCACAAGAAGGAGGGAGGCCTTGGGGAGTGGAAAAGACCAATTGGTGTTTAGAAAGGATGCCTTGGAGGTCTTGTGGTACAGAGGGCGTCTCTGTTGCTTGTATGGCATGGAGTTGGGTGATAACACTAGAATGACCCTTTTTGAGCAGCTTTTCCATGTGATGGGAACTAATGATCTCAGGTGAACTGACGGTGATGCCTTGGAACTTATATTGGTGGCCCTCCTGGTCGAATTGCATGGTTAAGTCCTTAAAATCCATGAGAATGGGACCCAAAGTCCTTAGCTAGTCTACACCTAGCACAATGTCACAACCTCCCATGTCGATAGAAAACATATGGGATTTTAGGTGGTAGTCACCAACTTGCAAACACACATTTTAACAACGCCCTCCAAATTTCATGGAACCACCATTGGCAATCATGATTTGGAAATTATTGATGTCATAGATGTAGCAATGAGTTTCTTGGGCAATGCAGTGATGAATAAAATTATGGGTGCTGCCAGTATCAACCAGAATGATGACCTTCTGATGCTTGATGTAACTGATTAGCTTAAGGGTTTAGGGAGCAGAGAAGCCAGTGAGAGAATTGAGGTAAATGACTGGTTCTACTTTGGGAGGGTCTGAGGGAGGGGTTATGTCAGTGGATTCAGGGGATTCAGACATAGAGGGAGTTTCTTCATCTTCTTCTGAAATCTCCTCGGAGATGGCCGTAAAAATATTTTGTTCTTTACACTTGTGGCCCGAGAAATATTTGTCATCACAGTTATAACAAAGGCCTTTGAGTTGGCATTCAACCATTTCAGCCTAGGTCAATTTTTGGATCTTTAGTGGAGAAGAGGAAGTAGTGGGATTTACTGGTTTAGGGAGAGGGATGAAGGAGGGTTTTGTGGTTTTGAGAAGATACAACCTGTTGTGCTTATTTATCTCTTTTGGTAGCCTCCACCCAACTCTCAGGCTGAGCCATGAGGACATGGGCCCGAATTTCATCCTTGAAGCTGCTGATAAAACACTCTCGGAAAAAGGCATCAGACATGCAGAGAGGAAATGCCCAAATGCTTAACCAGAAAGAAATGTGTATTTACTTGGCAACCCAAACACAGTTGCGTGACAATAGATCTTGTCTGTTTTAATTTGTTTATGTTTCTGTCCACAAGGGTTAGGTATTCAAGGGTTCTACAGACAAGGGTTTGCCTTGTGCTATAGCTCTCTGATATACGTGCGGGGTCCAATAGTAGTACTCAGCCCAATATCTTAGGGCACTAACTAAGGAGGATAGACTGTACCCTTATCCGTACTAATCGACTACCCAGGTACTAGAGAGTATCTTCCTGAGTGTTGTTCTCGGTGACACTATAGGAGTTAGGTGGTTGATCGGTTTATCTAAAGAGGGCTTCAGGTAATCTAGGTCGATCCGTACACATGTGCTGTCTGATGCACTACCACTCGAAGGGGTACCAACAGCGGTTACAAGGGTGGCCAACAGATGTGCGCTTAAGTACCACTTGTATTTCCTACGTGTATGAATACCTCAACCGCGAGTTTATGCGCGTAATGATAGATCTCTGTGGCTTAAATACGTCGGAATACGTCTCTACCCTGAAGAAAAAAATTTACCCACACATTCTACCGAGGAAAGTGATCTGATACCACTTGTAATATACCAGATATAAAATGTATGCATAACAGAAATACAATGCTAGTAATGGCAGAATAACAACAATATAACCAGAACATTCACCACAATAACACTAAAATGATATAAAAATAACAATAGAAATAGCACTTTGAATCTGAAAGCAATGTTCACGAGCCTCTTCGAGGGGGCAACCTCCAGTTGAGCATAACTCTTTTACAATAATTTCCAAGCTAGGGTTCTCATACCTTCTACTCCTATTTATACTAAAAAGAAG
>JZKD02S2234445.1:362660-406314 GCA_000966675.3 Picea glauca
GTAATTCATAATTTGGTCTTGTATTAGGAGAAGGGGATTCTTAGCTTTGTTATTCTTTCATGCTTTGTCATTTGACTCTTGTAATATAATTTGAGATTGATATATTGTGTGAGCTTACATATGTCTTTTGGTCATTCAACTCTTCACATGTTGTATTGCTTTCCTAGATTAATTTACTTCTTTGATAGTTAGTCTTTCAATTCTTTCCTAGATTAATTTCATTTTAGCAAATTAGATTAGATTAGTTCTACTTCAGTCCTGCATATATAGTGTGTGTGCTTCGTAAGCCTACGAACCTCGGATTGACAAATTCAATAGTTGGGCAAGTACTACAACATAATTAAACGACAATATTTCCGCCTAACATTTTGGCGCCATTGTCGGGGAAGCACGATGGATTGAAGTTTAGTTTGATTTTCTTGCAAGCGTAACTAGAGTGTGAATTTGAATTTCAGCAAGTGTGGTTGATTTTTTCAATTGTGAAGAGGTTTTCATGTGTTTCAGCAACTATGATTTTCATTTTTTTTTTATTTTTTTTTGTTTTTTTTGATTTGGGTGCTGTAAGAACCCCTTTTGCAATATGATTTAACCATGAGTGTCATCTTGGAACAGCTCGCTCAGATCCTGGAAAAAACTGGGATTTCTTCTTCTCATGAAGAGGAGATCTTGACAACATCCCAGAGCTTAAATACTCCTCCAGAAATAAACGAGAAATCAACATCTGAGGAACTTGAGGAGGACAAAGAGGAGTTGCAGGAAGATCTAAGCGAGGAAAAAAACGCCTATGAAAGCATTATCGAGCAATGGTTCCAGGTAAGTACTCGATTAGATCCATTTTTTATTTTTATTTAGAAAGTTTGTAGTCACTACAACTAGATTCATTCATTCTCATAAAATCCTATTTTTCATTTGAAAATTTTCCATTGAACATATTGTTGTTACTGTTACATGAATGGCTCCACTGGAAATTTGCCTACACGTAACTAATTTATAATTCCATTTAGCATAGAGTAGGTAGGTTTTAATTTTCAGTTTTTCGTTTACCTAGAATAAGTATGCTCTCCTCCGTTCTTCGTGCGATCGCGAGGATCAAAAAATAGGAATGATTTTGATTTTAGGAATGAATGTCTTTGCGTCCATCCTTTGACCTGCAAATAAACACAGTTAAAAAAAAATTGTAAACTAATAAAACACAACGAAAATTTTCATTGTTATAGCGTGCTAATATAGAAATGTATTTTTACATATTGTTACAACATGCTGATACAACAAAAATTGTACATGATGTTTCAACATGTTAGTACAACAACATTTTACATGTTGTTACAGAGAAATAATAACAATGATTGAATAATAAAAACAGTAGTGGCGTTAGGATAAAATAAAACAAAACAAAAAAATAATAATAAAAATTGTGTGTTCATCCTAGACCTGGAAGTATAAAAACACAAATGAATAAAAACAAAACCAAATTTTACATCTTGTTACAACATGCTGAAACAGTAACATTTTTCTATGCTGAAACAATGAAATTTTTACATGCTGAGACAGTCGCTATTACAACGAAATTTTACATGCTGTTACAACGAAAATTTTTCATGCGGTTACAACGAAATTTTTCATGCTGATACAGTGAATTTTATATGCTAAAACAATGACACTTTTTGCTATAACAATGATTAAAAAATGTCATGCTTGCGCTCTTCTCATTTTTAACTTCCAGTCTGGTCCATTTTATTTATTATTTTTGATGCCATCCTTTTGCCAGCCTCATCCTTTCACATTCGACCCTACATGCTGCAACCTGTCAATAATCAAATCATCGAAAGCTAAAGCTCTTGTTTACAAACCCAACCAAATAAAAATAATGATAAACGTTGATTAAAAATGTCAAAGAATCAACTAAAATTTCGAATCCCGATCATGGTCTTTGCAAATTCTGGTTGTTACAACTCCCTACCATTTTTCTCATATTTGCTAAAGTCTAGTGGGAATAAAATCTTTCAACGCTTACTAGTCATTAAAAACTACGGAAAGATAGTCTTTATTCACTGAATTAGGAGGGAGATCTTGTAACAATCAAACACAATCTTTTTTTCCCATAACAAATTACCGTGAAATATGGGCCACATCTTAACTGTGTAACTATTATTGATTATATTTTGATATTGTTATGATCAAACTGAATTTTTTAATAAATTTGCCCAACGAAATTATCTAAATTGAGATATGATCCCAATCTTATTGTTGGATATGCATCAAAATTGCTTTGTCAAGGTAACAGATGCTCAGGTTTCACTTAATTCAATCAACAAAATGGTTGGATCACAGATTTGTGAGCTCTAGGTGGCTGATCATAGATTCGTAAGCTACTTGTTCATGTTGGTGATTAACCAACAAGCTAGAAATGGAGAATTAAACCACACCCAACTCACACATGTAATGAGAATCTAGAATTTTCTGTCAATTAACGTCAATTTGCAGACAATCAATTTTGGATGGGATTTGTGAGCAAACCATGATGAATTTTAAAAATCTGGCACACTGGTTTTGTGCAGAAGGGTCTCATTTAGCTGACTCGTGAGCAGTTTTTGAAAATTTTGCTTGGTTTGAGAGCAGTTCTGTTTTTTTGGACCATGAAGAAGACAGATTCCGGGATGGCTGGTTTTCCAATATGGCAGATACACAGTCAAACTCTTGCTCAGGTCCAACAATCAAAGAAAAATGCAGTTTATTTCTTTGAGTTGCTTGATTCTTCACGCAAAAATCAATAACTAACCATGAGCACAACAACAAAAGGTATAAACATGTATTGTTCTTTGATTTGTTGCATTTACACTTATTTTTGCATGATATGTTTTTCGAAATTCTTACAATTTTTATGCAGGAATTTATACTTGAGCCGATGAAACTGTAAGAAATCACCGGGTTAGAAAAAGATGAAGTTCCTCCACCACATATCATATCACTAGGGGATATTTCAACCCAACCCGAGATAGCGAGGACATCAAGAAGAACAAGTGTACCAAATCCCTTGTTCGACTTGATAACCATCTACAATGATGAGGAGAGTTCAAAGGTGTCCCTGGAGACTCTAGTGCAAATTACAGAGGAGAAATAACCTGCGGGAGAATCTGCCCCAGGTCCCGTTGCTCCAGTTCATAGCCTCCCGCAAAGTGAGCATGAGGTCGAAATCACCTTAGACACTCAGCTGCTCGACGTGCCGAGAACTTCAATGAACAACTCAAGGGATGAGCTAGGACTGGGCGACTAGAAATAAAAAATTCCACAAAATGAAATCGACATTTCAACATCCGATTACCAAGTAAGTACTGAACCTGTGACTGGTTCCTTAATTTTGGCCAATACCTTACCATCCGATGAGAAATAAACGTAAGTTGAGCCACTAGGACATATGGAAGAGGCTCATGATCCCCTATTAGAAGAGATATGCACAGTCGAGAGCTTAGGAAATACTCTAACTTGGGTACAAGCAATCGCCTATGACCAAAAGAGAAAATCCATCATGAAGACAACCAATAAGAAGAGGAGGCTTACATTGGATAGTTTGATTCTCATAAACATAGAGGAAAAGATGATCAACACAGAACATGCCAAGACATATGAACTTATCGGCACAGGGATGGCTATCACAGATGCTACCTTAAATAGAGAAAGAAGAGATGAAAAGGAGATGACTGATGCGCTAAAGGAGTTGGAGCATCTGCACATTGGAGAAATACTATCAAGACTCCACACAAGACTCCCTGGCACAAAAAATTAAAGATACCTATGGCGATGTGGAAAAGGGGAAGCGAGGCTACAAGGTAGCCTCCATTCTGAATGGCATAGTGTGCCTAGCTTGCCAGTTGATTTTTGGTAAGCTAGTAAGGAAGAATAGACCTACGTAGGTCACAAGGTTCGTTGTTGACCTCGCGGGAAAATGTGTGGAAGGGATACAACTGAACTAGGCGAGCTACCTCGTCAACCAGTTAGAGAAAGACTATCGCGAAGATGAGGATTAGGGCTATGAGTTCCACTTCAGTTGACTACTGATCCTCATTGATTTCATTGCTAGGGAAATGATGGAAGGTGCAACCTTCCCAGAGATTGAGCCATCAAAACCGTTATCTTGGAAGTTCACCACGCTCTGGTATTCAAGCGATATGGAAAAACAATGGTAGTCAAATGCAGTGTTCCACACCTAGTACCTGCAGTTGAAGAGGCATATTGAGTCTTTCCCTCGGATTACACCAAACACGTTGCATAGGTTCAAACCATTTGTGAATTTTCGTGCAGATAGACATTTTATTTATATCACTGTGCATGGAGATGAACACAAAGAAGAGCTGCAGAGTTACTATAAACTCACAGAGGAGGCATGGAATAAATAACTAAGGAATGGCCTACAAAGTTCCTTGTACTAGTTGACCAGGAAAAAATGTTTGACCCCAACCTCATCAAAATTCTGATGGTTACTCGCGAAGAGTATGATGCACCCAACAGTAGAAGAAGGAAGAAAAAAGAAGAGGTACAGGACCTGAACAACGCATCCAAAGAGACTGCTTCAGACTCACCTGGAGGAGGAGTTGATGACAAAGTAGATAAAGAAGAGGAAAAAGGAGAAGAAGACAAGAAGAAACAAGGTGAAGTAACACCGCCTAAGGATCCTACTGATGAAGTTGAGACCTCCAAGAAAATAAAGGTTTCCCCGATGAAACCTACATTGCAGAAGAAGTCCAAAGCTACTAAACCATAGACGCAGACTGTGCTAATGATGGATGACATATATTTCATCATCATCGCTATCTCAGATACCTCAGAAGAAATCTTACAACACAATAAATCCAAACAAGAAACCATGTATGGAATAATTGAAGCAGAGATGAAAGGGGTACAACAAGCCCTCTACTCTAGCCACCAAGTTTCTACTGTGCCCCCGTCATCAGAAGGAACAAAGTTGGGAGATGAGCCTGCCCAGCTGTGTCAAATAGTAGATGCGACCGAAGCTCACCTTCGTCATGTTTAGGAGGAAACAAAGCAGGCCACAAAGGCCTTTAATCAAGCACAAGAGAAATCCATAGAGCAACTCCAGGTTACACAGCAGGAAATAGATGACATCCAAGCCAAGTTTGCAGAGGATAGAGCAAAGATCCATAAGGAGACGGAAAAAATTCTCATAGAGTAGATTGGAGTCAAAGAAGCAGTCACTAGAGAACTTTTCTCTGTGATACGCTTAGAACAGATGGAAGAAGACCCAGTGGAAAGCCAAGTAGGGAATCTTTCTAAATCCATTCAACAAATCCAACAGAGGATACCAAAGCTGGAGTTACAAGAAGTGCCAAGCACTCCGCATAAATTGTGATACCAGAGAGAGGAAACTGCCCGAAGCGTAGTCCAGAGAATCAAGGCATTGGCCTTAGAATGTAAACAACTTAGCAGTCGAAGTGCACAAAATTATGAGTGCCTTGCAGAGGACCCTGAACTAAGGACACTGGAGTCATAGCTTTAGGAGTCCAAGCAACAAGAAACAATGGTGCAAGCGTAGTTGAATCCACTACTAGCGGTAGAGAGGATGAGAAGATCCCAGGAACAACGCGCAATTCAAAAACAAGTCCATGGCATCTAGAGTAAGGTCATGGAAATGACTCAATGACTCCAACTAGTGCAAGATGTAGCTTGCATACTTTTTGAGGAGATTGAAGGATGAGGTGCAGAACTCAAACAAGTGGTCACCACGGTGGAACAATGCTTTGAAGGACCCATGATGGAGAAGCTTATTCAAGAGTTCACCGAGTAGGAGGCTCTGGCGAAGCAGCAGGTCAAAGAATCTCAAGCCAAACTCGAGGCATTTGAGGCAGAGTTACCTAGATTAGAGTGACTTAGGATGAGTCACAGGTGAGTGTTGGGGGCCTGTTGGCCCTTGACCAAGTTTTGGATAACCTTGATCATGTTTGACCAATTTTTGGACTTCAACAGGCTGGTCGAAGGAGGAGTGAAAGGCAAAGCAGAGATCGCGAGATCTTGGCCCCTTCTTAGGGAATTTTTGGGTTTATGGTTTATGTAATGGGTATGGGATAAAGGCCCATCAATTTACCCATGTTTAGGCCCTTTTGTAATGTATAAATAGAAATCTAGGTGATGTAAGTAAGAGAGACCTAGGTGTGTAATGTGGTCGGTGAGCTAAGTGCGCACTGCGAACAGTTGTGGATGCTTCGTGCATACTGTGTGTTAAGAACTTGCAGAGCTAAGTGCAAGTGATTGTAAGAAGCTTATGTGCAAAGTATAAGAAGGATTTGTGCTTGAACCTAGCTCGAGGAAGGAGGATCTGGCGAGGTGCACAAAGATCTCTTGTCCTATATGGAGTGGGTTCTTGTGGCTCTGTGCTTGCAGAATATTGCAAGAAGACAATAAACAAGAGAAGAGTTGGTGGACGTAGCCCCACACTCGTGTGAACCATGTATATCTTGTGTTGTGATTTCTTTGTGCTTATGCTTGTTATGTGATTGTTGTGATTTATTCTTAGTGCAACGATTTGTTTTTTAGATGAATCTGATATAATAGCTTAGTGCTTGGTAATGTGAATGAATGTTAGATCCAATTTATTTATATATGCGAAGTGCTTATATGAATTAGATCTTGTTGAATACTGTGTTGCTCTATAACTAGGGTTTCAACCTGTGATGTGGATAAGGGTTAAATATTGATGAATGTTAACTACTAAGTGCTTTGTTAAGCATTTCAATCACAGATCTGTGTCCCAGCTAGGTTGTAGACACTTGAGTCCTGCAACCACCCCTTCCTCTACCTCGGGCGAGACTTCATTTTATTTGCAGGTGTTGCCGAAAGGGCCGGTAGCTAGGGTTTTGTTGGTGCACTGTTGAAGAGTTGAACCCTGGGTCTGCCCCTGTGCCAAAAAATGGTTCCGTCTTCAGGACCTGAAACTCTGATTGCTTGGAACTGAAGAAAATAAATCTCTTTGTGTAGATCTTTTTCTTTAGTGTGCAATATTCTACTTGACTGCGAAGCTCTATGCTAGGAAAGGAATTAGATCTTAAGAAAAGAGGTAAGATCTTAAAGATTTTTTCTCTGAGAAAGGTAAGATAAGTGAAATTTTTTGTTTCAAAAGAATGGATCTAGGTATGTCTAATAGATTTTGTCTTAGTCTGAAAACTAGGGCACAACTAGAAGAAAGAAGATTGGATATGAGTAGATCTGATAAGAATAGTGAAAGATATGTTATTCCTATGCATAGAAAGGATGTTTGGACTAACAAATGGATGCAGGATCCTAGAAAGAATTTTTTGTAGGTTAGTTACTCTGATCCCAACATTTAGTACAGGAAAGGTTGGGGGTCATTTAAAAGAAAGAGAGGATTAAATATTTGCTATAGTTGCAGAAGACCGCGACATCTTGCTAAGGAATGCCTTGGTAGAAGCCCTAGTTGTATTTTTTGTAAATCTGTGGACCATGAAGTTTTGGATTGCCCTAGAATGATTGCTAAAGTTGAAAAGATGAATATGAGACAAGAAAACCATGAGACATGATAAGAAACTAAGGATATGACAGAACCCCAGAAAGAATCAGAGACTGCATTATTATAGAGAAAAGAAACCCTAAACGATCACATAGATATCAACTTATCAAAGATATTAAAAGAGAAGGAGTGCATAGAAACAAGAATAGGAGACTTCGACATAGACTGTGTTCTGGATGAGGAAACACAAGTGAATATCATGACAGAAAGAACTTGGGAAATTTTGGGAAAGCTTGCTATGGTTCCTTCATTAGGAGGAATAGGATTATTTAGAGGAAATATGATAACCCTATGTGGAAGACTTACCCAGACAAATATGAGTGCTCATGGAACTTCGACAGAAGAAGAATTTGAGATCGTTAAATTTGTTTAGAACAACACCCCATTTTCCATTTTACTAGGAAAAAACTGGATTGAGAAAGATCAGACATGAAGGAAACAAGAAGAGGAGGATCTCGAACAGAAAAAACGAATAACTAAGGGATTTCATCGCTATGAGAATAACAAACTTACTGAAATAACAAGAGGACCAATCGAAGCTACTAAGGACCAAAAATCAGGATGTCGAAGTTGAAAGAACACAAGAAGAATTTAAATACATGTCTATACAAGAGAGTGGAGCACCTACCCAAGAAAGAGAAGAAGTATTACTCTGAGAACCCTTGAAAGACCCTCCACAGTGAGAAGCTACTATGCCACGAGGAGATAATAACAATAATGGAAAGAGGAAACCAATGACTCAGATTGCAAGAAATAAAGCCAGAAAGCTCAACAAGAAGAAAGCAAAGTTAGAAAAATTACAGGAAGTTCCAGGGAGGACTTCGCAGAAGGAAGGTTTGTAGAACCGGAACTTCACTGGGATATTATAAAAATGAAGATTGGCACTTCGCCACGATGAAGAAATATGACCATTGGAGGCGTCCCGACCATTATCTCGACGCTCCATAACGGCTCGAACCGCAGTTATGGCCAGAAAGATTGCCCTTAGACCGTTGGGACCGCGCCATAACAGATGGAAATGCATTGATTGAGGCATTCCTGCCCATTGGAGAAGTCTGTTACGACATTGTCTATTTATCCCATCGAAAGTTGCACCGAGAACACTTTTGAAAACAATGATTATTCGAGCCCACAAAGAACTAGTTTCTTTCGCACAGTTCCTATTGATAGCTCGCCACCCATTTTGTTACATCGAGTATTTGATCACCGACATGAGATAATTGATCTCGAGTGTGCATGTCGGGTGACTTCAGTGAAGTCGAGAAATACGTCAAAGATATCCTCATTGACCTCATGGCTGAGAAGGTCATTTCTACCGGAGTCCAAGCCTCGTCGATGAGAGGAGTGCAAGCATCCCCGTCGACTGCTTGTGGATATGGACCATCCCGAGCTGCAACAGAGAAATGAACCAAGCATAGTGATGACTTGGTGAATGTGAAGCACATCCCCTCTATCCTACCTGATTATATCCTGCCTCTAGCTGGCGTGGTGAGCGTTGATAGTGTCCCAAGGGACTTCGACTACACCTTGATTACTGCATACCTCCCAAAGGGGATACACGCAGTTGGACCGTAGTTAGGACAAATCGTGAAGTTGAAGATCAGTGACTTCGACTTGGGATATCGCAAGAAACATGGAATGCTCACCTTGCACAAGTATTTGACTAGGACCAAGGGGAAGAAGTCAAAGATAATCCCCTAGTCGTGGACTATGGACATCGCAAGGTCCACTAGCATGAACATGATGAAGATACCACACTTTGGAAGGCATCAGGAAGTTAATGTGTGCGTTAAACTCCTGTTGTCTTGCTTCCATGGTGGTTATCTATGGATAGACAGATGCATCACTGTAGATCTAGCGTTGATCCATCAGATAACTAGAGTAAGCATGCAAGGACCAGACCCATAAGAATTTTATCTAGGGAAGGCTGCAGATCGCGCCCTCGTGCAGAAAATTAAAGATACCTATGGCGATGTGGAAAAGGGGAAGCGGGGCTACAAGGTAGCCTCCATTCAGAATGATGCAGTGCATCTAGCCTGCCATTTGATTGCTGGTAAGCTAGTAAGGAAGAACAGACCTATGCAGGTCACATGGTTCATTGTTGACCTTGCGGGAAAATGCATGGAAGGGATACAAATGAATTGAGTGCGCTACCTCGTCAACCAGTTAGAGAAAGACTATCGCGAAGGTCGGGATCAAGGCTACGAGTTCCAATTTTGTTGGTTGTTAATCCTCATCATTTTCATTTCTTGGGAAATGATGGAAGGTGCGACCTTCCCTGAGATTGAGCCATCAGAAACCTTAGCTTTGAAGTTCACCATGCGCTGGTATTCGAGCGATATTGTGAAACAATGGTATTCAAACATTATGTTCCACACCTACTACCTACAGTTGAAGAGGGAAATTGAGTCTTTCCTTCGGATGACGCTGAACACCCTGCACAGGTTCAAACCATTTGTGAAGTTCCACGTAGATAGACATTTTATTTATATCACTGCGTGCGGAGACAAACACAAAGAAGAGCTGTAGAGTTACTATAAACTCACAGAGGAGGACACAGAAGAAATCACTAAGGAATGGCCTACAGAGTTCCTTATGCTAGTCGACCAGGAAGAACTGTCCGACACAGACCTCATTGGAAGTCTGATGGTTACTCGCGAAGAGTATGATGCACCCAACAATAGAAAAAGGAAGAAAAAGGAAGACGCACAAGAAACCTTTTGATGAAGCTGACACCTTCAAGAAAAGAAAGGTTTCCCCCATGAAACCTATATCGCGGAAGAAGTCCAAAGATAATAAACCACAGATGCAGACTGCGCTAACAATGGATGACATAGATTTTATCATCGTCGTTGTCTCAGATACCTCAGAAGACATATTACAACGCAATGAAGCCAAACAAGAAACCATGTATGAAAGAATTGAAGCAGAGCTGAAAGGGGTACAACAAGCCCTCTACTCCAATCGCGTAGTGTCTACTGTGCCCCCGTCATCAAAAGGAACAGAGTTGGGAGATGAGCCTGCCCAGCTACGCCGAATAGTAGATGAGACCGAATCTCACCTTTGTCGTGTCTAGGAAGAAAAAGAGCAGGCCACAGAGGCCTTAAAGCAAGAACAAGAGGAAACCATAGAGTAATGTCAGGTTGCGCAGTAGGAAAAAGACAACATCCAAGCCAAGTTTGCAGAGGATAGAGCATAGATCCATAAGGAGAAGGAACAACTTCTCATAGAGCAGATTGGATTTAAAGAAGCAGTCACTAGAGAACTTCGCTCTGTGACGGGCTTAGAATAGATGGAAGAAGAACCAGTGGAAAGCCAAGTAGGGAATCTTTCTGAAGCCATTAAACAACTGCAACAAAGGATAACAGAGATGGATTTACAAGCAGTGCCAAGCACTTCACAGGAAGTTTGAGACTAGAGAGAAGAAACTGCTCGAAGCACAGTCTATAGAATCAAGGCATTGGCCTTAGAATGTAAACAACTCAGTAGTCAAAGTGCACAGACTTACAAGCGCCTTGCAGAGGACACTGAACTAAGGACACTGGAGTCACAAATTTAGGAGGCCAAGCAACAAGAAGCAATGGTGCAAGTGTAGTTGAAGCCACTACTAGTGGTATAGAGGATGAAATGATCCTAGGAACAACACACAGTTCAACAACAAGTCCATGCCATCCAGATTAAGGTCATGGAATTGACTCAACAACTCCAGCCACTGCAAGATGCAACTTGATTACTTTTTGAGGAGATTGAAGGAGGAGGTGCATAACTGAAACAAGTGTCACCACAGTGGAACAACGCTTGGAAGGACCCGTGATGGACAAAGTTATTCAAGAGTTTGATGAGCAGGAGGCTCTAGCAAAGTAGCAAGTCAAAGCAGCTAGAGCCAAGCTCAAGGCATTTGAGGCAAAGTTACCAAGATCAGAGTGACTCGGGATGAGCCACAAGTGAGTGTTGGGAGCATGTTGGCCCTTGACCAATTTTTGGAGAACCTTGATCATGTTTGACCAATTTTGGGACTTTGATAGGCTGGTCGAAGGAGGAGTGCAAGGCAAAGTGGAGATCGTGGGATCTCGGCCCCTTCTTAAAGAATTTTTGGGTTTAGGGTTTATGTAACGGGTATGGGATATCGGCCCATGGGTTTACCCATGTTTAGGCCCTTTTGTAATGTATAAATAGAAATCTAGGTGATGTAAGTAAGAGAGACCTAGGTGTGTAATGTGACCAGTGAGCTAAGTGCGAACAATTATGGATGATTCCTGCATAATGTGTGTTAAGAACTTGCAGATCTAAGTGCAAGTGATTGTAAGAAGCTTGTGTGCAGATTGTAAGAAGTCTTTGTGCTTGAACTTAGCTCGGGGAAGGAGGATTTGGCGAGGTGCGCACAGATCTCCTTTCCTATGCAGACTGGGTTATTGTGGCTTTGTGCTTGTAGAATATTGAAAGAAGACAATAAAGAAGAGAAGAGTTGGTGGACATATCCCCACACTGGGGTGAACCACGTATATCTTGTGTTGTGGTTGCTTTGTACTTATGCTTGTTATGTGATTGTTGTGATTGATGCTTAGTGCAGTTCTTTGTTTGTTAGATGAATATGATATGATAGCTTAGTGCTTGGTAATATGAATGAATGTTAGATCCAATGTATTTCTATATGCTAAGTGCTTAGATGTATTAGATCTTGTTGAATACTACGCTTCTCTGCAACTAGGGTTTCAACCTGTGATGTGGATAAGGGTTAAATACTGATGAATGTTAACTGCTAAGTTCTTTGTTAAGTGTTTCAATCACAGATATGTGTCCCAGCTAGGCTGTAGACACTTGAGTCCTGCAACCACCCCTGCCTCTACCTCGGGTGAGACTTCATCTGCTTCGCAGGTGTTTCCAAAATGGTTGGTAGTTAGGGTTTTGTTGGTGCATTGTTGAAGCATTGAACCTTGGGTCTACCCCTGTACCAACATAAACTATTTGATGATTCTTAGAAGACAGAGAGATGGAAGTGCCATGTGGTGATGTTTTGTTTTACTTAGATTTCACTTTTGATAGCTATTTTTAGTTAATGATTCATTATAAATAAGAGGATTAACCTTTTAGCAGAGGTCGATGGTTTTTTCAAAGACCCTCATTTTTTGGAACTGTAAAGAACTATTTCCAAAGTACCTTAATTGAGAAGTCCTTCTTAGGACCAGAGACAAACTTATTTTTTTCATCAAAGGCGTGTGTGATTGGATTTGGGGAGAAATTACTCCCGACATTATTTCATGAATGGATGTTGTAATGAGTAAGAGTTTATGAATCTATTGATAAGTTAGTTGTTTCAATATTTTTGTAGTTCTTGTCTCGAATGATGAAAGAAAATCATTATGTTAATGTGTGATTAATGCTAGATCTAAGGAAACTATTTTTCTTACCATCACTTTATTGCATGTATGTTTTCTTTTGATAATTTTATCTCAGTGAATAATTAAAATGCCAACAAGTTGATGTATTAGTACTAGGCTTGTCACAGGTGTGAATATCTTTGTTTGCATTCTTGAGCACTAGGGTTATCCCAAGCTCAACCTTATTAAGTAGTTAAGAAACCCCCCTTTTTATCAGCTGGTTTATACCAGCACCCATATTCTAACCAGACCCATATAATAAGAGAAAATACAAAAGAGAGTGTTTAATCTGAAGGAAGAACTTTCATAAGAAGACATCCTGTCAATCACTACATAAATACCATCGATTAATCAACTGGATCGAAATATTTGGAGAACCATTCCATTATTAAACGCTGTAGAGTCTAATTGGGCCTCCATGGCGGGTTTGTTTCCTACTCTTGAGTCAAAGGTATTTAGGACCCATCAACAAAATTAGCGCTAGAAGGAGGCCTTGAATGAATGAATGGCTAGCAATATTTATGATATAATATTTCACCTAGCTTACAGATTCAAAACAACCCACATGCAAGGCTAGTCATTCTTATGAAAAACCACACACGCTGAATACTCTCGAAACGTGTAACTCACCCCAGCAAGAGGAATAACATTTATTCCCTGAAATACCTTATGACCTTCCTCACAAGGATTTGAACCAGTTTAGAAAAATCAGAAAAGCTTACGCCCGGCAAATTGGATTATTACCCCTAGCTCCATTACTCCCTCGTAGAAAAAAAGTAAGCAGAATAGTGTTCCACACCCCCAACCAGTATTTTGTTCACACATTAGAAGACCTGATAGATTTCACCCTCACCAAGATCAAACATCCCTTAATATAATCCCCGAAACACCAGCTGCTAACTACTCTGAGCTTGACGATTTTGAATCTGACGAGGAAGGGTTTAACTCAGATTGCTCAGCTTTAGAGTCAGACGACATGGAATATAAAAATGATCATAATGAATAAAGGGGAGACCCACCTCAGAATAATCAACCATGGTTGGCCATAGATGCTCTGGCAATCCCCGGACGAGTTACTCCCAAAATTTGACCCTAAAACCTCAAGATTTCCTGAAGACCATTTTAAAAAGTTCATACTAACTATTAGACTGATGAATGTCCAACATGAAGACGTAGCATGCAGGATTTTCCCCTATACCTTTGAGAATTCAGCCTCCATGTGGTATTTTAACTTTCATGTAGGGTCCATAACTAGTTGGACGAAGTTTCAAAAATAATTTTTAGACAAATTTGCAGAAGAAACCACTACATGAGCTTTAATGGTTGAGTTTTTAACCACCACCATGAGTTCAAAAGAAAAGGTTAAAGACTTTAATCAATGATTCATCACTATCCTGACAAATTCCAACCTGAAGCTAAACCCACTCAGGAGCTTCAAATCAAAGTATACGCTAATGCTCTGCCTGCTTCTATTTCCATGTTTGTAAAAAGCGCTGCCAAGCATACCCTAGCTGAAAATTTTGAGGAAGATCAACCTAGTTAATAAGGAAGCCTAAACTCCACCTAGGAGAGGACTCTTATTGACCAGACCCCCAGGGAAACAAACATAACACGGTCCCGAAAAGGGAAGTGGAGACATAAAATACCTACAATGGATGATAAATAAATTGTCAAATGAACTCATAGACATGAAAATAAGTGTAGGGGAAGGAAACCAAGGACAAAGGCCCTATAAACCCCTTTTTAAAAGAAACCCACCATTCAAAGCAATTGAACCTCCCCCAACCAACTTAAACATCGACCTGGGAAATGTAGCATCCGACTCTTTCTGTACCTATCACCAAGAGAAACATTCTAAAAGAGACGATCCACAATGGGTGCATGCCATGAATTTGATGGCCAATCAGTTCCTAGATGAAGTTTCCCTTACCAAGAAATCAAGCGGCTTAGTGATGAATATTGTTGATCAGGAAGAATTTGACCCACCGAAAGAAACAACCATGCTGCTATGGGATACTGACTTGCCAATGCCTTCCAATGATATAGAGGAGGTTAAGGAACCACTCGCTGAGGTTTTGGCTATTAAACGCGAAGTAGGGTTCACCCAGTCTCAAACAAACTTACCATTGCCCAAACTTCGAGAGAAAAACAAACATCCGATCACCCAAAATAACCTTTTGTCTCCCAAAGAAATGTTATAAACATCCATACACGAGAATCATTCAAGCTAGACTACAACATAGTAGAAGATCTAAAAATATTGAAGGAAAATGTATTGATCATGGACATGTGTAGGATTTCCCATCAAAAGGACTTTCTGTTACAAGACTTGAAGTCAGTAGAAACTCCTATAACAAGCACAAATCAAGGGGAAAACCCAACCCCCAAATATCTAAAAAATAAACTAAATGTGAACACTTTCTCTGTAGATAAAAAAGGAAATCCTTTTGTCCCACCGTTCCTTGTAACGTTTGAAGTCTTCGACAAAAACCTCCATAATTTTTTAGTTGACTCAGGAGCATCCTCTAATGTCATTCCATGATCTATCTACAATAAATTAAACACAGTCCCAGTCAAGAGTGATAAATACGTTATACAACTAGAAAGAACTCGGGTAAAAGTTATTGGAGAACTCAAGGATATCATGATCATAATGGCCACACACCTGAAATTTGTTCAAGTTATTGACATCATTGTAGTGGATATACCAGAAGCTTATGGTCTACTACTTAGTCGAGATTGGTCCGAAAAGTTGAATGGATATTTTAGAACAAACTGGGCTCACCTCTGGTTGCCATTAAAGGGACATGCAAACATGATTAAGATTGATAGGGAAAGGTATCTCAAACATACTTTTACTGATTTAGAATCACTCAACGAACCCTCGTCAACATATTTCCCCATGGTAGGCAACTACTCCTCCGACTCCGATTTCGGCAACTTCTCCCCTCTCTCATCTGATGTACCTCATACTCAAAACTCCGAAATGACTTTTCAAGTAAATCTACCGGTAGCGGCGGAAGAAACCCTCTTCTGTCAAGAACCTCTGTTGGAAACCATAAACAAAATAGGTGGAGAAGCATAAGTTAGTAGGCATGGAGAAGTTGATGATTTTATCTCACAAGTTTGGACCCTATACTTTGTTGGGTCTAAATCGCAAGAAGGGTTGGGAGAGGAATGTATCCTCATTGACCCAAAGGGGAAGCAAGATTTCATGTCTTGCAGACTAGAATTTGAATGCACTAATAATACTACCGAGTATTAAGATCTAGCGAAAGGACTAAAGAAATCCACAGACTTAAACATTACAGAATTAAAGGTTTTCGGGGATTCTGAGATCATCATTAAGAAAGTAAAGAATACTATACAATGAAACTCTCCCCACCTAAGGAATTATCACCAGGAAGTGCATAGGCTAATAGGAAATTTTGAAGCCTTCAACATTACAATGATCTCCAGAACAAAGAATACTCTTACTGATTCCCTGGCCACTGCTGCCTCGAGGCTATCCCCTTTAGAAGACAATGAAGCCTCTTGGTTCACTGCGAAACTGCTCTACAAACCATCGGTGCCCAACAACATTTCTAATTGGAAGGTATTTAAAGGATATGAACAGGTCATAAACTTCTTAACCAATCAGGAAAAGTTTAAAGACGTGTCTATTTATGATGAAGTATTCCAAAAGAAACTACTAGAAATTGATCCCCATGAACAAAGAGGTGAAACAAATCACTCGACCGGAAAACCAAGGTTTCACACGATACCAAAAGGGGTATCCAAGTTGGAGAACCAATTTTAAGGGAAATATTTAAAGGGTCAACAAACACAAAGACATGGAGCTCTGGTCCCATGTACAAGACCGTAAACCTAGGAACCCCATAAAACTCTAAAAATATAAATCTAGGCAAGACATTGTCTAAAGAAGAAAACAAAGCCTATCTCAAACTTTTCAGAGAATACCAAGATGTTATTGCATGGTCCTACTGAGATATGAAAACATATGATACTTGTATTATGCAACACACAATCCTGTTAAAATCCAAAGTAAAACCCTTCCAACAAAAGCTCCAGAATTACCACCCATCTCTGGAACCCCTCATGTGTCAGGAGTTAAAGAAATTACTAGATGCTAAAATTATATTTCAGGTTAGACACTCTGCCTGGGTAAACAATTTGGTTCCTGATAGGAACAAATATGGGGATATCTACCTATGTGTGGATTTCATAAACCTCAACAGAGCATTAGAAAAGGAAAACTACCTAGTCCCACCGATGGAGCAACTCTTGTAGACCGTGTCTGATTCTGGGATTTTCTCTCTTCTAGATGGTTTTTCAGGATACAACCAAGTTCTAGTTTAGAGGAATACCGACTGAAAAATACCTTTCAAACCAAGTGGGGAACCTTCTCTTATAAACACATGCCCTTTTGGTTAATTAATGCAGGGGAAACCTTCCAGAGGGCTATGGACGTGGCTTTTCGGGGACTAATCAACACGTGTGTAGTAGTTTATTTGGACAATGTGACTATGTATTCAAAGAATAAAGAATATCACATCCAACACCTGACCCATATTTTTGAAAGGTGTAGGAAATATGGTATATCTTTAAACCCTAAGAAAACTATCTTTGGAGTCAAGGAAGGGAAACTACTAGGTCATATTATATCTCAAGTAGGAATTCGCATAGACCCAAAATGAATTAAGGAAATAACTCAACTTCCATTACCCTACAACAAAAAGGATATGCAATCCTTCTTTGAGAAAATCAATTTTGTGAGGAAGTTCGCCCTCAATTTCGCTGAAACCATCAAACCCTTACAAAAAATGATTCACAAAGATGTTGAATTTAAGTGGAATGATGAACGAAAAATGATTGCAGTAATATTAAGATTGCAATATATAAAGCTCCAATGTTGCGAAGTATTGACTTTAGCAAGGATGTTTTCCTCTATACTTTTGGCTCAGACCAATCTTTAGTTGCAATATTAACTTAGAAGGACAATGAAAACAATGAGGTGTTGGTCTCATTTCTGAGCACTAATCTCCAAGGGGTTGAATTAAATTACCCTACTATAGACAAACAGTCTTATGCGATGTACAAAGCAGTAAAACATTTAAGGTCTTACATCCTAAAAAATCACACCAAATTCATTGTGCCACATCCTACAGTCCGATCCGTATTCAATCAATAGGAGATGGGGGAAAGAAGAGGAAACTGGATGGCAGTTGTCCAAGAATTTGATCTAGATATAAAACCTGCCAAACTGGTTAAGGGACATGGATTATGTAAATTGGCCGCTGAAGCCCAAGACCAAGTAAATGAATACCCTGGGTGGGAGAATGAATTGGTGTTATGGTGTGGTGAAGCTTTAAATGTTCCCCTAGGGAAGGAGCCTTGGTATGTGAAACTCACTTATCTTATGCATCACGAGACTTTCCCAGAAAATCTAAACCTTAAGGAAAGGGGATCTAGCAAACTAAAATTGACACAATATCACCTCATAAATTCAGTGCTCTTCCACATGAATTATGATGGGGTACTTTTGAGATGTCTCAAACGTGAGGAAGCAGACAAGGTTTTGAAGGAGATCCATGATGGTCCCACATATGGACACTTTGCAGGGAATACCACAGCTCATAAGATATTGAGAGTCGACTATTATTGGCCTACTCTGTTTAGGGATGCTCACACATAGGCTAGAAACTATAAAACCCATCAAATGAGCGCAAGGAGGGAAAAGAGAGCAACTACCCCACTCCAACCTGTGGCCATATCCAGACCATTTGAGCAATGGGGGTTAGATGTTATAGGAGATATTACCTCGAGTTCTTCAAAACAACATAGATACATACTGACCACTACAAACTATTTGATAAAATGGGTAGAGGTCATCCCTCTGACTCATGTAAACGAAAAGGTGGTAATCCAATTCATAGAACAACAACTGATCACAAGGTTCGGTATGCCTTCCGTTCTTGTTTTTTATAATGCTACTTACTTTTCTTCCACCCTATTAACAAATTTTTCTCTAGACAAAGGAATCATAATCAGATACTCTGCAAACTACTATCCACAGGGAAATGGAGTGGCATAATCAACCAATAAGAATCTAGTGAGGATATTGAAGAAAAAAATTGCAGAAAATCAGAGGAATTGGCATAGTTCACTTCATAATGCCTTATGGGCCGATAGAGTAACACCCAAGGAAGATATAGGGAAATATCCATACTTTCTGGTATACAGACAAGAATCCATTGTCCCGAACGGGCTATATCTTCCGTCCCTTCAGCTTGCTCAGGGTTCCAGAGGACAACCCTCATCGATTATTCAATAGAGAATTGATACCCTCCTCATGATGGAAGAAGAAAGGGAGAAAGAAAAATCAAAATTCATCACTCATCAACAGATAGTTAAAAGGTGGTTTGACAAGCATAAGGCCAGAGAGAAGAATTTTGAAGTAGGAGACTTAGTCCTGAAATTGGATAGAGAAAATGAAACAAAGGGAAAACATTCAAAGTTTCAGAATCTATGGCTTAGACCTTTACAAGTAGCCGAGAAACTTGGGGCAGGCATGCACCAGTTGCAAAATCTTAGGGGGGAACTTGATGCCCTCCTGGTGAATGGCCAAGCCCTAAAACAATATATTTTTTAAAAGAAATGTGTGTGTTTTCGTGTTATTTTATTTTGTAGGTGTTAGGAAGGCTGATTGCAGAGCCCTTTATTTCTGTTTTTCTTTTATGTAGTATTTTTGTGCAATAAAGTTATGTTCTGCAAGTCACTGGTTGACCTTAATCAATACGACGTAGCAAACTCTATTCCTGACTCATGCTTACATGTAACATAAGAAACGCTAGGCAAACTGCATTTTCTGAAAATAGTTTTGTATCTAATCATTGCGAACAAACAACCTTGGAAAATGATGAAGTGTCTCCCTAATGGTTTGGTAAAACCTAAAGGGAAATATGGTAAGTTGGAAAGGAATACATGTACCTCAAGACAGAGCTAGAAACAATTTTACCTTAACCATCTCATCTTGCAGAAAACAAACGTCCTCCTCTCCCACTCGCTCAGGGCATATCTACCGAAAATAAATCAATTATATCAAATGAGCACGAATTAGGAGAGGGTATGCAACTAACTCCGCTGGGGCTATGGATGCTCGTTGGCAACGGAGAAAGGTCTCTGATGTCAGAATGATTCTGCCAGGGCTATGGATGCTCGCGGGCAGCGGAGCAACACCACAACAAATGAATGATGATAACTAAAAGGCCTGGTTCCAGTGAATGCTTTACTCCATTCTTGTCAAAAGGTGGCGTGGGTCATGGTCAAAAGGAGAAAAGGTGGAATAAAGGTTGAAACCCCATAGGTGGGCCCAGATTCACGATCCGGGGAAGTTTTAAACGCAAGGATAAAAGAGACTCTGATGAAAACAAAACTAGTTAGGTTCTTAACTAGCTTTTCCATTAGCTAAGCCCGAGGAAGGAACAAATATTTTTCTTTCGCCTAGTAAATTTCCATTTGTTGAGCGCTCAACACACCCTAAAAACCTTATGTAATTTTATCACTTTTTGGGTACCACATTTTTTCTTTTACTGTCTAAATTGATTTCACTTTGGGGGGTGGTTGATTTTGTTTTGTTTTCATGACTCTTATTAATTGGATCAGATGTGTTTGAACTCATTAAAAGAAACCTTGTGTCTGAAAGAACTTGACATTCCAATTAAGAATCAGTAATTAACATGGTGAATGATACACTTGTGTTCGGCATAGGAAAAAATGCAAGTAGGTAAAGTGGCCACACAATTGCACTAATCTATGAGCGTCGACGCCCCATCGACATCGACAGAAGCCAGAGTTGTTTTGCGTAAGTTATTCAACACAAAAACCCAGGAGATAGAAGATCCCCTTTGGTATCGAAAAAATACCGGAAGGATAGACATTGAAAAAATAATTAAAGAAATCATCGATAGTCGATGACCAATGCGCTTTATCGGGGTCAGGGAAATTTAGAAAAGTTAATACAATCGTTTTATCTACGATGAGCATATCGTCGATCGCCAATACACAATACACTTTCGACATCATGACTTTTTTGTGAGAGTCAATCAGGGAGCACTTGGGTAGGTTTATCGTTGATCGTTGATCCTTGATACTTTTAGGCATCAGAAAGATAGGATTAAGTCTTAGAACGTATAGCTTAAAGAAATTCCCTATTCCAATTAACACGAATGAATCAAGATGCTGGTCTCGAGTGCCACATGTCTTTATCACGTTAGGGTGTTGCACGACCTGGTTTCATCTTGAGTTGTCTTAAGGTTTCCTGTGTCCTAGTCACACCCCCAGGTTAGCCTCGCCACATCAGTTCAATATGGACATATCCATCGACATCAGAGTTTTGCAATAAGTTATCAACGAAAAGTTCTCAAAGCAGAATCCCAACCCTCGACTCACCAACATGACAAGCGAAATGATTTGATGTTTGCATCATAAGATATGATCGGATTTGGACATTTAATGGACCAGTTAATTCTTGATCCCGCATTTGTTCCTACCTCATGCACTGATCGAAAAACAACAATTTGAAACTATCGATAGGCCACATTACAGCCTGTACCCATGCTATCAACCCACGATGAATTTAATTTTAAACATCTTTGAATATATGGCAGCATATTTAATGAAATTACACTCATAACCTGAATTGAATGGATGATGCGACAAGGTAAGTTCATCCCTATTTAAATCTCTAGAATGGTTTTGATGCAAATTCATTCTATGCCCAATTTTGAATTCAAGAGCATCCAAAGAAGAAAAGCAAGCGTCTCGAGACTGGGTTGATCCTCAGATTATCAAAACTAGGTTAAACAAGCTACAGAGGTATGTGTTCAAGTTTGTCAATTTGTTAGTCGTGATTTATATATGCATCCTATTTTCTTACACAGTATTTTCAACAGAATCAACAGGGAAGAATACCCAGAGTGTATCCCACACAATGACCCAGATGTAAGGGCGCTCGATGATCAGGTGTTCCCGAACATCCGACGGTCATATTTACACATGGTGACAAACAAAACCATGGTTTTCCCTTGCATAGAGGTTCTAAAATGGCTAATAGACCATACAGATGGGCAGAAGTTCTTGATCAATGATGAGAATGGTGGGTGTGTTAGAGTTTTCCTCCCGAAAAAAGTCCAAAAATACTACAAGCTCAGGGACCCAGAGGAGCGGCTAAACATGGACTTCATGGTGAAGTTCTATGAATTCGATGACACCAACCGATTGATGGCCTCATGGTGGAAATAGGATAAGAATCTTACCAACTGGAGCAATGGCTGGTATGGGATGGTTAAGCTGAGGGAGCCATACATCTATTTGATGGCTCTCATCTGCCGACCGTATTGAGAGAAGGACTGGTCCAAGTTTTTGGAAGCATGGATTCCATTGGCATACATGGTGGAAATTTTCGGAAGTAGTTTCAACTGGGGAGCGATAATTTCTAAACAATTGAGCATCTATGTATATCAGGCTCAGACGCCGAAAGAAGGGGAAGCACTCGCTTTCCACATGGCCTCGTACTTGCTCGATCTTATCTGTGCAAGAAATGTCTTCCCCGACATGAATCTAAGATGGCATGTTGCGGAGCTCCATGTTCACGTTTATTTCAACATACTCTGGGAGAACATGTATAAAAAATCTTACGCACTCATCTGTGATGACTTCATTACTCATATTCATTTTATTATTTTTAATAAGGAATTTCGAATATTATCCGCAGAAGCCAAGAAAATGGTAGAAAAGGTAGGATATTGGTATTTAGACGAACACTCAACCATTATCAGGGTGTTTGGTGCCACCAGAGGACCACATCTCCTATCCGTTCACGTCCCAGACCGGCTCATTGTGGGAGAAATCTGCTATCAGACTATCCTACAGGGCTATAACGCCACATTAGTCAAGGAAAAGTAGCAGGCTTTCATACCCTATGGTTTCCATGTGGGGTTTTATCTGGAAAAGGACACTGCTCAAGCCAAACAAGAAGGGTTGAGCCAACTTGAATTCAGGTTACTGATAGGCTGATTCTGCAAGCATGACCCTAAAGGCTTGGTCCTCCAACATGCTTCACAGGTATCATCCTGTTGGCCATACACTCATGATGATTTTAAGGATGAAATTTTCACAGAGTGCGCCCAAGACTGGGATGAGGTAGTAGAGAGAATGGCCAACCCAAATATGACTAGGTTCAAGACCATGAGCATGGATGAATAGGTGGACACCATAGAGAAGTCAACCCAAGAGGCCCTCAGATCCAGGGAAGAAATCAGAGCGACAGAGACCACAAAGGCACATAGAAGGGGATTACTCTTGCTAGAAGGGGCACTGAGAATCATTGATCAATTGCAAAATGACCCTGATATGATAGAAATGACGAAGATTCCCGCTAATGACCCAATCGAAAGTGGAGGAGAACCAAGTGGCCTAGAGCCGATGCAACTTGAATAAATCACTGGGTTAGAAAACTCTAAAGTTCCACCACCACAGATCATATCACTAGGGAAAATTTCAACGCATCCCAAGATAGCGAGGACATCATGAAGAACAAGTGTACCAAATCCCTTGTTCAACTTGATAACCATCTACGATGATGAGAAGAGTTTAGAGGTGTCCCTGGTGACTCCAGTGCAGACTATAGAGGAGAAAGAACCCGAGGGAGCATCTACCCCAGGTCCCGATTCTCCAGTTCAAAGCCTCCCGTAGAGTGAGCATGAGGTCAAAAGCACCTTATACACTGAGATTCTCTATGTGTCGGGAACCCCAATGGATAGCTCGAGGGATGATCTAGGATTGGGCGACTAGAAAGAATAAACTCCACAACAAGAAATCGACATTTCAACAGCCGATTACTAAGTAAGTACCGAACCTGCCCCCGGTTCCTCAGTTTTGACCGATACCTTACCAGTCGATGAGAAACAAACAAAAATCGAGCCATCAAGACATATGGAAGAGGTTCAGGAGCCCATCCTAGAATAAATATACATAGTCGAGATCCTAGGAAATACTCTAACTTGAGGAGAAAAAAATTCCCCAAACTTGTTGATGAGGTCACCGATACACAAGCAATCGCCTATGACCGAAAGAGAAAATCCATCATGAAGAGAAACACTATGAAGAGAAGGCTTACATTGGAAACTTCGATTCTCATCACCACAGAGGAAAAGTTGATCAACAAAAAACACACCAATACGTCTGAAATAATCGACACATGGATGCCTATCACAGATACCACCTTGGATAGAGAAAGAAGAGACGAAAAGGATCTGGCCGCTGTGCTAAAGGAGTTGGAGCATCTGTGCCATTTGGAGAAATAATATCAAGACTCCACACTACCCACAATGTTTTTGAGAAGTGATTTCCAAGACGCCTATGAAAAATTCACGAATGAATGACACATTTTCACTTCACGGATAACCGACTTCCAAGAAGACATCCTTATAGTGCTGACGACTTGCAAGGATGTGGAAATATGGTACAAGAAGGATCACTAAGAAGTGGATAAAATTGATTACATCAGTGTAGTTCAAAAGGGGCAAGACATCGAAGAGCTCGACATTCGAGTGCTGAGGGACAAAAACATAGATCGGATTAGGAAAGCAGCCGAATACTGGGTGAAAATGGCCCAGGAACCTTAATGGAAGATTCAGGAAAAATGGGCTGATTGCGAAAGGAGATGGGTAAAGATTAATCGGGAGATGAAAGACATCGACCTCCCAGAATTTGACACACCCGAGGACTTTGTCGACTTGCATGACATAGTCAAGAAACATGCAGAACAAGAATCGACATGGACTACAAAGATAGAAAAGGTGGCGAGCATGACGCTAGGTCAAGTACAACAGTTCATGGAGCACCCGATTAAGGATTGAGCAATATTGCAACAATTAAGTGTCAAAATAGTCGAGTATCGGGCATAGGTAGTAGAAGTAAAATAAATCCTTTCAGCCCCGATGGATCAACACATATTCCCGTATGCCAACACATGCAAGGAATTTTTCATCAATTGGTTAGAGTATGAGAAGATTCATCCACTTCAGTGAAAATATTTGATGATTCTTAGAAGATAGAGAGATGGAAGCGCAATGTGGCGATGTTTTGTTTTACTTAGGTTGCACTTTTGATAGCTATTTTTAGTTAATGATTCGTTATAAATAAGAGGATTGATCTTTTAGTAGAGTTCAATGGTTTTTGCAAAGACCGTCATTTTTTGGAATTGTAAAGAACTATTTCCTAATTACCTTAATTGAGAAGTCCTGGTTAGGACTGGAGACAAACTTATTTTTTTCATCAAAGGCGTGTGTGACTGGATTTGAGGAGGAATTACTTACGACTTTATTTCATGAATGGATGTTGTAATGAGTAAGAGTTTATGAATATATTGATGAGTTAGTTGTTTCAATATTTTTGTATTTCTTGTCTCGAATGATGAAAGAAAATCGCTATGTTAATGTGTGATTAATGCTAGAGCTAAGGAAACTATTTTTTCGTCTGTCACTTTCTTGCATGTATGTTTTCTTTCGATAATTGTATCTCAGTCAATAATTGAAATGCCAACAAGTTGATGTATTAGTACTAGGCTTGTCACAGGTGTGAATATCTTGGTCTGCATGCTTGAGCACTATGGTTATCCCAAGCTCAGCCTTCTTCAGTAGTTAAGGAACCCCCCTTTTTATTAGCTGGTTTATACCAACACCCATATTCTAACCAGACCCATCTAATAAGAGAAAATACAAAAGAGAGTGTTTAATCTAAAGGAGGAATTTTCATAAGAAGATATCCTGTCAATCACTACGTAAATCCCATCGATAAATCGGTCGGATCGAAAGATTTGGAGAACCATTCCATCATTAAACGATGTCGAGTCTAATTGGGCCTCCACGATGGGTTTGGTTCCTACTACTGATTCAAAGGGAGTTATGACCCCTCAATAGGTTGATTCGACGATTCTAATGGACATGGCACTCAACGTCCACTCTTCCATTATTTTGTGCTCCCATGAAATTACGTATGGATCTACGGATCAGATTCACTGGCTGTAGATCCAATGAACCTCATCATGTCACTGATGCCTCCACCTACATTGAAATTGTTATCCAATCCTTACCATCCCTCCCATATATGAAGAACGACAAAGATCTCTCGTTCTGTAGATCCAATGGTTGGAAATTGTGAATGACCATCCAATGGTATAGACCCAATACAGCCCACCCTTGACCTTACGAGGAACCAGGTGTTGATACTTGTTTTCCTTCATATGTGATAGCATACCACATCACTCATGATGTCACCATCCACTCTATAACATATAAAGGGTTCTTTGAAAATATGCAGTGGATATTAACTTTGACCCACCACTGATCAACGACTCTCATTACATCGCTGATACCTTAATTGTCATCGATATTCTTGACCATCACATAGCTTTGCTGACCTTTCAAACTTCGACAGACAACCCATATTTTCTAGGATTTCTACCGTGCGAGTGCCAAATCCTATTAACACATGGAACATCCTATTAACATATCTACAAGACATGTGTCACCCTTGCCACCCGACATATAGCATCCATATTTCCCACGGAATAACACCTACAAGTGCCAAATCATTATGCCATGTGGTACCTTCTATGATTGACATGTGGCACTATCCACGTCATCCTCTTGAGCCCTTAATTAAAGCAGAGTTTTAGATTCTCACACAATGGGGTCCATGCTCAACCCCTCGAACAATCAACTATCACCACACATCATCCTAAGGGAAATGTAAGCTGCCATGTGGGTATTCACTGTCATCATAACGTCATCATACTCCTTTATTTCACTTCGGTATGGATCATAGATCCAACATATGAGGGCTCTCCTTGGACTCTACCTAATCTATGGTCATAAATCACCCCTCAGTGCCTTACCATCAGAGTTCCTACACCTTGGAATCCCAGGTTACTCCGAGTACCAAAATACGACAAAAGAACACTACTCTGGATCCGATGGTTCAAATCCTTTCCTGTAGACACTCCAATAGATAAAATGACTTAGATTCATTCTCGAAGCTCTATCGTCAGAGTCCCTCATCAACCCCACGCACAAGCATTCCAACAACCTAATCTATGATCAATGGTGGATATCTCTCCACCCATTTATCCTATGCTCGATAATTAAAGTGAACATTCAAAGGTCTAAGCTCGACAAGGACCCACTCCCAATTACTTCAACCAATTATAGACTGCCATGTATTATCCTCGGGTATGTAGAAATTATCTATCATCATGACATCAATAAGATGTCACCTTCCCTCTTAACCTCACTTAGACGATACCCTACAAAGATCTATGGCTGAGAATTGATCTCACCTCTAATCCGATTGACAATCCAGATTGCCCCTCAGGCCTTTCTCATCAGAGTTCCTTCACTTCGGGTCTCCGAGGTTACTCCGACTGTCATCCCCTGACCAATGGTCAGGATATTTTTGCCTTTGATCTTCTAACAAATCGATGATCCTGGGTACATATTCTACATGCCTCATATCCTACTCCGATGAAGGGTCATGATATATTCGCTACGTAGATCCAACAACTGTGATTACTTCAAGCTTGAAACATAAATTCTTTGTCAGGGATATGATCTAATCAAGGGTCGAAATCATTTCACCACTTCAAATCGATGGATATGATTCAAATAACTTAGAATCTAGGATTTCTGCACAATAACAACCTAAAATTGGAACTGCTAAGGAATTATTCCAATCTCTTTCTCTAAGGACGACCAAACCTTCAAGGACTCTCATCATGCCCTAAAAACAATTAAGGCATTCCTTCCCCATCACTTCGGTGGAGTTTTATGTTTATGCAAACTTCCCATACCAATACAAGGGGTTCCACCGATGATTTGAGGTTCTCTAATTCATACAGAGACCTCTCTTGGGCTCTTAGACTATCCAATTCCTACCTCAAGGCACCTCTACCCATTCCTCCTAGAAGGTATCACTTATTCTTGGTTTATAAGCCTGTCTTCTTTTCCATGCATCACACTACAACAATATACATCTACACACACATGAGGCACACACACACACACACATATATATATATATATATATATATATATATATAAATATATACATGAGGTCATTCACAGGAAGAAATCATTATTTCAATTAAGTTACACAAAGTGATTGATACTTATCTTTTACAGGTTATAGTTGACCAACTGACTATGGGTGTTCTCCTTCCCCCCCATCCATAGGCTCTGCATGCTCAGTTAATATGGTAATAGGCCACCCCCGTGCCAAGACATGATACCACCAGGGAATATCTCTCACATTCTTAGGGAGATCATCAAGTGCAGGTTACTCTCCTTCATACCACTCTTAGTCAATATGTTCTCATACCCACCTATCCCAGTCCTTCCCGAGTTTTATCAGAGGCTCTCTTGCATCAAGCTCAAGACCTTCACAACTCAGGTTGGGATATAGGATTTCAAACTAGCCCTATAGCCAAATTTTGCATGAGACTCATGTCTCTCAGTCCAGACCTGGGCCTCTCCTGCACTTTCCTTCCCCCTCCTCTATTCATAACTTATCTACCCCCTAATTCTCCTAGAGAAGGTTCTCGACTTGTACCCTATTTTTCCTTCTGTCAGAAGGAAGCTCATGGGTCAATCATGGGGACCCATGGTGACCTTTCCTATTTTCCTTTAGCTGACATTATAGGTCACTTATAGCAGTCTCCCCATACTTCCATTCATTGAGGGTGATTGATTTCTTAACCACCATCCTTTCCTCATTAACTGATTTTTTTTGAAATCAGAGTTAAGGGAAATATCTTAATATTTCCAATTCAAATATCTCAGCAAGGATGATTGGGTCATATTAGCATTATGGACTCCCTCTAAATTATTCCTCACTCTTCCCTCTAGTGGTATCATGGCTAGTATGTTTAAGGCTTCACCCCACAATGAAATGATTAGCATTTTCAATTAAAATAATAACACATTTACAATATTTACACGCCATCACATGGAAATCATTAACTATGATTAGTTATATATAATCAGGGTTTAGAAAGGGGGTGTTACACCAAGGTAACTCGCTTCTCGATGAGGGATATATTGGTAAGGATAAAAATTATAGACAAGGATCAAAGCTTCGACCTCATCACCACAATGGTGATAAAAATACAAATTTGGATGAAGCTTGGGAAAGACAAGGCTTAGTCCATAATGTTGATCGTTTTATTCAAACAAGATCCAGATAGAAAGAGGTCTAGAAAATAGGAAGAAAATCAATGGATTCCCCCCACATGCATCTCAAGGCTAGAGAAATCATGTGAAGAAAGTGATCCTGTGAACCTACTCCTTCTACCATAGAGAATATGAGATCAATAATGCGATTAAAATGATACTTTCCAATATACCATAAACATTATATTCCCTATCTTCAATAAAACATCATAAATGAGTGTTGGGTATATTGAAATATAATCAAATATAGCAGTAGATAAGTTCCCTAAAAACTGCATTTGCTAAGTCTCAAACTCAAGAGAAGAATTTTTTATTGTGTGACTGAAGCTAAGAGTCTGAAACCAAAGAGTGTGACCATATACAAGATAATAAAGATGAATATATTAAGTACAAAATGCAAGCAAGATAATGCATAATTTGAATTAACCATTCAAAAAATATTGAAAAAAACAATCATCCAAGACAGTCAATAGAACATCAAACAGTAAAACCATAAAGGATACTCGAACACTTCATAATCTACAAAAGGTCCAAAAGTAATGTTGATGTTTTGGTAGCTGCGGGAGGTATTTTCCTCCTAGAAAACCTTTCATAGAAGAGAAGAAGATTCAAAAAGTCAAAGGAAGACCATTGAATGAAAGAAGAACACCGTGGAAGAGAAATTGATCGACAGGAAAAGAATAAAGTGAAAATAGAAGCCTCTAGATAAGAAGTCATCCCACAAGAATTAATAAAGTGAAAAATGAATTATTCCAGATGAAAAGTCGGCCCTAGTGTTCTAGATGAGAAGTCGGCCCTAGTACATTGATAGACCAGTATAAATATAGTGGGGCCTTGCTCATTTGGACACACTCACTCGCAGTTACAGGTACACAAGGAGGAAGGCGCAAATCTGAGGCAAGGAGGACGCAATTACTGTAGCATGTGAGTCCTTGGTTATTCTTGGTGGTGATTTCTCTTGTGCGCTCTCCCTAGGAAGAGGTGTGCTATTTTGTATGGTGTTTCTAATGTAGTTATCTGGTATGTTATCTTTGTGCTAGGGTTTCTTCTTTATTAGTTTTCTCTTGAGAGATGGTTCATGGTTGGATTATATTATTGATGAAATCTATCTAAGAAAGGTTGGTTAGGTTTTTCCTTGGGTTTGGGTTTTTCCGGGGATAACTCTCTGTGTTTTCTTGCGCTTGTTTATGATGCTCTTATTTATTCAGTATATGATATATGTTTGTTAAATGTTAAAGAATATCTAAATACATTGGTAAACCTATTGCTCTGTAAAATTAAATAAAAATCCAACATGGTATCCGAGTTGGTTACCTTTAAGACAACCTAACAACTAGAAGGAAAGATCTTGAGATTTGCAGCTAGAAATTTCTTTTGTCAAGATCATTGAGAAAATTTTCCAAGTCATTGGGACTAATTTCACATCAGAGCAATTCTCCCAACCCTAGCGCACTCACTGCAACTCTCAAATTGCAGTTTGGTGAAGTTTGAAATTTTGGAAATGTTTAGATCTAGGGTTTCTACCAACGAAAATGAATACTAGTATGAGAGTTGAGGATAGGTTGGATGGATCAGATAACTTCATATATTGGAAGCATAGGGTACTCCTCATTCTAGAAGAGAATTATTTGTTGGATCATGTCAAGCAGGTGCTTCTAGAACCAAAAGAAGAAGACGCCAAGACAAAGTTCAGGAAGAATGAGATCAAGGCCAAGAGGATATTAATAGATTTAATCAAGGACCACTTGATTCCAAATGTATTAGAATTGAAGACACCAAGGGATATTTTTGATGCCTTATCAATACTAAATGAAATAAATACCACAATCAGGAAGCTAACCCTAAGGCATCATCTTAGAAACGTAATGATGAACAAGTAAGAAACAATTTCCAACTACTTCATGAGGATTTCATAGATCAAGGATCATTTAGAAGCTATTGGAGACTCAATGGATGATGCATAACTTGTAACTACAACACTTAATGGGTTTCCTTATTCCTGGGATTCATTTGTTCAAGAATTTGTGCAAGTAGAAAATTACCTAGATTTGATAACCTATGGGAAGATTGTACCCAAGAAGAATCAAGGTTGATATCCAAATCAAAGAATACCAATGATGAGGAAAATAAAGAACTTGCTTCTCATGTGAAGAAAAGGAAAGAAAGGAGATAAGCCAGTCCAAAGAAAACCAGAAGACCACACCATAAGAAAGATGTATAAAAAATGAGATGTTACACTTGTAAGAAGTTGGGACATTATTCCTTTCAATGTCCCCATGGGAAAGGAAAGAGGAAACATCATGCACATGCAACATATACAAAATATCCCACTCCTCAGAAGAAGAGAAAGGAATCAAAAGATGAAGAGTATGTATTTTGACAAAAAATAATATATCCCTTCAGATGATTCCAAGCATACAGTAAAGGGAGTAGGAGAAGCCTCCTACCAACTGGATTCAAGTTTACTAGGTCATAGTTAATAGCTCTGAAAGGGAGCTATAATTATAGTTTCAGGAGGAAGCATATTAGATGGTCTCTATATGAGACATGGATGAGGCTATCCAGAAAAGAAGTTGTATACATGACAATTTACATCTATGTACCAAAATAGAAGAGGATGAAGTTAAAACCTTCTAGAAAGAAGGGTAATTTTGTGGGATACAAAGTATCTCATATGGATATTGATTTTAAGGGGAAGAAGGCTCCAAAGATGACTATACAAATACCTCTGGTTTAGTTGATCACTCTTCAGATCATCAAGAATATTCAGTAGAATCCAGAAGGGCCTACCTAGAAACATTGCAGTGACCAGAAGGAGACAAACATGGTCCCATGATACTTTGCAGGATGTAAAGGGAATGTGATTATATGGAATTGATGATCCATATCATGAGGAGGAGCAGATGGATCCACTAGTGGTGAGGCAGGTGGCCCCACCAAGTACCAACTCAGAAAGAGCCATAGTTTAGAAGGAGTCATCCCTCAGGATCCAGTAGGGAGGAGCAACCTCTCGGTACAATTCATATGAGATCAAACTTCAGAGGAGGTCAACAGATGAATAGGAAGCAGATGGCTCCAAATATTAAATAGACTCAAAGGGAGTCAATATTCATAGGGAGCATGTAGAATCAGAGTGATCCTGATCTTAGAGAGAGTCAGTTGACTTAGAGGAAGACCAGATCATTCAGAGGAAGTTCCCCCTTAGATTCAGGTAGGAGAGAGAGATGACTTCTAGGAATGAGAGACATGTGCCATGAGTTGAGGAGGCTAGATCGAAGCTTGAGATACTATAAGGAGATATGAGACCTCATGGGAGGATTCCCTTGTTTCAATAGAATTTGATACAATGACAGAGGAGAAAGCCAGTGAGAAGGACTAGGATATGGAGTTTTGCTTAGTTACAGAAAGAGAAAGAGACCACACATATTTTCCAGCTATGTGGCACCGATGAGGAAGAACCTTCCACTTATGACGAAATTGAAAATCAAAAAGTGTGGAGGATTCTATGATAATGTGTGGAAAGTGTTTCCGAGACTAGAAGGGAAGTCAATAGTGACTTCCAAAGTGGATCTACAAGATCAAGTATGCTGCAAATGGAAGCATAGAGAAGTACAAAGTGAGATTTGTGGCTAGAAAATTCTTCCAAAAAGAGGGAGAAGATTATGACGAAAAACTTGCTCCAATATCCAAAAGAAGTGTACATGAGCAAGCACAAGATACATGAGAAGGAGTCTCATGTTGGAAGATTGAAGAAAGCTTTGTGTAGGCAACCAGGGTAGGATATGCTAGACAATCATTTTTGATGATCTTGAGGATGGTTTCCCCTTGATATTGGTTGACCTATTTCTGACAGGGGATGGGAAGCTCACAGATGGGTGCACGACGTAACTCTCTTCAAAGTTCAAAAATGAAGGATCTGGATTTGATGGGACTAGAGGTGTGGCAGATGCTAGATGATATTTTACTTAGCTAAGGATACAATTGAGATCTTGTAGAGATTCAAGATGATGGATTGCAATTCCATGGTCACACCTATGGCTACAAATATGAAGCTCTTGAGTGATTCATATTCAAATTTGGTGGATTCCACAATGTACAAACAATTGATCGGATCCTTGATGTACCTGGTTAACACTAGACTAGATATATGCTTTACAGTACATGGCTGAGCCTAGACATGTACATTCGATAACAACAATCATGTGTTTAGGTACATGTATGGTACAATTGTATATGGACTTAGATATGACTTAGATGGAGAAGTGAAGCTGCAAGGTTATAAAGACTCTGACTGGGTGGGGATTGCAGTAGACAGCAAAATCACATTAGGATGTTTCTTCATACGTCAGTGGAATTCAATACACCATAGGCAAAGTATATAACAACCAATGTTACAAGCGATGGAGTAGTGCGACTTCAGAATTTGCTTGCAGGTTTATTTGATCTAAAGTTGGAGATCAAATAACATTTCATCTGAGACATGGTGCAAAGAGGATTTATGGAGCTCCGGTACATATACACAGATGAGAAGATAACAACCATTCTCACCAAGCCTCTATCTAGAGTAAAGTATGATTACTTCAGAGATAAGCTTGGCGTGATGCATAATGTCCACCCTTGTTGAGAAGCAGGTGTGATGTTTCTCCTCTAGCAGGCTTCTCTTTGGACAAAGGTTTCCCAGATCAGTCATGTGGAGCGACTAAGGGAGTAATGTAGTATTATTTCCCAGTTGATGGGTGTGAATGGGACTAATAGGAGAGGAGAAACATCATAGCATAGTTATGGATACTATGGGAGTAGCTTCGTTCTACTTGATGAGACTATAACTATGGCTGACGACATGGTAGTAGTTGTGTGCGACTAGTTGATTGCTTCATAGTTATAGAGACGATCACCTATGACTATGGTCGATGGCATGGTAGTAGCTGTGTGCTACAAATTGATTACTGCATAGTCATAGGTACTGCAGACTATGATTATGGCTGATGGCATGGTAGTAGCTGTGTGCTACTAGTTGATTGATTAATAATCATAGAGACTATTGAGCTGCATGGTGGTAGCTTTTGTAGCTACTAGTTGATTGCAGGATATGACTATGGTTGATGGAATGGTAGTTTTTGTGTGCTACTAATTGACTACTGCATAGTCATAGATTTTGTGACTATGGTTGATGGCATGGTAGTAGTTGCGTGCTACTAGTTGATTATTGCATAGTCACAAAGATCATAACTATGGTTGATGGCATGGTAGTAGCTTAGTGCTACTAATTGATTGTTGCATAGTTATGGAGACATTTAGACTGTATGGTAGTAGCCTTACGACTACTAGTGGATTGAAGATCATCACTATGGATGATGGAATGGTAGTAGCTTAGTGATACTGGTTGATTGCTGCATAGTCATGAGAGATTACTGGATATCATGGTAGTAGCTTAGTGCTACTAGTTGATTGCTATCTAATCCTGACATCATGGTGGAAACTTTATGCTGCTAGTTGATTGTTGGAGAGCATGGTAGTAGCTTAATGCTACTAGTTGATTGCAGCATAGTCACATAGACTATGGTAGAGAATGGAGCTACCGATGGCATGGTGGTATCCGTGGGTATACTAGATGATTGTAGAGTAGTGAGTGGACTACTAGAAGAAAACATCGTGGAAAGATACCTCCCTAGCTAAGAGGGAGTGTTGATGTGTGGTAGTTGCGAGAGATATTTTCCTCCTAGACAACCTTTCTTAGAAGAGAAGAAGATTCTAGAAGTCAAAGGAAGACCATTAAACAAAAGAAGAACACCTAGGAAGAGAAGTCAACCCACAGGAAAAGAATAAAGTGAAAATAGAAGCCTCCAGATAAGAAGTCGGCCCACAAGAATTAATAAAGTGAAAAATTAATTATTTCATATGAAAAGTCGGCCCCGGTATTTCATATGAGAAGTTGGCCCCAGTACAAGGAAGAGGTATTTCATATAAATATAGTGACGCCTTGCTCATTTGGACACAATCACTTGCAGTTGCAACTACACAAGGAAGAAGGTGCATATTTGAGGCAAGGAGGACACAACTACTGCAAGATCCGAGTCCTTTGTAATTCTCGGTGGTGATTTCTCTTGTGCGCTCTCCCTAGGAAGAGGTGCACTACTTTGGATGGTGCTGCTATTGCAACTGTCTGGTATGATAGATTTTTGCTAGGGTTTCTTCTTTATCAATTTTCTCTTGAGAGCTGGTTCATGGTTGGATTATATTATTGACATAATCTATCTAAGAAAGGTTGGCTAGGTTTTTCCCAGGATAACTCTCCGTGTCTTCTTGTGCTTGTTTATGTTTCTCTTATTTCTTCAGTATATGATATATGGTTATTAAATGTTAAAGAAGATATAAATACACTGGTAAACCTATTGCTTTGTAAAGTTAATAAAATTCCAACAAACAAGGTGTCAATTTTATCATACAAATGTCAAAAAAACATCTTAGGTCAAGAAGCATTATGAAGACATTTGAAATCATAAGATTAAAAGGAGTGATCAACCTCCATCAAAGACAAAAATCAATCAAGATAAACCTCGAACTCTCTCAAGGTAGACAAAGAATTAACATTAGGCTCCAACAATAGAGGATTAAGCATTAGCGTTCAAATTTTAGTAGGGAGGCTCTTTCCTTTTGCTTGTAAAAGAAAAAGTAAAGGGGGGTTGTTGTTGCCTCAAAAAATGGTGACACACTGGAAGAACCAATTATATCTATTCGTAGAAGTCAAGGGCCTTTACCTTAGATCTAAATTATGAAGATAAGATCAAAAAACTGCATAGAATTTTCCAATAATCATGGGTACCATAATGATTCCAAATTTCTTAAATATATAACCAAATATTTCTAGTACTTGTAATATAACACACCCTTTTCAAAGAGCTAAATAATGAAGTAAATTATTTTACTAGCCATGCACTTCATATTAGCTTTGGTTTAACCATGAGTTTTCACTTTTATAACAAGCAAACATATATATAAGTGTGTTCCTCATCTCTCTTTTCCCAACATTGCTTTGTTGCCAACAAGCGTCCATAGCCTCGATGAAGTGCTTCGGTACCATACAAGCATAGCCCCATGCCAGCAGGCGTCCATAGCCTCAACATATTTACTTGTACTTCCCACACTATCAGTAGTACTTTCAACTTCCTTTTTATTTCAAAATATGCTCACCCTTTTATATTTGTATATAGATATGCATATGCACATAGGGTATGTAGGAAGCAGGGTGATACAAGAGTTTTTTTAATTTGCTGAGTAGATGTTATGCATTTTAGTTTAACCCACATGTGTCCTAAAAAACCATCATAGTACTCACAATTTTATTAATATGAAGTGAATGGAGCTCAAAAAAAATGTAGATAGACACTTTTCTATACTTATGGATTATCATGGTACGCTTAGTGGGAACATGTGTTCCACCACAACTATCATTCCATACCTACAACTAAGAACTTCATGAATATTCATTTAGATAGAACAACCCATGCACCTTACAAGTTGTAAAAATTTCTTCAGTATGCGACCAAAATTAGACCAACCACTCACTCAAATTTAAAATAATCTTCAAGGTAGACTAAGAAGTGAAATCAGCTTAGGGAACATATCAACATTCAAAATAAAGAGTGGAATTAATTTGTACAAGTAGAAAGCAAGCACTAAAACCAAATCCAATTCATGAAAGAAAACTAAATTAAGAGAATTCTAAAGCTAGAATGTTTGAAAGAAAACTCGATGAAAAATAAGAATAGAACCTATCAAGAAGTAATAAATCTAGTGCAACAATAGAGGATGAATTATATGCACAAATATATTATTATTCCATCTCCAAGAATCGGGATAAGGGAAAAAGATTTATTAAATAATTTTTTCTCATCAAGTTATGATCCAGAATCGGATCCAGGAGCTTGATGGGGCTCATAAAGGCCTAAAAATAAAAGGACGTCTGCGTAGGCCTCATCAATATAAACCCAATGCAAATTCAATGGGCTCAAACGAATGTCGTGTGCTCAAATTATGACAATCTGTTCTTTTTGGCAAACAAACAAAAAATGATGACTGTGCAGTTCGTACAGTTCCATGTGGCAGATGACTATACAGGCCGTATGGCCATACAAATGACGTGGCAAGGCATAGTCATTGCTTATCTGGCAGCTTCTGGAGGTGACATGTGGCAGGGTTACTGGGCATATGGATGGGTGACGTGGACGTGTACAGGGCACCAATCAGGGAGTGACACATGCCACCCTTGCAATGGTGACATGTGGCACGTCTGTATGGATGATTTGGAAGGTTTAGTGGTAGATTGACGTGGCAGGTACGTGTGGCAGAGATGGTCCAATCGGCGATTGAAATGTGGCATCAAAATTTGACGAATGAGGTGGTGCCACGTGGCCCAGACATGGGTTTCCACGTGGCACCCATGGATTGGTTTGTTGAATGGTAAAATTTGTTGGATTTTATGAGGTTCTAACCACATACCTCCCTAGGTTCCAAGCTCTCACGTAGGTCGGGGTACCAGCCTGCCTACCGGGTGTGTCTTAACCATACATGGCGCATTTTGTATTTGAATTTGCAAAAGGGTTAAGGTAGAGGCAGAAAGGGTTGGGGCCTAGCCCCAGCCCGCGGTCATAGCACCCCCATACAACCACACTCCAGAGTCCAGTATACGGGCGCTCCACTCTAGGGATAAGCCAGGGACCAGTCAACTGTTAGTGCGAGGTATTTTGGAGTAGCCCCGGATTTTATGGGGATTACATATGACCCGTTGTTTTATTGTTGGCGCGTTTAATGTTGGTTAGCACCCGGTCGGTCGGGCTAGCCCGCTGACCAAGGTGCTAAACCCTGGGCTACTCTGTCAGGGGGATAACTACTATAGCACGTGGAGCAGTAACACCGGGCCACATGGCTTTCAATGTGACCGGGGGCCGAGAACTAAGGGGCCAAACGATCCAGCACCTGGTGCATGGACACATGGGGCGCACCTATACGACCAGGGGCCAACGCATTTGGGGTCTGTGCCCAATATTAGCCATGAAGTGGTTTTTAAACTTTAATATAGTGCTTTTGTTAATTTTATTCAGCACAATTGGAGATTTTTGACCAATATTGAGGGATATTGGGCCCTTTTTTAGGCCAGATCTTGGGGGGAAGTTGGGGAGATGGTTACCAACGTCAGATCTATATAAACCAAGCCTTCTTAAGGCCATGGGAGGGCATTCATAGTAGGTTTATGCTGAAGATTTTCCAAACCAAAGCCATTTTTATGCATGGAAGTTGTTGAGGAGCGCACCTTTGTGGGCCATTTCTGGGAGCTCCGGTCATCCGATTTCAGTGCCATTTCTTTTGTTGGATTCTAGAGATCTAATATAAAAAGACCAGATCAGTTTTGTAACCTTTTGACACTATTGTGATGTCATTTTAAATATTTTAACATAAATAAGAAAGCCTCACCCACTGAGACAAAGGCCCAGAGACATAGGCGAGATTGTCGAACTTTGTTATCACATTGGTGTTTATGGTTTGCTGTTGTTTATGCTTTATTTCAGATCTTCATATGTGTATATGGTTGTTATGATTTCTCATCACTTATTCCTCTTTCATTAAGCTGCCTAAATGGTTAATTAAAACATGCTAAACAACTCAACCATTGTCGTATAAAAGATCTTTTCGGATCAAGTTAAGATTCATCCAATAGATTTTCAAAACCAAAAATCAGCAAGGGTACGATGAGAAGTGGTCAAGAAAATCAATATCTACTCAAGCTTTTGTTCCAATAGATTTGAGATTTTCTTGGGAGAAAAAATTTCAGATTGTTGAAATGCCCAAAAGAATTGGATAAAACTAAGAATTCACCTCTAATGGTATAAGAATATGAACCCACTTCCATGGTTAGGAAATTGAGCAAATATGAAAGTAAAATTATGTACAAATTGAAATAAAGAAAATAACTTCACTAAACTAAGGGAAAAAACAAAAGCACACTCTGTTAATCATTAATAGAATAATTAATCGTGAAAGATGGGACGATAGCATAATATATATCATGAGCATTATTAGTGTAAGCATTCTCAGTGAAGCCTTGGAAAGTAAGTGTTGAAGGGTCTAAATTCGCCCGACAACAGTAAGGGGTTATGCCTAGTAAGAAGTCCCAGTTAGACCTCTTACCATTTGGAATAGGCAACCCATCGAGATTTTGGTCCGACAACTATTCACGGTTTGGTCTTACCGATTGTGGCCCGGTCCATTGATGAAGGTGAGTGATTGATGGTTATGCAAATGGAAGATGTAGATGAAGACTATGTAAATGCATGTGTCTAATCTATTTCTAATCTACCCTATCTTAGCTAGGAGCGAATTAACGTAAGTGAATGAAATGTGACATGAAACTAACTCTACCAATAGTTTCACCTAGATAGATGAAATGAAGAAATAAAGTTAGATAACACATGCACATGAATGTATAATCAAAATAGTATAAATCACAATATCACATATCACAATATCACATACATTGGCAGCTCATCCACTCAAGACATGTAATATAAGAAAGAGTAACAAAACTGCAAGAAAACATATATTGCGTAATTCACAGCAAAACAACAACACATACGAGTCGTTCTCTATGTCAAAAGTTGGACCCCGATGACTTCTCAGTATTAATAGTTTAAGCAATAGTACATGAAAACTCTAAGGACAACTCTCCAATTTTAGTTGTACAATGTTTGAAGAGCCGAAAGCCCCTTCTTTGAGTTCAATTCTAGTATTTATGTATTTATGGAAACTCAACATGATTCTTGACCTTTCTATTTATCTTCTTTTTGATGATGAGTAATAAAGAGAACAGTTACATTTCGAATTTGTCTCCTAGGGCTAGTGGGACGTCATGGATTTTAGCCACATGTGCCTCGCGCATCATGAAGATTGGCCTGGGCATGGGAACATCTTCGTGGTTCGGCAATCTATTATCATGGAGTTTCTAGATATCCTCTTCATTAATTTGCATGAGATTTTCTTTGCTGCTCCTCTATCATTGCTACATCTGTCGTTATTGATCCTTCATTTTCTTTGCTGTAGAGTGCAGCACGAGGATGCTATGTACAACCCTCCTCTGCTCAGTACCTGGCAGCGTTCAACATACGATGAATGAGCGTAAATCCAAATAGAATATTATTAATAATCATTCAAACTCATATAAATGTAGCATAAATTAATTAAAAATTCATAAAAGCTTCCCTAAATTCGATCCCTGGTTCTTTTTCTCATGATCGAGGCATTGAGTTCTCTAGGGCTGTCAACAAGGTACCAGATCTTCAACTTAAAAACATGCAGAGAGCCAGTTAGGAATTCCTTAAATCGCATAGCTGGGAAGTTGTAGATATAGGAAGACCTTTCAAACGATATGGATGTCCGAGTTAAAAGCTATGACGAAGATCGCCAGTTTGTAGGGTCCTGTTACTGTTTTAGATAACATTTCTTCTTCAGTTTTCAAAGTCGCTAGAAACTAGTATGTCTTCTATGTCTTCCCTTGTAGTATACCCGTATGAGGGAATAGTGACATGTAGATGATCGACCTATTGTTTTGCGAAAAAACAAAAAATGTATCCAGATTCAGACTTGGGCCTAAACTAGGGTTGTTCTGAAGGCGAAGTTGTGAATTTCACGACGCACACAGATGATGTTCATCTTGCAAAATGAAAATAATCCGTCAATATTGACAACGCCATCAATTTGTTTCCCCTCTTTATCCGTGGAGATAGAACCTTGAAATTATAGTAGTATCTCTTTTCATAAACCCTAAACCAGAGGCTCTTTTACTAACTCAAAAGCGTTCTCTGTCAAGCTCAATTCCAAGCTAGAATCTGCAAAAGATTTTATGTCCATCTTGGTATTCCAACATGAAAGGTAAGAGTTTCTCTATAGAGATTGGACTTAAATTTGTTTCTTGTACAAGCATGGATGTGTCACCTTATTTGCAGAGGTGTACCAGAGTGTTATTAACCTGGTTGCAATAGTTAATGCTCTCTGATAATTTAGAAAGACTTCTTGGAATTATTTATACCGATGCATAGAAAGATGATAAGTTCGGAATGATGTTTTCTCTTGTAGTGATCAATATATATTCCTTGATTTCCCATGCACAGGAACCTTCGTCAGCCTTGGTAAATTTCGTGGTAATTTCATTGAATTTCGTGGGATTTTATCTATCAGTTCATGGGAATTTTGTAATCTGTGGGCGTTTTAGTCTATGGTGTCATCGAAACCCGTCCCGAGGTCGTTGACATTATATGCAGATTTTGATTGAACGTTTGGCAATAATTTCTATCCTCCATTCATTATATTGACAAAGAAAAAAAGCATTCATACCCTGTTCTTTTTCTTATTCCTTCTTAACCTCCGACAATACGATGAGGTTCTGTAACAACGCCCCCTTCGCGTGATTGATTTGGGATTTCGTTCGACAGACTTCTTATTGAGTTTGCCGACTAAATCGACAGACTTCTCTTTATGGGGAAGTTTCAATCAACTTCGCCGATGACTTCGGCGGAGTTCTATTCAAGACCTCCGATGTGCTGTGAGACAGTTTCATTCAAGTGCTCCGATGTGCATGTGTATCATCAGTTCTCCTTAAGTTTGCCGATAGCTTCGGCAAAGTTTTTATTAACTTTGCCAATGAGTTTCGGCACACTTCTCGTCAACTTCGCAGATTAGTTACTTTGAAAACCTCCGATGGCATTTAACAATGATTCATTCATTATCCCAGCCTTCCCTTTGTTTATTTTTCTCTTTTATTATTCTATATGTATATTTTTAAATAATCTCATTTCCGTTTTGAGTATTATACATTTAAATAAAATTTAAATTCAAAACCATTCAAATTTAATTTAAATATGCATTTAAAATGATGAAAATAAGAGCTTAAACCAAAATGAATTTCATTAAAGTCAACCAAATTCATGATATCAAACTTCAGGATACCGAGCTTAAAACATCTCAACTATATCAGTTTCACACGGGAGGCAAGAAAACCAAATTTGCAAACCTCTTGTTTACGCTGACAAAACTTTTAAATCTTCACAAATTTCCCATACGAAGTTGGATTGGAGTACTGTATTTTGCACCATGAAGAACGTGGAGAGGCGCTCTAGGCGATCCAACTAACTGTTCCAATTAATCATTTTATCCATGTAACAACCAACGCGGCTAGATTGGGCGATAAACCCCAAGTGATCCGTTTTACCTCAGATTCCAATTCCGTGAGTTGCGTTGGGATCGTAATGCTGAAAATCATATGACTAGCCTGTCTCAGGGTTGGAAAATTCATTTTAACGAATACCGACAAAATGCGTTTAAGGTGTTTTTTATGAAATTTTGGGTCCGAACACTTAGTTCTGTGTAAGAGCTGGGAGGATCAGATTTCTTCCAAAGTGTGTTTAAGCACCAATGCAAGACCAATAACTATTATGGTTAACCCATTTGATGCTAGACAACAGTTTCGTGATCGTGGTTTAGCCGTAGAATTGAGAAATGTAAATAAAACACGCTAATGTGGTACGCGATTGCAAGTTGCTCGCGATACAAACCCGTTTTATTATGACTGGAATATGGAGTAGGTCAGGCATGGTAGGAAATCAGTGACCATTGAGTGATGAGTGCAACATGAAGGGATCCAAGCTGGGAGGGGGACGAGATAAGCCTCAAGGCGAAAGAGGGCCACACTAATCTAGTTATTGTTGGGGAGAGGGAGAAGATCATCTTTGATGCAATTGACAACGATGAGGGGTTGACATCCTTCAGTTGATGTATCGAGGACATGAGAGGGAAACTTATCAACATGAAGCGCATCAAGGACAAAGATGTGAACCTTGTCAATATGCAGTGCAACGAATCAAAATATAGTGATGCTTTTGAAATGTGATGCAAGGACGCGAGTGGAAGGGAGTCAACTGGTGAAAGGTGTGTGCATGGCGAAGATAATCATGTGACCAATATCAGTGAGACGATGTTGATTGTGTGAACTTTTCCGGTGTTGAAGATGTCTGTCAATGAGGCTTGGTGGAAGCATAATAGCGGTGTCAGCCAAGTTCAAAGGCAGGTGGATGATGTACTGATGAGAAAATCAACGGCGTGTCAATGCAAAGTGTTGGACCATTGGTTTGAACAACTGGTTGTCATTGATGTCAACCCTTGGATATTGATGTCAACCCTTGGGGAGGTCCAGAGATGTGAATGAGATTGTTGGGCAATTGATTGTCATTTGTATGATCGAGATTGATTATGAGTTAGTTGGGTGCATTTGAAGAAGCCTACATGAAACCCTAGAGGTGTGGTTAAGGAAATTGAAGTTAATCAAGGAATATGGACATGAAGTATAGTGTAATTGCAGGTAAGTGATGCAGGAGCATAAGCTCACAGTTCTAGAAGATCTATGG
>JZKD02S2234445.1:406324-425559 GCA_000966675.3 Picea glauca
TTTTTGCATAGTTTTGACCCTTTTGCTGTGCTGTGGAGTTAATCCTTGTGCCATGAACGACTGTTTTTCTGTGTTGACGATGCGGAGTTCTTGTCGCCCTGTGCGGACGAAATTTGAGTGATAACACTAGGTTTGGAGCAGCCTTCAGAAATCAGGCATTTTTTCACTGTGTAATACTCCTAGCCTACGACGACCTTCTAAAAACAATCTTTGAAGTGGAGGAAACCATTCACTTTACTCATGAGAAAGATCCTTTTGGGAACCTGAGCACATGCTTGTAGAAGTATCACCAAGGTGACCAAGATAATGTGTAACAAGTGCCCAGAAAGCATAAAGAATTATCCCAACTTGATCAAAAATTGGTGGGCACGCCCTAAGAAATTCAGAGCAGACAAACATGGCATATATTCCACGCCATCATTAGACTCTCATATGATGTATGTGGACATGATGCTCTGTAGAATTTTCGGGAGGTAAAACTCTACCCACTTACTGTTATCATGGGTACCGATCATGCACAAAGTTGCAGAGGGTTTCTTTTTCAATTGGGCCAAGATGCTATCAAATAGTTTGGCCAAGGAAATCACTGAATATTAAACATTTAAAGACAAAGGAAAACCTGCCCCATTTTACATGTCGGCATATCTTATGGATGCCCTCTATTTTATGACGCCTTTTCCTTTGATGGGCTAGAGCTGGACTCCAACCAATGTCGAACCAATACATCTTTATCATTCAAAGCTATGGGAATATAAAGAGAAAGATTCCTTCTATGAAATATGCAATTATGTGGCGGTGCCTGTTGTCGCAAGAGTTGTTTCTAGGTTGTAATAGAGCCAAGCCTTAGCACATTTTAAATGAAATAATTTTTTTCACTCGGACTTGACTTGGGTTGAGTGCAAGTAACTTTTGAGATAACCACAAACCACTTTTGATTACAAGCTTCCTCTTCCAACCCGAGAGGGATCTCTTGAATATATGTCAGGATAGGATATCCAATAATCTTAACAGTGGGAAGATCTATGGGTAACAAAAAGTTTTGAGGTTTGTAGGGTGGATGGGTTGGACCAGGAGGTAGTCCATTGGGCATGGATTCAAATGATCAAGAAAATAATAAGAGTGTTTTGAAAATGTAAATCCATGGAGCAGAGGCAAGATAGAAATTTATTACAAAGAGAAGGATTTATAAAAGTATGGCAGTAGAATAAAGAGAAAACATATAAATACACAAGGAGCACTTAGCAATGAGCGAATTCCAAGAATAAATCAGTGGAAAGAGATGGTTGGGATAGAGAATCTAGCAAAATATGAATTTTGAACCTTGATCTCTACAAGAAACAACCTATAACCAGTCTACAACAAGGCATCTAATAGAGGATGAATTCTATTACAAAACAATTACAAATCGAGAAGAAAAGATAGATGGAGTGATATTGAAACTAAGAAAATGGACAAACTATGCAAGAAACATCACAAGAATATCTGATATGGATAAAAAATGCTTCTTCAATCGTTTATTAAACTAAAAATGAAAGCTACAGCCCAGGAGTACTACTCATGTGTGTCTTCCCCCCCACCCTAGGAGTACTACTCCTGTGTGTCTTCCCCCCCACCCATTTCTTCTTCAAGAAGATACAATAATATAGGTCTTCTTTCGAATAACTGAAAAATGATTCGAATTACAAAATAAATCCCTCTATAAATGAACAAGTATCTCATGTAGGTATTGAGGTCGAAATCCTCCCAAAAGATAACAACAGTTACCATCAATTTCGGAAACTTTCTGCCATAGAAAATGGGTCAAACTGTTGAAACTTTGGGCTGCGGTTATGGTTCTGTATCTTTCGAATCATGATAGTTTCATATAAACTGAAAGAGGTTTTTTTGAATCTATTTTTTATGAGAAAAAACCTCTCTCTGTTCTCTAAGATCCATTTCCATTTTCCCCAAATCTGCATTTTACAAACATGTGTCAAAACAGGAAGATATGAGATCCAAAAATTAGGGTTCGGAGATGGATTCAATTCTCCCAATATGTGACACCTGTAGGAAAAATGAAAGAGAATATTGATCTTTGATGTGTTAGGAAAAACATCCTCTGACCGTTTCTAAAAATGATCCTCCAGTCGCTCAGAATCATCATTTGAAAATGATGACTCAACACAGTAAAAAATTGCCATATTTCTGAAAACGAACCTCACCTTTTGGGGGACTTTTGACTGCCTTCCCAAGATCCAAATGAAATTTGGAAGACACCAGTGGAAATATTAGGATATGTGTATGTCAATAGACTATTAAAATGCGGAAAATAGCCACTCCAAGGCTAATAAAAATGGTTTTTTCCCAAGGCAGTTTTCTGCATATGAAAAATATGCGATTTTGGTGGCTAACAAGCCGAAAACAAGGGTATCTCAGCTGTCAAAAGTCCTAGGTTTTGGTGGCTAACAGTTCGATTTTAGAGCGCCGTAAGCCACCAAAAGTCCCAAAACCCCGATTTTGGCTTTTGGGTTTCGAGAAAACGGGCAATGGTCAAAATCTTTATGTCGGCCAAACACCCGACTGCCAAAAGCCCGAAATGGTAGAGTGGCATTTTGGTAAAACCTTATTATAGCGATTTTATGTCATTTATTGCATTCTTTTTGCGCCTACTCGTGAGATCTTCCTCCATGTAGCTTGATGCGTGGATTTTGAACACTTGGTGTCAGTCGATACACTTTCGACAGCTAATGGCATATGAACCTAATATTTAAGCTACCGAAAGTCTTCACTTTCGGTAGCTAAACACTATAATTTTTTTCCTAATAAGCTACCAAAAGCCAAAATTTCAATATTTGTTCCAACATAGGCTCCATCTAGGGATGGCGCTTTCCTGTAAAGTGCCAAGAACAGTAGACCATGTACCTTCATCCATTGGGCGACCTAAAATCATCCTTATCAAACTCTGAACCCTGTCACTTTACTTGCATCTTTTTGAAACAAAAAACCGCTTATTCATTCATTGGGCTATGGAGTCGTAATTCTTTAAAACAAAACCATATTGGATTCAAAACTGACTGAAAACATATTGAAAACCACCACTGTAATTTAATTCTCAAATTCAAGCTTATTTATATACATCACCTACTCTAACTACTGAAAAATTCTCACTAAATCAAATGATACGAAAATTCTAGTGAAGACAATCCAATAATTGTCTACTTATTTGAAATTTTCTCACACTTTCTTTGAGCGGGCTGAAAAAGGAAACTGACAACTCCCATTTGACATGTTGTTGATCATGAATTTTCAAAATTTTCATCGATTCTTGTGACAAAATATCCATGACATAGCATACTCCTCCATCAAATGAATCTAAAATGTCAACAAAAGGATCATGAAAAAATGCATGGTCTTAAGGTTTTAAATAACAAGCTTCATCAAAGACTAGTTTTTTGCTTAGGATCATCGTCAAAGAGGATATCCAAACATCCTTCATCTGATATGGCATCTGTCTGAAGACCGTCATTCCACCATGAAAACCTGCAGCCAATTGTTCTAGAGAAACAATATTATAATCATCGGTGTACTCATCATATTTAGGTTCAGCAAATAACTCAAGAGTGTCACAAATACTTGGAATCTTGACTATGGATTCCTCAAGCATGGGAAATTCTGGTTCTTTTTCTAGCATGATGTCTATCTTAGATTCATACTCCTCCAAATTACAATCTAAAGCATCCTTGAACAACAAACTTCATTCAATACTGTTAAACATAACAACCACATCTTTTTCATGAAACAAAATAGAGTCTACAAGCTGATGTCCTGGCTGGAAATCATCATCATAAATAGGTTCACTAACTTCATGTAAAGTTCCATCAAACACATGACTGTCATCATTTAAAAACAAATTTATATTTTCAGAAATGGAAGAAGTTTGACACTCATATCTGGGACTGTGTGAAAGCTGCAAATCTGTGTGAGTAAGAGCTGCAACATAGCTGTGCATGAGCAAATCTATTTCTTTTTTAGTTAAAGAAGGAGGAAGTCTCTATATTTTTTTGGATAAAACAACAGTTGTTTCCTTTCTCTTCTGAAGGTTGACTGTGATGTTGAATATCTTCTTTTTGAATATGATCACAAGAGCTATCATATCCTATTTCTTTATCAGCCAACTCTTCGTCATGCTGGTCATCTTCATCCACTTGAGAAATTTCTATTGTTTCTTCCTCCTCTTTGAGAGGATTTGTATGATCCTTTTGTCTTATGAATTCTATATTACAACAATCTTCAAAAAGGATTTCAGTTGAATATATCCTCTTACAATGTTGATGAAAAAGTATGTGAAAGTCTTTCAATGAAGGAATACTGGAATGGGGTAAAGATTTATATCAGAGCCTAGCATCTCTTTCCAATGAAAACATAAATAGCTTCATGAGGACATCTTCATGATGTACATTTAATTCATCCATGAGATTGTGGAATTCAAACAAGTGTTGAGCAGGATTGTCGTCCACGTATTCTCCAAATTTAGGAAGGACGTCTTCCCAAACTTTAATTTCTAGAACAATGTTTGGAAAACCATAAACATTTGTAAATTCCAAAGGATAAAACCTTGCAGCAATCCGAGCAGCGAATGAATTTGACATTTTGAGACCAGTGGAGTCACCAGTGAATCATGTAGAGTGTTCGAACCAAGGAGTCGCCAGGTGGATGATCACAACCAATTGAATTCCTATCCCTTGTTTACCATCAAGAGATAGATCTGAACTTTTTCATATCCCATGGAAGATAACTTCGTCCTCCGTCCCCGAAAACGACGCCAGAAAATGTTGTTACAAGAGTTGGTTCTAGGCTGCAATAGAGCCAAGCCTTAGCACATTTTAAATGAAATCAAGTTTTTCACTCGAACTTGACTTGCGTTGTGTGCAAGTAAATTCTGATATAACCATGAACCACTTTTGATTAGAATCTTCCCCTTCCAACCCGAGAGGTATCTCTCGAATATATGTCATGATAGGATATCCAATAAGCTTAACAACGGGCAGATCTGTGGGTAACAAAACGTTTTGATGTTTTTAGGGTGGATGGGTTGGACCGGGAGGTAGTCCATTGGGCATGGAGTCAAATGATCAAGCAAATAATAAGAGTGTTTTGGAAATGGAAATCCATGGAGCAGAGGCAAGATAGAAGATGATTACAAAGAGAAGGATTTATAAAAGTGTGGCAACAGAATAAAGAGAAAACATATCAATACACAAGGAGCACTTAGCGATGAGTGAATTCCAAGAATAAATCAGTGGAAAGAGATGGTTGGGACAGAGCATCTAGCAAAGGATGAATTCTGAAACTTGATCTCTGCAAGAAACAACCTATAACCAGTCTGCAATAGAGCATCTAATTGAGGATGAATTCTATTACAAAACAGGTACAAATCAAGAAGAAAAGGTAGATGGAGTGATATTGAAACTAAGAAAATGGANCCTTCTAAAAACAATCTTTGAAGTGGAGGAAACCATTCACTTTACTCATGAGAAAGATCCTTTTGGGAACCTGAGCACATGCTTGTAGAAGTATCACCAAGGTGACCAAGATAATGTGTAACAAGTGCCCAGAAAGCATAAAGAATTATCCCAACTTGATCAAAAATTGGTGGGCACGCCCTAAGAAATTCAGAGCAGACAAACATGGCATATATTCCACGCCATCATTAGACTCTCATATGATGTATGTGGACATGATGCTCTGTAGAATTTTCGGGAGGTAAAACTCTACCCACTTACTGTTATCATGGGTACCGATCATGCACAAAGTTGCAGAGGGTTTCTTTTTCAATTGGGCCAAGATGCTATCAAATAGTTTGGCCAAGGAAATCACTGAATATTAAACATTTAAAGACAAAGGAAAATCTGCCCCATTTTACATGTCGACATATCTTATGGATGCCCTCTATTTTATGACGCCTTTTCCTTTGATGGGCTAGAGTTGGACTCCAACCAATGTCGAACCAATACATCTTTATCATTCAAAGATATGGGAATATAAAGAGAAAGATTCCTTCTATGAAATATGCAATTATGTGGCGGTGCCTGTTGTCGCAAGAGTTGTTTCTAGGCTGTAATAGAGCCAAGCCTTAGCACATTTTAAATGAAATAAATTTTTTCACTCGGACTTGACTTGGGTTGAGTGCAAGTAAATTTTGAGATAACCACAAACCACTTTTGATTACAAGCTTCCTCTTCCAACCCGAGAGGGATCTCTTGAATATATGTCAGGATAGGATATCCAATAATCTTAACAGTGGGAAGATCTATGGGTAACAAAAAGTTTTGAGGTTTGTAGGGTGGATGGGTTGGACCAGGAGGTAGTCCATTGGGCATGGATTCAAATGATCAAGAAAATAATAAGAGTGTTTTGAAAATGTAAATCCATGGAGCAGAGGCAAGATAGAAATTTATTACAAAGAGAAGGATTTATAAAAGTATGGCAGTAGAATAAAGAGAAAACATATAAATACACAAGGAGCACTTAGCAATGAGCGAATTCCAAGAATAAATCAGTGGAAAGAGATGGTTGGGATAGAGAATCTAGCAAAATATGAATTTTGAACCTTGATCTCTACAAGAAACAACCTATAACCAGTCTACAACAAGGCATCTAATAGAGGATGAATTCTATTACAAAACAATTACAAATCGAGAAGAAAAGATAGATGGAGTGATATTGAAACTAAGAAAATGGACAAACTATGCAAGAAACATCACAAGAATATCTGATATGGATAAAAAATGCTTCTTCAATCGTTTATTAAACTAAAAATGAAAGCTACAGCCCAGGAGTACTACTCATGTGTGTCTTCCCCCCCACCCTAGGAGTACTACTCCTGTGTGTCTTCCCCCCCACCCATTTCTTCTTCAAGAAGATACAATAATATAGGTCTTCTTTCGAATAACTGAAAAATGATTCGAATTACAAAATAAATCCCTCTATAAATGAACAAGTATCTCATGTAGGTATTGAGGTCGAAATCCTCCCAAAAGATAACAACAGTTACCATCAATTTCGGAAACTTTCTGCCATAGAAAATGGGTCAAACTGTTGAAACTTTGGGCTGCGGTTATGGTTCTGTATCTTTCGAATCATGATAGTTTCATATAAACTGAAAGAGGTTTTTTTGAATCTATTTTTTATGAGAAAAAACCTCTCTCTGTTCTCTAAGATCCATTTCCATTTTCCCCAAATCTGCATTTTACAAACATGTGTCAAAACAGGAAGATATGAGATCCAAAAATTAGGGTTCGGAGATGGATTCAATTCTCCCAATATGTGACACCTGTAGGAAAAATGAAAGAGAATATTGATCTTTGATGTGTTAGGAAAAACATCCTCTGACCGTTTCTAAAAATGATCCTCCAGTCGCTCAGAATCATCATTTGAAAATGATGACTCAACACAGTAAAAAATTGCCATATTTCTGAAAACGAACCTCACCTTTTGGGGGACTTTTGACTGCCTTCCCAAGATCCAAATGAAATTTGGAAGACACCAGTGGAAATATTAGGATATGTGTATGTCAATAGACTATTAAAATGCGGAAAATAGCCACTCCAAGGCTAATAAAAATGGTTTTTTCCCAAGGCAGTTTTCTGCATATGAAAAATATGCGATTTTGGTGGCTAACAAGCCGAAAACAAGGGTATCTCAGCTGTCAAAAGTCCTAGGTTTTGGTGGCTAACAGTTCGATTTTAGAGCGCCGTAAGCCACCAAAAGTCCCAAAACCCCGATTTTGGCTTTTGGGTTTCGAGAAAACGGGCAATGGTCAAAATCTTTATGTCGGCCAAACACCCGACTGCCAAAAGCCCGAAATGGTAGAGTGGCATTTTGGTAAAACCTTATTATAGCGATTTTATGTCATTTATTGCATTCTTTTTGCGCCTACTCGTGAGATCTTCCTCCATGTAGCTTGATGCGTGGATTTTGAACACTTGGTGTCAGTCGATACACTTTCGACAGCTAATGGCATATGAACCTAATATTTAAGCTACCGAAAGTCTTCACTTTCGGTAGCTAAACACTATAATTTTTTTCCTAATAAGCTACCAAAAGCCAAAATTTCAATATTTGTTCCAACATAGGCTCCATCTAGGGATGGCGCTTTCCTGTAAAGTGCCAAGAACAGTAGACCATGTACCTTCATCCATTGGGCGACCTAAAATCATCCTTATCAAACTCTGAACCCTGTCACTTTACTTGCATCTTTTTGAAACAAAAAACCGCTTATTCATTCATTGGGCTATGGAGTCGTAATTCTTTAAAACAAAACCATATTGGATTCAAAACTGACTGAAAACATATTGAAAACCACCACTGTAATTTAATTCTCAAATTCAAGCTTATTTATATACATCACCTACTCTAACTACTGAAAAATTCTCACTAAATCAAATGATACGAAAATTCTAGTGAAGACAATCCAATAATTGTCTACTTATTTGAAATTTTCTCACACTTTCTTTGAGCGGGCTGAAAAAGGAAACTGACAACTCCCATTTGACATGTTGTTGATCATGAATTTTCAAAATTTTCATCGATTCTTGTGACAAAATATCCATGACATAGCATACTCCTCCATCAAATGAATCTAAAATGTCAACAAAAGGATCATGAAAAAATGCATGGTCTTAAGGTTTTAAATAACAAGCTTCATCAAAGACTAGTTTTTTGCTTAGGATCATCGTCAAAGAGGATATCCAAACATCCTTCATCTGATATGGCATCTGTCTGAAGACCGTCATTCCACCATGAAAACCTGCAGCCAATTGTTCTAGAGAAACAATATTATAATCATCGGTGTACTCATCATATTTAGGTTCAGCAAATAACTCAAGAGTGTCACAAATACTTGGAATCTTGACTATGGATTCCTCAAGCATGGGAAATTCTGGTTCTTTTTCTAGCATGATGTCTATCTTAGATTCATACTCCTCCAAATTACAATCTAAAGCATCCTTGAACAACAAACTTCATTCAATACTGTTAAACATAACAACCACATCTTTTTCATGAAACAAAATAGAGTCTACAAGCTGATGTCCTGGCTGGAAATCATCATCATAAATAGGTTCACTAACTTCATGTAAAGTTCCATCAAACACATGACTGTCATCATTTAAAAACAAATTTATATTTTCAGAAATGGAAGAAGTTTGACACTCATATCTGGGACTGTGTGAAAGCTGCAAATCTGTGTGAGTAAGAGCTGCAACATAGCTGTGCATGAGCAAATCTATTTCTTTTTTAGTTAAAGAAGGAGGAAGTCTCTATATTTTTTTGGATAAAACAACAGTTGTTTCCTTTCTCTTCTGAAGGTTGACTGTGATGTTGAATATCTTCTTTTTGAATATGATCACAAGAGCTATCATATCCTATTTCTTTATCAGCCAACTCTTCGTCATGCTGGTCATCTTCATCCACTTGAGAAATTTCTATTGTTTCTTCCTCCTCTTTGAGAGGATTTGTATGATCCTTTTGTCTTATGAATTCTATATTACAACAATCTTCAAAAAGGATTTCAGTTGAATATATCCTCTTACAATGTTGATGAAAAAGTATGTGAAAGTCTTTCAATGAAGGAATACTGGAATGGGGTAAAGATTTATATCAGAGCCTAGCATCTCTTTCCAATGAAAACATAAATAGCTTCATGAGGACATCTTCATGATGTACATTTAATTCATCCATGAGATTGTGGAATTCAAACAAGTGTTGAGCAGGATTGTCGTCCACGTATTCTCCAAATTTAGGAAGGACGTCTTCCCAAACTTTAATTTCTAGAACAATGTTTGGAAAACCATAAACATTTGTAAATTCCAAAGGATAAAACCTTGCAGCAATCCGAGCAGCGAATGAATTTGACATTTTGAGACCAGTGGAGTCACCAGTGAATCATGTAGAGTGTTCGAACCAAGGAGTCGCCAGGTGGATGATCACAACCAATTGAATTCCTATCCCTTGTTTACCATCAAGAGATAGATCTGAACTTTTTCATATCCCATGGAAGATAACTTCGTCCTCCGTCCCCGAAAACGACGCCAGAAAATGTTGTTACAAGAGTTGGTTCTAGGCTGCAATAGAGCCAAGCCTTAGCACATTTTAAATGAAATCAAGTTTTTCACTCGAACTTGACTTGCGTTGTGTGCAAGTAAATTCTGATATAACCATGAACCACTTTTGATTAGAATCTTCCCCTTCCAACCCGAGAGGTATCTCTCGAATATATGTCATGATAGGATATCCAATAAGCTTAACAACGGGCAGATCTGTGGGTAACAAAACGTTTTGATGTTTTTAGGGTGGATGGGTTGGACCGGGAGGTAGTCCATTGGGCATGGAGTCAAATGATCAAGCAAATAATAAGAGTGTTTTGGAAATGGAAATCCATGGAGCAGAGGCAAGATAGAAGATGATTACAAAGAGAAGGATTTATAAAAGTGTGGCAACAGAATAAAGAGAAAACATATCAATACACAAGGAGCACTTAGCGATGAGTGAATTCCAAGAATAAATCAGTGGAAAGAGATGGTTGGGACAGAGCATCTAGCAAAGGATGAATTCTGAAACTTGATCTCTGCAAGAAACAACCTATAACCAGTCTGCAATAGAGCATCTAATTGAGGATGAATTCTATTACAAAACAGGTACAAATCAAGAAGAAAAGGTAGATGGAGTGATATTGAAACTAAGAAAATGGANAAGATACAATAATATAGGTATTCTTTCGAATAACTAAAAAATGATTCGAATTAAAAAATAAATCCCTCTAGAAATGAATAGGTATATCATGTAGGTATTGAGGTCGAAATCCTCCCAAAATATAACAACAGTTACCATAAATTTTGAAAAATTTCTGCCATAGAAAATGGGTCAAACTGTTGAAACTTGGGGCTGTGGTTATGGTTTTGTATCACTCAAATTGTGACATTTGTGTATAAAATGAAAGAGTTTTTTGTGCATCTCATTCTTCTGAGAAAAAACCTCTCTTAGTTCCCTAATATTCATTTCTATTTTCCCCAGATCTTCATTTTACAAACATGTGTCAAAATAGGAAGATATGAGATCCGAACATTAGGGCTCGGAGATGGATTCGATTCTCCCAATATGTGACACCTGTAGGAAAAATGAGAGAGGCTATTGATATTTGATGTGTTAGGAAAAAAAATCCTCCAACCATTTCTCAAAATGATCCTCCATTCGCTCAGAGTCATCATTTAAAAATGATGACTGAGCACAATAAAAAAACGCCATATTTCTGAAAACGAACCTCACCTTTCAGGGGACTTTTGACTACCTTACCAAGATCCAAATTAAATTCTAAAGGTACCAATGGAAATATTAGTATTTTTAGATGTCGATAGACTATTCGAAGACGGAAAATGGCCTTCCAAGGCTGAGAAGAATGGTTTGTTCCCAAGTTCATTTTTTGCATATGAAAAATCTATGATTTCGATGGCTAACAGGATGAAAACAAGGGTATCTTAGCTACCGAAAGTCCTGGATTTCGGTGGCTAGCAATGCGATTTCAGGGCGTNCAACAGTTACCATAAATTTTGAAAACTTTCTGCCATAGAAAATGGGTCAAACTGTTGAAACTTGGGGCTGTGGTTATGGTTCTGTATCACTCAAATTGTGACATCTGTGTATAAAATGAAAGAGTTTTTTGTGCATCTCATTCTTCTGAGAAAAAACCTCTCTCAGTTCCCTAATATTCATTTCTATTTTCCCCAGATCTTCATTTTACAAACATGTGTCAAAACAGGAAGATATTAGATCCGAACATTAGGGCTCGAATATGGATTCGATTCTCCCAATATGTGACACCTATAGAAAAAATGAGAGAGGCTATTGATATTTGATGTGTTAGGAAAAAAAATCCTCCAACCGTTTCTCAAAATGATCCTCCAGTCGCTCAGAGTCATCATTTGAAAATGATGACTGAGCACAATAAAAAAACGCCATATTTCTGAAAACGAACCTCACCTTTCAGGGGACTTTTGACTGCCTTACCAAGATCCAAATTAAATTCTAAAGGCACCAATGGAAATATTAGTATTTTTAGATGTCGATAGACTATTCGAACACGGAAAATGGCCTTCCAAGGCTGAGAAAAATGGTTTTTTCCCAAGGTCATTTTTTGCATATGAAAAATCTATGATTTCGATGGATAACAGGCTGAAAACAAGGGTATCTTAGCTACCGAAAGTCCTGGATTTCGGTGGCTAGCAATGCGATTTCAGGGCATCGTAAGCCACCGAAATTCCTGAAACCCCGATTTCGACTTTCGGGTTTCAGGAAAACTGGCAGTGGTCAAAATATTTATGTCGGCCAAACCCCCGACTACCGAAAACCCAAAATGGTGGCGTGGCATTTTGGTAAAACCTTATTATAGCGATTTTATGCCATTTATTTCATTATTTTCATGCCTAATCATGGGATCTTCCTCCATGTGTCTTGATGCATGATGCTTGAATGCTTGGTCTTAGACGATACACTTTCAACAGCTAATGGCATATGAAACCTGAGATTTAAGCTACCGAAAGTCTACACTTTCAGTAGTTAAACACTATAATTTGTTTCCTCCTAAGCTACCGAAAGACAAAATTTCAATATTTGTTCCAACAGTGTCAATGCACATCACCATATATGGGCACCCACCTCCCAGGATTTCTAACAAAATTGTAACCAACCTGGGGAAAATAGTAGATTGGTACATTGAAGAGATTTTCTCTTATATCAAGGTTTTTGGTTGTTCGGTGCCTCCACATGCCTTGCCCAAGTTTCTACCAGACTGATTGATGTGTAGAGAGTTAGCACGTCAAACTGCGTTGGGCGGATTCGATAAAGAGATAAAAGCCTTGCAGAAAAAGGTATGGCCGAACTTCCCCTTGGAGATTGATATGTTTTCACTGTTTGATTTTGGCCATTCGAAAGTAGAGGTTGTGGCCTTGGAAGAAATCAAGCTTGTCAATATTGAATTCAAGAAGCGTGATCCTCATAATATTGTGGGAAATCACATGGCCTTTTGTAATTTCAGAAGATATGAGCATGAGAAGTCTCCACAAAATGAGATATTCCGAGGAGCGAGATCCTATCAAGAAGTCTTGAGTCAAGTCCAAACTCTGGCCCTAGACCAATTGTTCGAATTCTATAATTTCCAAAGGCATAGTTGAAATATCCTTCTGAAAGTCTTGCAGGGAGAAACCCCAACACCCCTAGCTACATAGGAAATTGAGACTTAGAGTTTAGAAACAGGGAGCTCCAGTGAACAAGATGCTCAAGAAAAGTTGGAGAAAACTGAGATTTTGATTCAAAAGGGGGGCACCACATTACCAAATCCACCAAGTGATCAAGCTAAAGCTCAGACTGAGGCCTTGATAAAAAGGGGAGAAAAAAATCCATTGTCCACACCAGACAAATCAGTTACTGACACGGTCGAGAAACAGTTGTCAACTGAGATAGGAAGCCCTATCCAATCTATCACACCTTTATAGTTCAGCAGAGGGACCCTGAGTGCTGAAGTAGTGTTCATAGAGGATCTTACACCTATTTTGACTGAAGAGATTCCTCGTTCTGATTTCTTCTTCAGCAAGAAAAGGAGGGATGTGGTAAAAAGAGAAACACACCTAAAGGAAGGTGCAACTATCAAGAGACACAACCTGCTACTTGATGGGAAGGCCTTAGAAGAGGTGGATTTTTCTATGGATGTGGAAAGATCGTTGGGATCTTTCACAACAACAAACCAGTATTTCGTTGGGAACCTAAAGGAACAATTGAAGCATTTCAAATTTCACATATTGTAATATTTATTGTTTTAGAAATAAGGATAGTTCCAACCTCTTAGGGTTGAGAATATTTTGTATAAATATATAGTCTAAAGACTTAACACTGGCTGCTTTTGGTCAAATGTAATAGACAAAATCTCCTTTTGTGAGAATTAATACAAGTTCTTACTGAGATTCCAACCTTTGTGCAGTTTGAGTTATGTGTCTCTCATGTATTTCAAATTCTTAGCTTTTCTTTATGTCATTCCTTGATATGTGAGTGATTGAAACTTAGTATCACTACTATTGTAAACATATTTTAACAGTTGTTTGAAAAGCAAGCATTTTTTCCTCTGTATTTGCTATCAGCAAATACAAGACCTGCAAGTTACTTGGATAATTGTATCTTATATCCTTTCAAGGGTGATTTCATTATTTTCTTCTACTGTAAGCAAGATAAGATTCATTGTATGTTGATGTCTCATTTTGTTTAACAGTCTTGTAAGTTTTCTACCATATCATTTGATTTTAATATCGACTCAGACGACAAAAGACGACCTTTGTTCTTTTCTGACATTAATTCCATTTGAGGACAAAACTCTTATATAAATAATGGAAGAAAAAACATCTTTCAAACTTTCCTTTTATAATCTTGATGCCTTGACATTATTATTTGAGCCTTAAGTGTAATCTCAGGAACAACAATACCGACTCTGCATAAGATCTCAAATGTCTACTTTAATTGTCCAAGGAAGATCTCACCTAGTTTCTGCAACACCTCCAATCCCAAGAAATAATTTATCAAGCCAAGATCCTTCTTTTTAAACTATGAGCCTAACTCCCTATTACACCCGACAATGAATCTCTCTGCTCTCGTAAGGAACAAATCATTAACATACAACACCAAGATCAACAGATCACCATCAACAACCTTGTAGTAAAGGTTGGGATATGCATCACTCTTGGTGAATCCCAAACTCATCAAGTATCCAACAATCTTGGAGTACCATGCCCTGGGTGCCTAGTTGAGTCCATACAAGGCCTTCTTTAATTTGCAAACATGAGAATCCTTCGCATGTATCACAAATCCCTGAGGTTTCTCTATGTACACTTCTTCCTCAATCAAACCATTCATGAACGCAGACTTTACATCCATATAATGTAATCTCCAACTCATGACTGAGGAAAGAGAAATAATAGTCCTGATGGAAGTGTACCTGGAAATAGAATAAAAAGTCTCCTCATAGTCCACTCTCTCTTTCTGAGAAAATCCTCTCACCACAAACCTCTCTTTTTACTTCTTGATGTTTCCATCTGTTGCATGCTTGATCTTATATATCCACTTGGAAGTCACAACTGACTTCCCCTCTAGTCTCGAAACTATCTTCCACACATCATTCTTCATGATGGACTGATACTCTTCCATCATGGCATCCTTCCAATCTTGTTGGCATGTTGCCTCCTCATAACTAGAAGGTTTGGAATCAATGATGTGACTCATTAATTCCATATAATTCGAGAACCTTTGAGGTCATTTAATGTCATTAAACTTACCACTGGGATTTGCATGTCCCTCTGCATCCTGCAAAGTGTCACGAAGCCAAGTTGGCCTCTTCCTAGTCATGGAAATGTCTCTATGTAGATCCATTGGCTCTACTGGATCTACTGACTCCTCCTGATAGTATGAAGGATGAACAAATGAACAAGAGGGATATGTACCCTTATCCTTCGGAGCCTCCTACTCTTCACTATCAATTTCCACATGAGAATCTCTAGACCTCTTGAAGGCTACCTCTTCATCAAAGGTGACCTCAATCTGACATTGTCCTAGAATGTAGATTAAGTAGGCCTTCAAAGTCTCGGTGTATCCCACAAAAGTACCCTTATTTCCAGAAGGTTCTAGCTTCTTCCTCTTCTCCATAGACACATGTATGTATATTGGACAATCAAATATCCTCAAATGGATGACCTCCGGATTCACTCTTGTGAATTCCTCCCCAGGAGTCTTATCTCCCAATATCCCATGAGGACTCTTGTTCTGAACATAAATTGTTTTGTTGGATTCCTCTTCCCATAAGAACACGGGTAGATTCTAATCATGAATCATGGATTTCGAGGCCTTTACAATGAACCTGAAGCCTCTACAATGGACTTGTTCTTCCTCTCTACAACCCAGTTTTGTTGTGGGTTCTAAGTAACAGTCAACTCCATCTTGATCCATGCCTCCTTGCAGAAATCACTGAATTTCCTGGAAGTGTACTCTCCCCTATATATGACCTTAGCACCTTGATATTCTTCCCTATCAGGTTCTCTACTTGAGCCCTAAACTCTTGGAATCTACTGAAGACATCATCCTTGGTCTTCATGAATAAGATCCATGTCTTCTGGGAGAAACATCAATTAATATCGCATAGTATAAGAATCCACTGAAAGATGCAACTGTCATATGTCCACATACATATAAAGGTACTAGATCCAAGATCCCCTTGGACCTATTGTCACTGCTCAGAAAATAGCCCTTGGCATTCCTACTAAGTGCACATTCTTTGCAAATGCCATCATGCTCTACCTGAAGCTATGGAAGTCCTATGACCATCCTCTTCAATGTTGGTAAATCCATGTAATGTAAGTTTGCAAATATCAGATTCCATAGCTCACATAAACTTATGTTTTCATGTACCAATTCCTGGGCTTGTCGTCCCAACAATCTGTATAGACCTCCCTCTCGAACACCAATAACTATTGTGGACTCTATAACATCTCTATTAGTTATCATAGTGCGATTGGTCGCAGCTTGCAAAGAAATAGAGAGTGACCAAAAGAGTTGGTTTCACTATGTAGTGCAATCCTTAAGGTGGTCGCGCCCTATAATTAAGCGAATTGCAACCAAAGGGAATGTGGTCTCCCTGTGTGTACAAGCCACTCGTAACCACTATCAAAAAATTTTAAAAAATAAAAGATATGAAGCATATCTATTAGATTTGGCACTGAAAGATTTTAACTAACTTTGGAAAAGACTTATAATATCTCTGGCACTGAAATCTTTTAACTAGCTCTTGTACCATGTTGAGTTTTCTAATTTTCAGATCTGATAATTATTTCCTTGTGATTGAAATGTTATTGTTATCATAGAATAATTACACACTGAAAATCTCAACAAGACTTAGTGAACTTGATGAGAGGTTATTGTAAGTAAATATCACATGAGATCATATATTACAATCGAAGGCCCCAATATATATACTTGGGTGGAGTGCCCTTTCATTCATGGACATGCATTTTCCATTGTTGTTTTTTCATTAATTAATTTATTATTTATTATTTATTATTTATATTTATACATTATATTATAAATATATTATTTATATATTATATTTATGTTGATGATTTTTTCCACATGCATGTCTAATTAATATAAATCACTCCATCTTGGAGAAGGCAATGTGAGAGCACATTGATTCTATCCACTCCTCATCGAGAGAAAGACTATGCCTAGGCCATTCACCACTAGCAAAACTCTGTGAGTGAATGAGTCATTTTCCCTTGGTCAAATCAGCATGACCAATCTGTGGGAATGTCTATCCGATGTTGCTAACTGTAAAAACATCAACACTACTGACATGTTACCTTCGTTTCAATGAATGAAATAAGATCATCTTAGTTTCAAAGAATGAAATAAGATCATACAAAAACTCACGGAATTTAATTTTGGCAAAGGGGTAGCAAAAGTGGGACTCGAACTTTAATTAAAAATGCCTTTGAGTGAAATTTTTAGATGTTCGTCAAAGAAAATTTTTATTCCCAAAAATAAACCAATCATATGATTTTCACCATTAAGACTCCAACGCAACTCACAAAATCAAAATATAATGCACAGAAATGCCAGAACGAATTTCCTAGGGTTTCTCGCCCAAAACAACTGCATTAGAGATGTTTGTATAACATGGTTAGTTGGATCACCGGAAGCGCCTCTTCACGTTCGCAAAATATAGTACTCCTAACTTCGTATCAATTTTTGAATATTTAAAAATTCCTCCAACAACCTTAGCAAAAAGTTTGCAAATTGGTTTTCTTGCCTACCACACAAAATTGATTTAGGTGAGATGTTTTACCCGAAGCCATCTGAGGTATTGAGAGAAACTTCTCCGAAGATAATCTGAAGCAATGATAGAAAATTCCCCGAAGCTAATCGGATGCAATGAGGGGAAGTACTCCAATTCCATCGACGAACTTAATAGGAATTCTTCTGATTACACTTGGAGAAGTTTGGGACATGGCCTCCGATAGGCATGAGTTCATCGCTTAGTCTCTGGTCATGGCAAAAAGAAAACACAAATATCAATCAAGGAGATTCATTCTCTTGGCCATGGACGTGAGTTACGAGTAGGGATTCAAAGAAAAGGATCTAGCTAAAAGTCTTAATCTGGTGTTGCAAAAATCATAACCCTAACACATTTTGCAGCGCTCAATTTGGAGAGAATCCTAGTTTTCTCTCAGGCATGATAAATTGTGAAACAAAGAGAAATGCAGAGAGAAAAGAATAGAATAGTATATTGGAATGTATGAATAATAGTACAATGAGAAGAATATTTGAAGAAGTACAATGCAATGGGAGATGGCTGAGCTAAATAGGCTCAAGCAAATCAAGAATAGAAAGTACAGCTAGCTAGGACAGCTGGCAGTGTACAGTCAGACTGTTGAGGTTACATTATATTTAACACTCCCTCTTAAACTCAACAGTTACAAACATCAGCACTGATTATGCCTAAGTGTTGTCTCTAAAAATCAAAAAGTGACTTTCCTAGTGGCTTTGTAAAGATATCAGCAAGCTGATATCGAGAACCACAGAATTGTAGTGCAATATCCCCATTATTAACTAGCTCGCGTATGAAATGAAAACAAGTGTCAATGTGTTTACTTTTCTTGTGAAACACGTGATTTTTGGATAAAGAAATTGCTGATGTATTGTCACAGAAAATAGGATTTGGATCCTTTTCTGTATGTGACATATCTTTCAATATTCTTCTCAGCTACACAGCTTGACAAGAAGCTGAGGTAGCAGCAACATACTCTGCCTCTGCAGAAGATATTGAAACAATTGGTTGCTTCTTTGATGCCCATGAGATTAGGTTCATGCCCAGTTGAAAAACATGTCCATATGTGCTTTTCATGTCATCTAGGCTTCTTGTAAAATCACTATCTGTGTAACCGGAAAGTTGATTACTATCAGATTTAGTGTACCATAAGCCAAAATTGAGAGTTCCTACAACATATCTCAGAATTCGTTTCGCCATTTTCCAATGAGAATCTTTGGGGGATTCCACGAATCTGGAAACAAGGTTGGCTGCATACATAATGTCAGGCCTAGTTGTTGTAAGATACAACAAACTGCCTACTAAACTTTTGTACAGGGTAGAGTCCATTGTAGGACCTTCATCA
>JZKD02S2234445.1:429287-454418 GCA_000966675.3 Picea glauca
TAGGAACAGTTCCTTTTCCTTGAACCTTGACTAAGAAATCATTTCCAAGTGTAATATCAGATGAGATTGAAGAATCAATGCATGAAAGTAATTCTTTGTTACCTGTCATGTGATTGCTGCATCCACTGTTCAGCAACCAGAGATCTTTAGGTTGTTGTTCAGTCTTGTGGCACGAAAGAAACATACCTCCTTAGTTTTCTCCCATGTGATTTGACACATGTTCTCTGCCTGAGAGCTGATCTGCTTGCTTCTTCCTGCATTCAGATTCATAGTGCCCATACTTTTTGCAGTAATAGCATTGTATGCTTTTTTTTTCATTTGATCTTCTCCCTCTGCCTCTTTGAGGCTAGAAATTCTGATGTTGATTTTGTTGTTGTTGCCTTTGACCTTGGAAATTTTGATTCGGATACTATTGTCTATTGCCTCCACTAGAGTGAGGGTTACTTTGATTGTTCCCTCTTCCTTGGTGACCTCTTCTTCTTCCTCTGCCTCTCCCTCTGCTGAAGGAGAATTGAGTTTTGAAAGCATTGTAGATTGACTCATCTGTGAGATGCAGTCTGGTCTCATGTGTCACCAGAGAACCAATTAGTTCATCTGTTGAAAAATTTGACAGATCCTTGGATTCAAGGATCATTATTACAACCATTTTGAATTTATTTGGTAAACTTCTAAGAATTTTCTCAACAATTCATTGATCAGTGATGGTTTCACCAATCAGTCTGATCTGGTTCACAATGCCCATGACTCTGGTCATGAACTGATCCACATTTTCGGACTCTGACATCCTTAGAGTCTCGAATTGTGTCCTCAAGGTCTGCAGTTTAACTGTTTTGACCCTGTCATTTCCTTGATAGGAAGATTTAAGAATATCCCAGGCCTGTTTTGAAGTACCAGCACTTGTGATTTTTGAGAAAATTGAATCATCCACAAAGTTTTGAATCCAAAATTTAGCTTTATTTTCTTTGTTTCTTTGAGTTGCCTGAGCAATTCACTCTGGATTTGTCATAGCAGAAAGGGTTGTTGGATCTGGTTCCACATATCCAAGATCCACTGGTTTCCAGCACTCTTGTGCTTGCAATAAGGATCTCATCTGAAGAGACCATAGTTCTTTCCAAGAAGAATCGGACCCTAAGTTGGTCCTAAATTTCTAGACAACGCCATATTTTAAAGATTTTTGCAGAAAAAACAGAGGGAAATTTTGTATTTACCTGTCTCTTTCACTGAAACCAGGTCTTTTTCTTTCTTGCAGTGATTTGGGAACTTCGTTAGATGAGACCTTTGAATTCTTGTCTCGCCAACCTCCGATCACTGAAACGCCAATTTGTCGATGGGAGCTTAGTGGCCTTGAATTTGGCCTTAGTCACCGTGCAATGTGACCACGCGCTGAAAGGTTAAAGCGCTACAGGCTTTTCCGGTTCTTTTTCTTTCAATTTGCCGAAATGCGAAATGTGCCTTTGGACAAATCAACGGTCCAGATCTGCTGATGATATGACGGTCCAAATCTTATGACCAAAACTCATAAGACCGCAGTCAAACCTCTTATCGGGATTCGTGGTTTCGAGAGTCGAAATGTATTGGACCTCTTGTCCATGAAATCCCCGATTTCTCGATTCTTGATTTCATGATGGATGACCTTTCCTTTTGGGGAATTTCCCGATTGCTTTGATCTCCGTCACACGTTCTCCTATATTGGATGGTCCTGATTTCTCCTCGCAAGTTCACGATTTGATATGTTCCGGACGTCTCGTCTCCAGGATCCGCAATTTTTCGAATCCCGTAATGTCGATGGACTCTCCTATCGGGACTCTTTCCGAAAGCCTCGATCTTTGCCACGCGTCCCAACATATGGAAAGCTCCAATCGTTTACGGGGTTTTCATCATAAAGAAACCCGATCCCTTGTCCTCAGGATTCGCGATTTACCGAATCCCGATTCGCCAATGGTCTCTCCCCTTTCGGGATTTTTTCTGAGCCCTCGGATTTACGCCATGCATCCCCTTAAGATGGATAGTCCTGATTCAACCTCAGGATATCGCTACTTGCGACTCCAAATCCTCTGCAACTTGAAGCCCCAGTAGCCGAAATGCCGACGGTTTCCTTGATCTCTGCCACGTGTCCAAACAAATGGACAGCTGTGATCTTATCGCTATTTCATGAATCACGATTTCACGACTTTCACCATGGAGTGTCTTTCGTCAACAATACCTCTGATATCCCGAACTCCAAAATGTCGATGGAGTGATGGCTTGGATCAGCTGCCACCTGTCCTCTGAGATGGACGGCTCACAATCCTCTCAGGATTTCGCGATATGTGATGTCGGGATTTCATGTATCGGAGTTTTGGAGAGCAGTCTCCTTCGCTCGTCCAACTCTCGATCCCCAATTTTCTGATGAGATAAGATCGACGGCTCATGATCTATCTCGATCCAACGGTCCATAATCACTCATGATTTTGCGATTTGCGAATTCTCACGACAATCTTCTGACCTTTACACCTTGCGAGTCAGCGAAATGTCGAGATCTCGCCACGTGTCTCTTGACGGACGGTCCAGATGATGTCGGGATTTCGTGACTTCACAAATCAAAAATTTCTCTTGTGTGCTCTAGAGGACTAAACCTCGTGCACCTTCTCACTGATCCAACGGTTGTCGGTCCCCTGTGCAAGATCGGACGGCTGAAATTCTTTTACCTTTTCCGTGCTCATCTCATCCCTTCTGAACTAGTTTCCCACTCTAGATCCATTCGTAGGACGAATCTTACGGCCTTAATGGTTGTTTTTTGCACGTTAGATGCGATCTTTTCTGCATTTGATGAAATTTTCTCTTGCGGAAAACAAATTTGTGAATCTTTCAAAGATTTGAAAGAATTTCACGAGTTCTCTGTCCTCTGCTACAATCTTTGGCAGATTTGAAGAATTCCTGCAATTCTTTAAACGCTCCTTCTTTCTTTAGCAATCTTCTACGAACTTGAACAAATGTCCATGAAATCTTCAACGTTTCTTCCTTCTTAAGCTCTTCTTCGTGAATTCTTTGATGATTCTTGAAAATTGTACAAGAATCTTTAAATTTTCTTCTTCTGCACTCTCTTTATCCTCGATCTTTCGAGCGTTGTACGCTCTACTACGTCGCGTGATCTTCTTATGGCGATCTTCCTCATGGAAGTTTCCTGCGAGGATCTTTTGAGAGTATAGCGGATAGCTCTCCAATCCTTGTGAAAAAGTTTGTGTCGTGTGCTCTCAAGATCCGTGAAGCTCTGCGTTGTGAGGATTGTGTTGCTCTCCAGCTTGTGTGAAGAGGTTTACTGTTGAAGCTCTGATACCATGATAAATTGTGAAGCAAAGAGAAATGTAGAGAGAAAAGAATAGAACAGTATATTGGAATGTATGAAGAATAGTACAATGAGAAGAAGATCTGAAGAAGTACAATGCAATGGGAGATGGCTAAGCTAAATAGGCTCAAGAAGATCAAGAATAGAAAGTACAGCTGGCCAGGACAGTTGGCAGTGTACAGTCAGACTRTTGAGGTTACATTATATTTAACAAGGCAGACAGGCRTGAACGAAAGTCCTGATCATTTTGTAGCGATCAATATTAATATGRCATGCAACAAACACAACGTCAAAGAATTTYRAAGGTAAGATCGATGTGTAAATGGGTGAGATCAATGTCGCCTGGATGCATGGTTTTGGATGGAACCCTAAGTTYTGCAAAATCRGCGAKTGGGCACTCGTTCAGGGCATCTGATATGTTAGTATCACGGCCTTCTTMTATCTCTCTCCAACACRCATCCAGATAAAGAGGTTCTTTCTTACACATGTGATATGAATGTTTCGGCCCGCTTCCTAACTTGAACCACCTGGAGGAAAAACAAGACCTCCTATTCTAGTGCGGAGGAAGAATAAAAAGAGGAACTACACTTACTGAATGGCTTATTTCAATTCATTGGATGATGGAGTGCTTGGCCCTTTTAGATGGATATCATGGGAGCTCAAAGAAATGGGCTTCATTTTTTCCAACTTCTCAGTTGCAAACTCTAAACTAGAACCAAATTGTGATAAGCAAGATGGGCCTCTAGTAGACGACATGAATACACTAAGACTTAGAAAATGGAAATGAGATGGAATGTAACCAGCTGCTCTCTCACTTAGGGAAGCACCTGGAGACCATCAAAGGCAAAGCCACACATTGCATTTATTAAATCAATGAGGAGTACAATATATATGATGATATTAGGTTTAGGTTGTTGTAACCAACATCTAACTAAATTGCAACTAATCTCCATTATTCCTAAGTCTCCCCTTTAATGGAGAAATTGATTGTCTACAATACAAATGCCTAACATAAGTTAGATGTCTTATGGTCTTAGTCTTAGCTAGGCTTATAACTTGACTCTAACAATTTCATATTGACCTTTCTTGTTGTTAGATAGTGATGGAGATGGAGCTTCTTCCTTGGCTTGATGCTTCAAATATGTTTCATCTTGACTCTGTTATGCTTCAGTGTCCTCTTGGCTTTGTTCTTCTTCATTTTGGAACTTGGCGGCTGACTATTGTTCTTTGTCCTCAACACTTCTGCAAGTTCTTGGAAGTGTTTGTCTTTAATGCTTGGAAATTCTTCCAACTTCTCATAAGTGTGTTGCTTCCCTTTCTGGATACAATCATCAATGTCTTTCTCGATGGACTGTTGCAACATCAATTCATAACCTTTATGGATACAATCATCAATGTCTTGCTCAATGGATTGTTGCAACATCAATTCATAATAATACTTGATTTCTTCTGGGCTCCACACCATAAAAATTGACTCAATATTTTCTTTATCCATATCTTCATTTTCTTCCATGTTTTCTTTATGTTCATTCATTATTGAAAATGAACTATTGTCTTGTAAACCTGCACACTCAAAAACATTGTTACAATCATATGAAAAACCATAGGAAGAACCAAACTGGTTCTTTTCATTTTTCTCTTCTAAGAGAGCTTTCATTTCTTCATCTTTCTTCGTTGCCTCTGATGTCGCATAATAATCTTCATTTTCAACTTCAACTGCTATCACAACTGGTTGTTTCATGTATTCAACCTCTTTACCAGGCTTTATCAAATTGTCTTTCACTTGGTTTGTGTATGCAAATGAGCTTTTCTTCTCACCAAACAATAGCTCATCAATAAGATGTTTCTCATGCATGAGAATTGACCACTCTTCATGAGATTAATAGTTTTCATCAAATTTAACTAAATTTACTAAAGATTCACATAAGGATTCATCAACAGTTACACATTCATCTCCATCATCAATCTCATTTGAATTCACCAAATAACTAAATACTGCATCATAGGGAATTTTCTTACTATGACATGTGTCTTTAATGTCAGACACACTTTCTTCATTAATCATTGCAATTTCAATGATGTCATTTTCAACCTCTGTTTCAGTTACGAGATTGTCAACACAATCACCATTTTCAACAACAATATCGTCATGAACTTCAACATTCTCACCCCACTTCTTCATTTCAAGAATATCCCAAAATATTTTTGCACTAGGTATTTCACCAAATTCACGCAAAATACTAGACAAAATGTTTTCATCCACTGTTGATATAATAAGTTGTAATGTTATTGCACCTCTTCTCTTATCATATAATTTGACACGACCTTCATGATCATAATGCAATAAATCTACTAACCATAGTAATTTTTTCATTTCAGTTGCCCAAGGTTCATAATTTATACCTAAGAAGAATGACAAATTTGACATCAATATTTTATCATCAAATTCTTCATTGATTTTTTCATGGTCTTCATTGATCTGGTCCAACACTGCATTCTGATCGTCAAGCATAGGTTCTTCATCTGCAACTAGAAATGCATCATGTTGATCTGCAAAATATAATGACTCTTCCTACTGATTATTTCTCCTCATTTGTTTCAGCGCTCTCTGGAGCTGTCTAATTTTCCTTTGCTTACCCATGGTGCATTCTCCTTTTATCTTTTTCCTTCTCTTTCTTAGATTGGAGGTTGTGTGAGTCCGATGGAATGGGCACGTACACCTCACTTCGCTATAACACCTCCATGTAGCAGACCAAGCGCTTCCTCTAAGAGAAAACCATTTCCCTTTGTCTGCCAAGTTCTAGGGGACTCTTTCTTGCTCGCGGATAGCCAGTGACCAAAAAGAAATATTATATTATATTATATTAATATTCCTTAAATCATAAAGTATGAAAATTTATTTTATCCTAAGTTCTAAGGATGGGGACAAGTGGGTCAAAGTAACTCCCATCATGACAAGTGTCAAGTTGGGAACATGCATACATATAGTTTAGACTTAGTTCATTTTCCAATTATTCAGTCATCCATTCAACCATTCCAGGATCATTCACTCACTCATTCAATTATCCTTTGTACCTTCCTGTCACTGTACCTGAACCTATATCTATACCCATACATGTTTGTGTACCTGGTTATTTTGGGAGCTGGACTGAAGAAACGGTTTGTTAGGCCCATGGGATATTGAAGAGGTGGGTTGTCAGGCCCATGAGAAATCTCTCAAGGTCAGAGAATTGTTGGGAATTGATTTTCGAAGGTGATAAACTGTAGCTGCACGGCTCTGAGACTTCATATCCGGCCTTTTTCTAAAATCTGAAAAGGAAACGGGGAAGTCGAGGGACTGTTGAGTAGAGAAGGGGAACACTTCCTGGGGTGGGACATGCATGTGGGGAATGAGGGACTGTAGGTTGCTAGTTTGAGTTGGCACCTGTGACAGAGTCTTTCTTGTTGTCTATGATACATCATCTTGGTTAGGAATCCCTTTACTTGAGTGGAGTTTAGTCCCAGCTTGGTGGTGACCCACTGCTGAGAGTGATGAGAAGTGTGGTCTAAGGTTGGGAGGTTCGTGAAAGGCCTGCACGCATTTGGTGATATTCTTACCAAGATAAGTGTCAATTATGTGTTAATTTATATGCTACATTATTCTTTATCTATTATATTTATGGGCATTTCATGTCTATGTTACATGTATATGCTTACTGTCATTTCCGTATGAATCTGTGCATTTACATTATGTATATATCTGTTTAAGTTTTATATATAAAGTTCTGCAAGAGTCTTTGTGTGTATATGTTTTTAGTTGCATTACAGCTCGAAAATTTTATGTGGCATAGCTTAGTTGGATGTTGGGTATGTTATAGTATGTTGAGCAAAGAATGAAAGCATTTTCTAGAGTAGCATGGCCTGGCCTAGGTGGTCATGGATGTTACATGCCGACATGGAAGTTTGTTATTCATACACTTTTGTTGATCATATCCTAATAGAAATATTATTTTCTCGTCCAATTAATGTCTTGCAAATATTTGAATTGTTATTCCATGGGTGTATTTGTTATGAATATTGATGGATTATGTTATTATATGTGTTAATTGTATATATTATCACCATATGCTTGTATATCTTGATTGTTGAGGACAAGTTACAGGTGTATAGCTTCGAGTCAAGTGTTCAACGATGGTCTTCTTCGAACAGCCAGATGAGATAGGCTCTTTATCTTGTCTTGTTAACATGTTTGTTTATATAGCATGCTTGGGATTAGAGTCGATTTTTGTAGTCATTTCCGTTTGTTGTGGTTTACCCCATTCCATAGAAAGATTTTCCTCATAACACACATTGAGGCACTTGAATGAAAATGTGTCCCATCATAGAACTTCACCGAATTCATCGGCGAAGTTGATGGAAACTTCCCCGAATTTCTTTGGCTAGCATAAAGAGAAGTCCACCAACTTAGTCAGAAAACTCAATAAGAAGTATACCGAATGAAATCCCAAATCAATCACATGAAGGGGGCATTGTTACATAACCTCATCACATTGTTGGAGGTTAAGAAGGAATAAACAAAAGAATAGGGGACGGGTGTTTTGTTTTCTATGTAAATAAAATGAACGGAGGATAGAAAGTCTTGCCAAACGTTCAATGAAAATGTGCATACAATGTCAACGGCCTCGGGATGGGTTTTGGTGACTCAATAGACTAAAATTCCCACATATTAAAAAACTCCCATGAACTCATAGATAAAATCCCACGAAATTCAATGAAATGCCCATGAAATTTGGGGAGATGCCCACGAAATGGGAGAGAAATCCCACGAGATCTTTAAAAAAAAACGCCCACGAAATCTGAGTATCACCCGTAGGATTTGAAAGGAATCCCACCAAATTAAATAAAGCGGTCACCCAATTGATAAATGACGCGCCCATTTGACAGAATTCAACCCTAGTTTTTTGTGTGACCCTTCCCTTCTTTGATTTTTTGTTTGTTTCTAATTTATGATTAGCTAGATACTCTTAAAAAAAGGTCGGCGACCTGGTATATTAATTATTTCTCATAGCCATTTTTTATGCATCACCACCTCCTCTGATGTACATTAGACCACACGAGTTAGCTTAGAGGTAAATCTACCTACGAGCGAAGATATGCAACCATCAAGCTCGAGCTCTCCCACAATTTGAGGGCCTAGTAGACTATCCAGTAAGGAAATGTCGATTTTGGGACTTTGAGTTCAATTTTACACAAATTTAAAGGAAACAACTTTGAACTCATTGGAGACCATGAGAACAATTGCCCCGATGGCACATGGGAAAAGATGAAATAAACTTCGTCGAAACCTATTGGAGGAAATGAGAGGAAGTACTTTGATGGCACAACGACGAAGTTAATTTGAACTGCTCTGTATGTCTTTGGAGGAGATTAAAGGAACGTTGTCGAATCCATTGGTTGACTTGAGAGGAACTATGTTGATTGTCATCAGAGGTAATGAATGGAATTTCATCGAATCCATTTGAGGAGATGAGAAGAAGTAGGTTGAAACCATTAGCAAAGGCAAGTTCGATGGTGAAGGGAACATCTTTTCATTCACACATCTTAATCACTTTAACATCACTAAAAAAAATATTAAGAATGTTCAGGACAATGAAATATGTCGATTATTCATCCTCACATTTGAAGGGATAATTAAAGCTTGGTTTAGGACATTGCCAATGAAATCGATCCATAGCTGGAAACAATTTATGGATATATTTCTCATCGCACATGAAGATTATGTCTATGATGAACTCCTGGATGAAATTGCATAAATTTGTAGACTCGGAAACGAATCGGTGGATAATTTATTCCTAAGAGTTAAAAATATTTTTTATATATTTCTCGAAAATGACAAACACTTAGACCAAAAAATATTGAATTGGTTTTCCTATCTTACCTCTATTTTTGAAGAGTGCGATCTAGATGATCAAACCATCTCCTATTCACAAAATTCAGATCCGACCACTAACAATACAGGGGACATAATCTCCAACCAACACTCTGACACAACTGCAGGGAAATATTTATCATTAATCCTAGACCCTGTAGCGCTAGAGTATGAACCATGTAACGATCCCCCTATCGAAAATCATGAACATATTATGGTTTGTGATGAATCTCTTACCAAAGAAATCCCATCATTTTTAGAATCTAAATATTTGTAGTCCCTTTATACAAATATTTTTGATGGAAGTCACTCGCATGAGTAGCCATCTATTTATCATCCAGTACACTCATTGCATCACTCTTTTAGTGATGAAAAATTGAATGATAAACTAGATCTAAAAGAGTGCCCAACCCTGATTAATCAATCATTTATTCTTAATGGAAATACATCCATGACACATAATCCTTCACAATATGGATTTCCATAACATGATAAATCACAATTTGATATCACTAACCTTGTTTTTTATGACTACTCTTATATTCTGGAAGTGAATGGGAGTATTATCCTATCATTTGTTGGTCCTACAAAATCTGAAATTTATGAGTTTGATGCATAGATTTTAATCATAGAAAACCTTAAGTGTGTATAGAATGATGAGATTTTGGATTTCCATGAAGGAATCACAGCGAGTGAACGACCTATCACCACGCAAAGTGTAGAAAACATCGAGTTGATCCAAGAAACACCATCATCTCAATCTACTCGAGAATTACTTATTATTCCTTAGAAGCAAGAACATCACTTGCCTTAGATGTTGTTTCAATGCTCCAACACTCTTCACGTGATTTCATCGATGTCATAGGAGAGGATTTAGAGTCATATTTCACTCAATGTTTCCCTTGAAAAATCAATTATCATCTCTCCCATCAACATGCAGAGTATGTGAAATTTGGACCTATGGAAATATTCATTTATTATGAAGCACTACAATATCAATCGATAGTTATCTCATGTGCTCATTGTCTTACTTCGACCTATGGAATGAACAATTCCACCCACTCCAAGACTCTATTAGAAAGTACATTATACTCAGGTTTCATTTATGAGTCTCTCCAGGTGTGTCATTCACCTTATAATTCCTTTCAAGATTCCTATGATGATCATCGTAAATCCTACGACATAATTGCATCTTGGTTGGAATAATTGTTTGCATGTATCACGAATCATAACACCGGCAAATTCAATTTGTCAAGTGGAGACTTGCATGAATAAATTCTTCCAATCATTCATCCCTCACTGTTTCATTCTCTGCAATTGAACGTCAATGAACATACGATTGCAGGTTTGCAATTGTTTGATTGGCTCCACTGGCACTATGCTTACACATAGCTTTCTTTCAGCCAGTGTAGGGTAGGTTAGGAATAGGACTAGCATAGTAATTTTTACTTTCAAAATTTAGATGTTTGCTTCCTTTTTTGGTTGTGTAGCAAAGATTTTTATTTTTTTTGGATTTTTCAATAAAGGTCACCATTTGCGATTAGTTTAATTTGCAGTTTTTTGAATGTTTTCTTTAGTTTAAGTTTCCTTTCAGCAAAACTTTCTCCTTTCCATTTAAGGATTTTCATTTTGTTTGACTAAAAGATTGGCTTAATCTTGGTCTTCCTTCATCATCACGAGGAAACCATGTGCAAGAATTCTATGAGAATTTCAATATTGAAATTCACTTGTTTCAACAACATTTACTCTGACATTGAAAGCTAGATAGTATGGTATCCCAAGAGGCTGAAAGAATACATGTTGAATGATATTGGACAAATGGAACAAGACATAAATCAAGATAAGGGGATTTCATCGACTATTCACAACTTTAACAAGGATGGTGTCTATTGAGCATAATTCACAGAAGTGTTTATTTCTTTATGATAAAGGGTATTCTTGAGAATTTATGGTGCATTTATTCTTTTCCAGCCTTAAAGTTTTTCTTTCAATCATGGGGGAAAGTGATGGCGTACTTCAAATATGACATACACCTCGAGGAATAGAGCATCAGGTTTCATATTCCCTCTGACATTTCAACATAAAATGATGTCTAAGCTTGGGGATATTGATAGATAAAAGAGTTTTCAAGCATATTTCCTTAGGGAAGAATTGGTGATCATTACAGCTACATTCAATTGCTACCCAGAAGGAGATATTTCATCATTCAAACCCACACTCAAGCTCAAACCTACTCTGTCTTCTTGTAACTGGAATGGGTGATACTCATGGAATGATCTCAAACACCCAGACATATTTTGATCACCATTTTCATATTATTGTGGTGAGGATTTTCAAAAAGGTTTTTCAGATTCTAATCATGGAAAGATATATTCATCTTGAAAAGAAGGACAATGTTTAAGGAAGACTTACATATTCATAGGATTTCAATTGTTCATGAAGTATGCACTTACATAATCGGAACCATGGTTAATTGAACATATCATGTTGAAACATAAGCTTTGACCATGGAAGAAGTGGAGAGGAAGTGAAGATCCCACAAGGCCAAAGAAAAGAAATTTGATGGACAATGAAGTGAAGATCTGGCCAACCCTTGCCCCCTGAAGCACGAGGTTGCACAAATGAATTGGAAATATTCATAAAATAATAATGAGAGGTGTAATTCTCAGCCAGTGCTAGCACCATAACCCATCTGAATGAAGTAATATGCATACAAGCTTTCACATGGATTTGTTATTTCAAGAGGTTACAAATTTCTAGTTGGGCGGAATGCATGAATATCCTTGAATTTGTTGGAAATACTCAACCTATGATTTCTTTATCATTCCACTTTCTTTCCTAATTGCATATTGTTAAGTGTCATTCATCTAAGAGGTTTAATTTTTCAGTTGCAACAAGGAATTGGACCGAGTTCATCTCTAATCCTGAATACATCATCTCTTCTCTTTCCTTATTTATGATTTTTCCCCTTCAAAGTAATTCATTTCTTAAATTCTATTTGTCTTATGATTCCTGATTATATTTAATGGCACACAGTCCTCTCACCTTCATCTGTATTTTACAAGAAACTTCTTCGCACTGGAGAAGGCATGAATGAGCCTATATCTCTTGTCTATCTCATGAGTGGAATTAAGGGTCTATGTTTCAACATGAATCAAAACTATTCGGGGATGTTGTGACAACAGTTAAACCATGATAGAGAATAATGGTTAATCAATGGTCATCATTTCACATTGGCTAGCGAGAAGATCATATGTAATAGAGGAATCATCCACACACTAATTATATGCTCGTGTGAAAGGTGAAGTATCAAATTCTAAAGACTGAAAACCAAAAGGGATATCTTTACGTAGCCAGGTGCAACAAATATTCAAATAAATCGCAATAGTTGGAATTCATCCCCTATAAGGATAAAAGGCCATCGCTTCCCCTATCCATTGAATGTTAAGCATGCACTAAATAAATCGGGAAGGAATGGAAAGGAAAGTTTGACCAGACTAGGGGACATGCAAATATCTTCGTCGGGGCTATGGATGCTCCCTGACAGTGGAGCAAGGTATGTGACATCCAGGTGACTCCATCAAGGCTATGGACGCTCGCAGGAAGTGGAGCAACACCTGCGAGATATATATATATATATGCACATGGTGAAAAATATTTGCATCCCAAACCTATATCAACCCCACGAAGGAGATACCAACCTAGATTGTCGATGCAAGTTAAGGAAATAAATCTCATCATCATTCATCCTTCATCTACATTAGACAAGTCCTACTAGCCGATATGCATGCATCTCCAGTGAGTCCACCACGATGAAATCTTTCAGGTAAATGTTTCACATTACTTACGAAATTTTGAACTTAAAAGTAAATTATATGACTCTCTATATTTTATGCTTATCAATTAGGAAAAACTAGTAGAGATTATGGCTTCGCCCATTGTTTCACCATGTTGTGCACACACAACAACCTCCCAATTTTCTTGTCTTAGCGTCTCTCCAAGACAAGAAATAATGCCCCCCTTCAATTCTTCCTACTAGGACCCTCATCCTCTCTCTATCGTATAAACAATTAATCTTGGATCTTCCTCTAGCTCTTCTCACCTTATCATTTTCAATTCCTCCTCAAATCACTTCTACCCAACGATCCACACTTCAGTGAATCCCCTCTTCCTATGTTGATACATAGCATATCGATGCATGCATCATTCTTCCACCTTTGTGTTGGAATACTAAGAGGGGGGGTGAATCAATATGAGCACTTTATACCACTTTTAACCACAATATGTATTCTTCAACTTTATCAATAGTATTCACCAGTTTATCATCAATGTGTCATCTATGATTGCATTCAATATATCATAAGGATATAATCATAAGAAACATCACATCAAATAACAATACACCAATATTTACGTGGAAACCCAAATGGGAGAAAAACACAAAATGTTTTCTTATATATATCAAGAATTCATTCATAGGAAGCATCAACTTCCAAATTCTCCAACACCAACTAGAAGGAGGCACCAACCCTCTGATTTACAGAAACCAACCTAAAGGAAGCTACAACTCCCTTAATTCTCTGGTTCCAACCAGAAGGAGGCTACAACCCCCTGATTCTCAGGCTCCAACTAGAAGGAAGCTCCAACTCCCTGTGTTTTTTGAAACCAACTAGAAGGAGGCTACAACCCCCTTTCCTTGCCCCATCCCGTCGCTCTGAAATATAACTGTAGACAAAACTATCACTACCACAATCACTACCACTGTCACTATCATTTCCATTGTCTCATCAACATATAACTTGTCACATCAACCTCTCAACCTATCCAACCTATCATTGTCACTAATACTCAACCAAATCCTCTCACATGGATCATATACCAAGGACACCTCTCAACTAGATGTCCAACATCACCAACACATGCATCTACCAAGTATGTACCAAACCATCAACCTATACCATACCAAGCATCAANCATCCAGATAAAGAGGTTCTTTCTTACACATGTGATATGAATGTTTCGGCCCGCTTCCTAACTTGAACCACCTGGAGGAAAAACAAGACCTCCTATTCTAGTGCGGAGGAAGAATAAAAAGAGGAACTACACTTACTGAATGGCTTATTTCAATTCATTGGATGATGGAGTGCTTGGCCCTTTTAGATGGATATCATGGGAGCTCAAAGAAATGGGCTTCATTTTTTCCAACTTCTCAGTTGCAAACTCTAAACTAGAACCAAATTGTGATAAGCAAGATGGGCCTCTAGTAGACGACATGAATACACTAAGACTTAGAAAATGGAAATGAGATGGAATGTAACCAGCTGCTCTCTCACTTAGGGAAGCACCTGGAGACCATCAAAGGCAAAGCCACACATTGCATTTATTAAATCAATGAGGAGTACAATATATATGATGATATTAGGTTTAGGTTGTTGTAACCAACATCTAACTAAATTGCAACTAATCTCCATTATTCCTAAGTCTCCCCTTTAATGGAGAAATTGATTGTCTACAATACAAATGCCTAACATAAGTTAGATGTCTTATGGTCTTAGTCTTAGCTAGGCTTATAACTTGACTCTAACAATTTCATATTGACCTTTCTTGTTGTTAGATAGTGATGGAGATGGAGCTTCTTCCTTGGCTTGATGCTTCAAATATGTTTCATCTTGACTCTGTTATGCTTCAGTGTCCTCTTGGCTTTGTTCTTCTTCATTTTGGAACTTGGCGGCTGACTATTGTTCTTTGTCCTCAACACTTCTGCAAGTTCTTGGAAGTGTTTGTCTTTAATGCTTGGAAATTCTTCCAACTTCTCATAAGTGTGTTGCTTCCCTTTCTGGATACAATCATCAATGTCTTTCTCGATGGACTGTTGCAACATCAATTCATAACCTTTATGGATACAATCATCAATGTCTTGCTCAATGGATTGTTGCAACATCAATTCATAATAATACTTGATTTCTTCTGGGCTCCACACCATAAAAATTGACTCAATATTTTCTTTATCCATATCTTCATTTTCTTCCATGTTTTCTTTATGTTCATTCATTATTGAAAATGAACTATTGTCTTGTAAACCTGCACACTCAAAAACATTGTTACAATCATATGAAAAACCATAGGAAGAACCAAACTGGTTCTTTTCATTTTTCTCTTCTAAGAGAGCTTTCATTTCTTCATCTTTCTTCGTTGCCTCTGATGTCGCATAATAATCTTCATTTTCAACTTCAACTGCTATCACAACTGGTTGTTTCATGTATTCAACCTCTTTACCAGGCTTTATCAAATTGTCTTTCACTTGGTTTGTGTATGCAAATGAGCTTTTCTTCTCACCAAACAATAGCTCATCAATAAGATGTTTCTCATGCATGAGAATTGACCACTCTTCATGAGATTAATAGTTTTCATCAAATTTAACTAAATTTACTAAAGATTCACATAAGGATTCATCAACAGTTACACATTCATCTCCATCATCAATCTCATTTGAATTCACCAAATAACTAAATACTGCATCATAGGGAATTTTCTTACTATGACATGTGTCTTTAATGTCAGACACACTTTCTTCATTAATCATTGCAATTTCAATGATGTCATTTTCAACCTCTGTTTCAGTTACGAGATTGTCAACACAATCACCATTTTCAACAACAATATCGTCATGAACTTCAACATTCTCACCCCACTTCTTCATTTCAAGAATATCCCAAAATATTTTTGCACTAGGTATTTCACCAAATTCACGCAAAATACTAGACAAAATGTTTTCATCCACTGTTGATATAATAAGTTGTAATGTTATTGCACCTCTTCTCTTATCATATAATTTGACACGACCTTCATGATCATAATGCAATAAATCTACTAACCATAGTAATTTTTTCATTTCAGTTGCCCAAGGTTCATAATTTATACCTAAGAAGAATGACAAATTTGACATCAATATTTTATCATCAAATTCTTCATTGATTTTTTCATGGTCTTCATTGATCTGGTCCAACACTGCATTCTGATCGTCAAGCATAGGTTCTTCATCTGCAACTAGAAATGCATCATGTTGATCTGCAAAATATAATGACTCTTCCTACTGATTATTTCTCCTCATTTGTTTCAGCGCTCTCTGGAGCTGTCTAATTTTCCTTTGCTTACCCATGGTGCATTCTCCTTTTATCTTTTTCCTTCTCTTTCTTAGATTGGAGGTTGTGTGAGTCCGATGGAATGGGCACGTACACCTCACTTCGCTATAACACCTCCATGTAGCAGACCAAGCGCTTCCTCTAAGAGAAAACCATTTCCCTTTGTCTGCCAAGTTCTAGGGGACTCTTTCTTGCTCGCGGATAGCCAGTGACCAAAAAGAAATATTATATTATATTATATTAATATTCCTTAAATCATAAAGTATGAAAATTTATTTTATCCTAAGTTCTAAGGATGGGGACAAGTGGGTCAAAGTAACTCCCATCATGACAAGTGTCAAGTTGGGAACATGCATACATATAGTTTAGACTTAGTTCATTTTCCAATTATTCAGTCATCCATTCAACCATTCCAGGATCATTCACTCACTCATTCAATTATCCTTTGTACCTTCCTGTCACTGTACCTGAACCTATATCTATACCCATACATGTTTGTGTACCTGGTTATTTTGGGAGCTGGACTGAAGAAACGGTTTGTTAGGCCCATGGGATATTGAAGAGGTGGGTTGTCAGGCCCATGAGAAATCTCTCAAGGTCAGAGAATTGTTGGGAATTGATTTTCGAAGGTGATAAACTGTAGCTGCACGGCTCTGAGACTTCATATCCGGCCTTTTTCTAAAATCTGAAAAGGAAACGGGGAAGTCGAGGGACTGTTGAGTAGAGAAGGGGAACACTTCCTGGGGTGGGACATGCATGTGGGGAATGAGGGACTGTAGGTTGCTAGTTTGAGTTGGCACCTGTGACAGAGTCTTTCTTGTTGTCTATGATACATCATCTTGGTTAGGAATCCCTTTACTTGAGTGGAGTTTAGTCCCAGCTTGGTGGTGACCCACTGCTGAGAGTGATGAGAAGTGTGGTCTAAGGTTGGGAGGTTCGTGAAAGGCCTGCACGCATTTGGTGATATTCTTACCAAGATAAGTGTCAATTATGTGTTAATTTATATGCTACATTATTCTTTATCTATTATATTTATGGGCATTTCATGTCTATGTTACATGTATATGCTTACTGTCATTTCCGTATGAATCTGTGCATTTACATTATGTATATATCTGTTTAAGTTTTATATATAAAGTTCTGCAAGAGTCTTTGTGTGTATATGTTTTTAGTTGCATTACAGCTCGAAAATTTTATGTGGCATAGCTTAGTTGGATGTTGGGTATGTTATAGTATGTTGAGCAAAGAATGAAAGCATTTTCTAGAGTAGCATGGCCTGGCCTAGGTGGTCATGGATGTTACATGCCGACATGGAAGTTTGTTATTCATACACTTTTGTTGATCATATCCTAATAGAAATATTATTTTCTCGTCCAATTAATGTCTTGCAAATATTTGAATTGTTATTCCATGGGTGTATTTGTTATGAATATTGATGGATTATGTTATTATATGTGTTAATTGTATATATTATCACCATATGCTTGTATATCTTGATTGTTGAGGACAAGTTACAGGTGTATAGCTTCGAGTCAAGTGTTCAACGATGGTCTTCTTCGAACAGCCAGATGAGATAGGCTCTTTATCTTGTCTTGTTAACATGTTTGTTTATATAGCATGCTTGGGATTAGAGTCGATTTTTGTAGTCATTTCCGTTTGTTGTGGTTTACCCCATTCCATAGAAAGATTTTCCTCATAACACACATTGAGGCACTTGAATGAAAATGTGTCCCATCATAGAACTTCACCGAATTCATCGGCGAAGTTGATGGAAACTTCCCCGAATTTCTTTGGCTAGCATAAAGAGAAGTCCACCAACTTAGTCAGAAAACTCAATAAGAAGTATACCGAATGAAATCCCAAATCAATCACATGAAGGGGGCATTGTTACATAACCTCATCACATTGTTGGAGGTTAAGAAGGAATAAACAAAAGAATAGGGGACGGGTGTTTTGTTTTCTATGTAAATAAAATGAACGGAGGATAGAAAGTCTTGCCAAACGTTCAATGAAAATGTGCATACAATGTCAACGGCCTCGGGATGGGTTTTGGTGACTCAATAGACTAAAATTCCCACATATTAAAAAACTCCCATGAACTCATAGATAAAATCCCACGAAATTCAATGAAATGCCCATGAAATTTGGGGAGATGCCCACGAAATGGGAGAGAAATCCCACGAGATCTTTAAAAAAAAACGCCCACGAAATCTGAGTATCACCCGTAGGATTTGAAAGGAATCCCACCAAATTAAATAAAGCGGTCACCCAATTGATAAATGACGCGCCCATTTGACAGAATTCAACCCTAGTTTTTTGTGTGACCCTTCCCTTCTTTGATTTTTTGTTTGTTTCTAATTTATGATTAGCTAGATACTCTTAAAAAAAGGTCGGCGACCTGGTATATTAATTATTTCTCATAGCCATTTTTTATGCATCACCACCTCCTCTGATGTACATTAGACCACACGAGTTAGCTTAGAGGTAAATCTACCTACGAGCGAAGATATGCAACCATCAAGCTCGAGCTCTCCCACAATTTGAGGGCCTAGTAGACTATCCAGTAAGGAAATGTCGATTTTGGGACTTTGAGTTCAATTTTACACAAATTTAAAGGAAACAACTTTGAACTCATTGGAGACCATGAGAACAATTGCCCCGATGGCACATGGGAAAAGATGAAATAAACTTCGTCGAAACCTATTGGAGGAAATGAGAGGAAGTACTTTGATGGCACAACGACGAAGTTAATTTGAACTGCTCTGTATGTCTTTGGAGGAGATTAAAGGAACGTTGTCGAATCCATTGGTTGACTTGAGAGGAACTATGTTGATTGTCATCAGAGGTAATGAATGGAATTTCATCGAATCCATTTGAGGAGATGAGAAGAAGTAGGTTGAAACCATTAGCAAAGGCAAGTTCGATGGTGAAGGGAACATCTTTTCATTCACACATCTTAATCACTTTAACATCACTAAAAAAAATATTAAGAATGTTCAGGACAATGAAATATGTCGATTATTCATCCTCACATTTGAAGGGATAATTAAAGCTTGGTTTAGGACATTGCCAATGAAATCGATCCATAGCTGGAAACAATTTATGGATATATTTCTCATCGCACATGAAGATTATGTCTATGATGAACTCCTGGATGAAATTGCATAAATTTGTAGACTCGGAAACGAATCGGTGGATAATTTATTCCTAAGAGTTAAAAATATTTTTTATATATTTCTCGAAAATGACAAACACTTAGACCAAAAAATATTGAATTGGTTTTCCTATCTTACCTCTATTTTTGAAGAGTGCGATCTAGATGATCAAACCATCTCCTATTCACAAAATTCAGATCCGACCACTAACAATACAGGGGACATAATCTCCAACCAACACTCTGACACAACTGCAGGGAAATATTTATCATTAATCCTAGACCCTGTAGCGCTAGAGTATGAACCATGTAACGATCCCCCTATCGAAAATCATGAACATATTATGGTTTGTGATGAATCTCTTACCAAAGAAATCCCATCATTTTTAGAATCTAAATATTTGTAGTCCCTTTATACAAATATTTTTGATGGAAGTCACTCGCATGAGTAGCCATCTATTTATCATCCAGTACACTCATTGCATCACTCTTTTAGTGATGAAAAATTGAATGATAAACTAGATCTAAAAGAGTGCCCAACCCTGATTAATCAATCATTTATTCTTAATGGAAATACATCCATGACACATAATCCTTCACAATATGGATTTCCATAACATGATAAATCACAATTTGATATCACTAACCTTGTTTTTTATGACTACTCTTATATTCTGGAAGTGAATGGGAGTATTATCCTATCATTTGTTGGTCCTACAAAATCTGAAATTTATGAGTTTGATGCATAGATTTTAATCATAGAAAACCTTAAGTGTGTATAGAATGATGAGATTTTGGATTTCCATGAAGGAATCACAGCGAGTGAACGACCTATCACCACGCAAAGTGTAGAAAACATCGAGTTGATCCAAGAAACACCATCATCTCAATCTACTCGAGAATTACTTATTATTCCTTAGAAGCAAGAACATCACTTGCCTTAGATGTTGTTTCAATGCTCCAACACTCTTCACGTGATTTCATCGATGTCATAGGAGAGGATTTAGAGTCATATTTCACTCAATGTTTCCCTTGAAAAATCAATTATCATCTCTCCCATCAACATGCAGAGTATGTGAAATTTGGACCTATGGAAATATTCATTTATTATGAAGCACTACAATATCAATCGATAGTTATCTCATGTGCTCATTGTCTTACTTCGACCTATGGAATGAACAATTCCACCCACTCCAAGACTCTATTAGAAAGTACATTATACTCAGGTTTCATTTATGAGTCTCTCCAGGTGTGTCATTCACCTTATAATTCCTTTCAAGATTCCTATGATGATCATCGTAAATCCTACGACATAATTGCATCTTGGTTGGAATAATTGTTTGCATGTATCACGAATCATAACACCGGCAAATTCAATTTGTCAAGTGGAGACTTGCATGAATAAATTCTTCCAATCATTCATCCCTCACTGTTTCATTCTCTGCAATTGAACGTCAATGAACATACGATTGCAGGTTTGCAATTGTTTGATTGGCTCCACTGGCACTATGCTTACACATAGCTTTCTTTCAGCCAGTGTAGGGTAGGTTAGGAATAGGACTAGCATAGTAATTTTTACTTTCAAAATTTAGATGTTTGCTTCCTTTTTTGGTTGTGTAGCAAAGATTTTTATTTTTTTTGGATTTTTCAATAAAGGTCACCATTTGCGATTAGTTTAATTTGCAGTTTTTTGAATGTTTTCTTTAGTTTAAGTTTCCTTTCAGCAAAACTTTCTCCTTTCCATTTAAGGATTTTCATTTTGTTTGACTAAAAGATTGGCTTAATCTTGGTCTTCCTTCATCATCACGAGGAAACCATGTGCAAGAATTCTATGAGAATTTCAATATTGAAATTCACTTGTTTCAACAACATTTACTCTGACATTGAAAGCTAGATAGTATGGTATCCCAAGAGGCTGAAAGAATACATGTTGAATGATATTGGACAAATGGAACAAGACATAAATCAAGATAAGGGGATTTCATCGACTATTCACAACTTTAACAAGGATGGTGTCTATTGAGCATAATTCACAGAAGTGTTTATTTCTTTATGATAAAGGGTATTCTTGAGAATTTATGGTGCATTTATTCTTTTCCAGCCTTAAAGTTTTTCTTTCAATCATGGGGGAAAGTGATGGCGTACTTCAAATATGACATACACCTCGAGGAATAGAGCATCAGGTTTCATATTCCCTCTGACATTTCAACATAAAATGATGTCTAAGCTTGGGGATATTGATAGATAAAAGAGTTTTCAAGCATATTTCCTTAGGGAAGAATTGGTGATCATTACAGCTACATTCAATTGCTACCCAGAAGGAGATATTTCATCATTCAAACCCACACTCAAGCTCAAACCTACTCTGTCTTCTTGTAACTGGAATGGGTGATACTCATGGAATGATCTCAAACACCCAGACATATTTTGATCACCATTTTCATATTATTGTGGTGAGGATTTTCAAAAAGGTTTTTCAGATTCTAATCATGGAAAGATATATTCATCTTGAAAAGAAGGACAATGTTTAAGGAAGACTTACATATTCATAGGATTTCAATTGTTCATGAAGTATGCACTTACATAATCGGAACCATGGTTAATTGAACATATCATGTTGAAACATAAGCTTTGACCATGGAAGAAGTGGAGAGGAAGTGAAGATCCCACAAGGCCAAAGAAAAGAAATTTGATGGACAATGAAGTGAAGATCTGGCCAACCCTTGCCCCCTGAAGCACGAGGTTGCACAAATGAATTGGAAATATTCATAAAATAATAATGAGAGGTGTAATTCTCAGCCAGTGCTAGCACCATAACCCATCTGAATGAAGTAATATGCATACAAGCTTTCACATGGATTTGTTATTTCAAGAGGTTACAAATTTCTAGTTGGGCGGAATGCATGAATATCCTTGAATTTGTTGGAAATACTCAACCTATGATTTCTTTATCATTCCACTTTCTTTCCTAATTGCATATTGTTAAGTGTCATTCATCTAAGAGGTTTAATTTTTCAGTTGCAACAAGGAATTGGACCGAGTTCATCTCTAATCCTGAATACATCATCTCTTCTCTTTCCTTATTTATGATTTTTCCCCTTCAAAGTAATTCATTTCTTAAATTCTATTTGTCTTATGATTCCTGATTATATTTAATGGCACACAGTCCTCTCACCTTCATCTGTATTTTACAAGAAACTTCTTCGCACTGGAGAAGGCATGAATGAGCCTATATCTCTTGTCTATCTCATGAGTGGAATTAAGGGTCTATGTTTCAACATGAATCAAAACTATTCGGGGATGTTGTGACAACAGTTAAACCATGATAGAGCATAATGGTTAATCAATGGTCATCATTTCACATTGGCTAGCGAGAAGATCATATGTAATAGAGGAATCATCCACACACTAAGTATATGCTCGTGTGAAAGGTGAAGTATCAAATTCTAAAGACTGAAAACCAAAAGGGATATCTTTACATAGCCAGGTGCAACAAATATTCAAATAAATCGCAATAGTTGGAATTCATCCCCTATCAGGATAAAAGGCCATCGCTTCCCCTATCCAATGAATGTTAAGCATGCACTAAATAAATCGGGAAGGAATGGAAAGGAAAGTTTGACCAGACTAGGGGACATGCAAATATCTTCGTCGGGGCTATGGATGCTCCCTGACATCGGAGCAAGGTATGTGACATCCCGGTGACTCCATCAAGGCTATGGACGCTCGCAAGAAGTGGAGCAACAACTGCGAGATATATATATATGCACATGGTGAAAAATATTTGCATCCCAAACCTATATCAACCCCACGAAGGAGATACCAACCTAGATTGTCGACCCAAGTAAGGAAATAAATCTCATCATCATTCATCCTTCATCTACATTAGACAAGTCCTACTAGCCGATATGCATGCATCTCTAGTGAGTCCACCACGATGAAATCTTTCAGGTAAATGTTTCACATTACTTACGAAATTTTGAACTTAAAAGTAAATTATATGACTCTCTATATTTTATGCTTATCAATTAGGAAAAACTAGTAGAGATTATGGCTTCGCCCATTGTTTCACCATGTTGTGCACACACAACAACCTCCCAATTTTCTTGTCTTAGCGTCTCTCCAAGACAAGAAATAATGCCCCCCTTCAATTCTTCCTACTAGGACCCTCATCCTCTCTCTATCGTATAAACAATTAATCTTGGATCTTCCTCTAGCTCTTCTCACCTTATCATTTTCAATTCCTCCTCAAATCACTTCTACCCAACGATCCACACTTCAGTGAATCCCCTCTTCCTATGTTGATACATAGCATATCGATGCATGCATCATTCTTCCACCTTTGTGTTGGAATACTAAGAGGGGGGGTGAATCAATATGAGCACTTTATACCACTTTTAACCACAATATGTATTCTTCAACTTTATCAATAGTATTCACCAGTTTATCATCAATGTGTCATCTATGATTGCATTCAATATATCATAAGGATATAATCATAAGAAACATCACATCAAATAACAATACACCAATATTTACGTGGAAACCCAAATGGGAGAAAAACACAAAATGTTTTCTTATATATATCAAGAATTCATTCATAGGAAGCATCAACTTCCAAATTCTCCAACACCAACTAGAAGGAGGCACCAACCCTCTGATTTACAGAAACCAACCTAAAGGAAGCTACAACTCCCTTAATTCTCTGGTTCCAACCAGAAGGAGGCTACAACCCCCTGATTCTCAGGCTCCAACTAGAAGGAAGCTCCAACTCCCTGTGTTTTTTGAAACCAACTAGAAGGAGGCTACAACCCCCTTTCCTTGCCCCATCCCGTCGCTCTGAAATATAACTGTAGACAAAACTATCACTACCACAATCACTACCACTGTCACTATCATTTCCATTGTCTCATCAACATATAACTTGTCACATCAACCTCTCAACCTATCCAACCTATCATTGTCACTAATACTCAACCAAATCCTCTCACATGGATCATATACCAAGGACACCTCTCAACTAGATGTCCAACATCACCAACACATGCATCTACCAAGTATGTACCAAACCATCAACCTATACCATACCAAGCATCAACCGTATATCATAACTTGTATCAAACCATACATCAACTATGCACCAACACATGTAGCAAATCGTGCATTAACCATGCACCAACACCTGTACCAAACTGTGCATCAACCATGCACCAACACCTGTACCAAACCGTACATCAACCATGTGTTGGTCACTATAATTGCTTAATTAATTTCAAACAACTAAGTGAAACATAAATTATCAACCCAGGGAAATCTTTTGTTTCAAAGATAGTTGCGCACTGTGTATGCTCAATTCCAAAAGTACTTAGAGTTGCAGTAAGGAAATCATTCTATCTAAACTTGCTGAAGTGAACTGAAGCTCTGAATTGTATCACAGGAAAGAAATCTTCCTATTGCAATTCTTTATAGTTCAAATTAAGAATCCCAGATTACATAACATTGCAATGGGTAAGAACAACTATCTTGTAATCAGAGAACAGGACCCTTATTCTCAAACAGAGACTCAGTACTAACACTCTTTCACAAAAGCAATAGTGCAGAA
>JZKD02S2234446.1:0-21454 GCA_000966675.3 Picea glauca
AAAGAATGCCTCAAAGGAGGCAACAACAATAATGGAGGTAGAAACAATGACAAGAACCTCACAAGTGGAAGTTTAATTAGTAGACAACGCGAGGAAAATGAAAGTAGCATAAGTTGTTGAAATAGAGGAAAACAAGAAAAGAAAAGAAGAGGAGGATGAACAATGGAAACCCCTACAAGCTAAAGAGGAAATAACAACCAAAATCACCAGCAAGCTTCATTCGAAAAACAATCCTTCAAATCCTAATAACATGTAGGCTTCACTCCCTAGTAATCCTCATAGCATCATTCATACAATGTAATCATTAACAAAAACATCTAGTGATGGAAACAATGATCCGTAGGATCTTTTAATGACTTATGGTTGAGTTTTAATTTTGCATGCGTTAATTAACCATTTGAGAAACTTAGTGAAAGAATGAGGAAAGAAGAGGAATTATGACAACCATATATACATATGCAGATCTGAAATAAAATAATGGAAAACAAACCATAACACACAGATTGATAACGGAGTTCGACACAACTTTGCCTACGTCTCCGGACCTTTTCTCTGTGGGAGAGGCTTCTTTATTTCTGCTAAAATTCTCAAAAGTACATCTATGCAATGCCAAATGGCTACAAGACTGATCTGGTCATGTTCTTCCATATCTCTAGAACCATGCAAAGAAAACGGCATGCAAAATGAATGTCCGGAGCTCCCAGAAATGATCCGACAACGTCTCCTCCTCAAAAGCTTCTCTGCATCAAAATGGATTTTTCTTGGTTTCCCTTCCATATAACTCTACTCTGACTGCTCCAATGGCTTCATAGCGTCCAAAAACCCCTATCTGAGCTCTTTCAGCACCTCAATCGGTCGAAAAATGAAGAAGTTATGCCTCCTGGAAGTTTTCCCCTTCAAGCTTGTTGTCACAGGTTCTACAAAACGCACCCTTCTTGTTTGAACCTGGCTCACACACAATATAAGGCATGAAAACCCAGCACCAGGCACAACCGCACCAACGATGCAAACCGTAGGACAGTTAATGGCATGCCAGCCCTAACCGCCTAGCAACTGGGCACATGGCGAGTCGTGATATGACCTCGGGCTTTAAAATTATAATCGTTTTAAAAACCGAACTTAAGCCCCTCCACTCCAGTCGTGGGCATATGAAATACCATAAAACCACAGCATAAAATACGTGCATTCCCATAGTACAAAGGGTATGTCCATATGGTATAACTATACGACCACGGGCCAAACAATTAAACCCCCCGCGCGCCATTTAACCGGAGGGCACATGGCATAGAACCACGGGTTTTAAACATTGGTATTACCCCGCGTGCAAACCAAGGGAGGGTATGGTCATATAATGTGGCATGGGAATATGCAAACACATGACCGCGGGTCGGGGCTAAGCCCCGGCCCGACCCTCCACCATATACCATATAATATAAACTTATATATATATATTTTTCCATATGCCTTATAATAACTAATGCATGGTATAGTGGTTGGGCAGACTTTGATAAGGCGTATCTTGTGGGGAGGTCCGGGGGTCAAACCACACGGCCTCCATAAAATTTTAATAAACAAACCAAACACCAATAGCCAATAAAGGGGTGCCACATGGCAGCCCGTGATTGGGCCACGTGGCACCCAATCACTTGCCAATTAAATGCCACATGTCAGCAAATGATTCACCAACTACCAGCCAATCAAACTGCCACATAACATTTGCCACGTCACCGTACGGATTCTGCCACATCACTTGTACGGCCTCTGCCATGTCAGCCTGTACGGACTGCCCAGTCATCTTTTTTTTGCCTGTTTGACTTTTCGGACAGAACGTGATATCTTCTCCATACGGAGGTCGTTTGACAAAGTAAATTTATCATCGGAATCAGGAAGACGAGATAGACACAATGGCATTGGTTTCATCGGATTCTGAGCACTTTCATTTTTGAGCATTTTTCAAGCCCTGTCAAGCTTCTGGATCCGATTTCGGATCACACCTCCCCACAATAAGACCTTTTGGTCCCCAAAAGGTTACTGACCNCACCTGGGCACATGGTGAGTCGTGATATGACCTCGGGGTTTAAAATTATAATCATTTTAAAAACCGAACTTAAGCCCCTCCGCTCCAGTGGTGGGCATATGCAATACCATAAAACCATGGCATAAAATCCATTTGCACCCATAGTACAAAGGGTATGTCCATATGGTATAACTATACGACCACGGGCCAAACAATTAAACCCCTCGCGCACCATTTAACCGGAGGGCACATGGCATAGAACCGCGGGTTTTAAACATTGATATTACCCTGCGCACAAACCAATGGAGGGTATGGTCATATAATGTGGCATGGGCATATGCGAACACATGACCGTGGGTTGGGGCTAAGCCCCGGCCCGACCCCCCGCCATATACCATATAATATAAACTTATATATATATTTTTCCATAAGCCTTATAAGAACTAATGCATGGTATAGTGGTTGGGTGGACTTTGATAAGGCGTATCCGGTAGGGAGGTCCGGGGGTCGAACCCCACAGCCTCCATAAAATTTTAATAAACAAACCAAACACCAACAGCCAATAAAGGGGTGCCACATGGCAGCCCATGATTGGGCCACGTGGCACCCAATCACTTGCCAATTAAACGCCACGTGTCAGCAAATGATTCGCCAACTACCAGCCAATCAAACTGCCACATAAATTTTGCCATGTCACCGTACGGATTCTTCCACATCACATGTACGAACTCTGCCACGTCAACCTGTACGGACTGCCCAGTCAACATTTTTTTGCCTGTTTGACTTTTCAGACAGAACGTGATATCTTCTCCATACGAAGCCCGTTTAACAAAGTAGATATACTGTCGGAATTGGGAAGACGAGACGGACACAATGGCATTAGTTTCGTCGAATTCTGAGCACTTTCATTTTTGAGCATTTTTCAATCCCTGTCAGGCTTCTGGATCCGATTTCGGATCAAACAACCTCAAAACAATGCACACAGTAGCATCACATACCTTCAATCCTTCATAGTGCACCTTGAGAATAAGAAATACCTCAACAAAAACCCTTACACTTATCTTCCACAACTTTAGATCCCCAAAAGACACCCCAAGTCCTTTAGTGCACCTCATAATTAATCTCTTGATTCATTTCTCTACTAATGTGAAAATATATCGTTTATTTATAGAAATTATGTCCCCACTTTTAGGGTCAACCTATAAAGATTTGCTAAGCCGACCTCAATTTTCTTGCTTAGTTGTTAAACAAAAAAATTCATATCTTCTCATTCCTAGGGAGTTAGAAGGAATTCCATATACCATTGGAAAGGCCTTGGAATAAGATTTGCAACCATCTAACTTGTGCTCCCATTTGACCTAGGCATGTAGGGTAAAATGTTATTCAAAGGTAGGTATCCAAAATGACAAAAAATAATACTTTCAACAATCTCCATCTTGCAATATTTATCTTAGACATCTGTAGGATCCCACTATCTTGAACATCAATGACAACAATATTTCCAACAATCCAATTCATGACAAGATATGATTGGAACAATATCATTTATCTCTAGATCTTGTGACAGTTCAAAATCTTGATCTTTTTCCTCTTCATAGTCTATGCAAAATTATTTCTCTCACTATATTTATTCCCCTTATTGTTCTTGGTGTCACAATTGAAACATATTCCCTTTTCTCTTATGTCATCTATTTTTTTAGGAGTGAACCCTATAGGTTGTGTGACGTTAGGAGAGGGAAAATTGTACTTTATATAGTTGTTAGTGGCCACTCTTCTTGTAGCCATATTTTTACTTTCAACGTTTTTAGCCACATTGAAACATGCTCTATATATTTACGTTTGAAGAGACACGCCTCTTGTTGAATGCTCTCCTTTAAAGTTCCCATAAAGATATATAAAAAATTATCCTCTTGAATGTTATTTATCTTGAGACTTAGTTTTTGGAATTGTTGAATGTGCTTTGTTATTAGGCCTCTTCACTAGAGATTTATTAATTGACTAGAGAATGTATTTCTCTTAATATCCCCATAATGTGCTATCAATTCATCTATAAATGTTAAAGATGTAATATACTTAGGGGGATAATATCGGGTACCTATGGAGGTACCCAATGATAACAATAATACATTTATGCAATTATATATATGGAGGCCATTTCTAGTAAATAAGGCACATGTAATAGTGTGAACACAATGAATGTGACAAGGTTGACTAGAAGGTTCCACCTACTAAAAGGTTTCATATCTAGATTATTCTTAGGAGTTAAGTAGTATTATATAAATAAGTGTAAGCAATGTATTGAGGCATGATGAACAATATTGTTAATGTATTAATCATTTCTTCAGTATATAACATTTAATATTATAGCTCTTTATTGGGCCAAAGAAGAAAGATTGTGTTTTTCCTTTTACATATTTTTGAAGGGAAAATGGGGTGACACACTTAAGATTTAATTTTGGAACTTTCTAAGTAGAATTTGTAGAAACTAGTTGGATATTTGAGTTCCTGTTGAAAAAAACACCCAATTTAAAAAACAAAATCCGTCCAAGAAATATTTAAAATCAACACTATTTTAAGGTTTCCCATGGAGGGATATATGGTTTAAAGATGATATATATTTTGCTAGACTGATTATATTCCAGTGAAACCATCTCCATTAGATTCATATTGAATGTAGCATTTCATAATTATTTTTATAATATTTAATCAAAGAAGTATAGCCACAATTATCCCCATTTTAATTCAGCAGTTGTAAGGAACTCCATTACGAAGTAAGTTATTTTTTTAAACCCTAGTTTTTATTAAAAGTTTTTTCATCCTAGCACTATGTGGTATTTTATTGAAAAATATGATGGTTTTACTATTGAATAATACATAAAATAAAGGAAGTCAAGATGGGGAAATGAGTGGAAATTTAATGTGAATTTCAAAGTTGATGCTCTCCTATGGTGGAGTTAGTTTAACCATGACAAGATTATGGCAATTTCAAATGAATACTTTGAAAAAATAATTTTAGATAGATTCTCTCATGCTGATAAGAATACTAAAGGGAGCACCAATGGTTTTATTTCATATGGAAACTCTATATTACATCTTCATGAATGTATTGACAAAGAAACGTTCATCGCCTTAACTAAGCCTAGTTTCCAACATAATTTCATCAATATCCATTTGGATAATAGATTGCAAGTTCTTGCAAAACACATCCAAAGAACACAAGTTGAGGGTGAGTCTATTAAAATTTTCAAATATTTAAAACTCACCATGGATAAATATGCATTTAATTTTTGTTTTCATGCCATATATATGCATGATGTGGATGTTAATATTGGATATCCTTGGATGGAATTAGTTGATATAGTTAATGTCGATATGAAAAAAATGTTTCTGAAGAATCGGTATGAGAAAAATAAAATTACACTACAAGAGGGCCCAAGGAGGCACATGATGAAATCCTTGAAGGGAAAAAACTGCAGTACCTAATGACACATCATATGAGGAATCTAGGGTTGAATGAACCACATGTTTAAGAGTCCAGAAAAGCATAATTGAGAGATAAGTTTGATGTATATCACCATCCATATCACATAGAGAATCAATTGTCATCACGATAGGGGAATGAGTGTCAATAAAATCGTTATGTACCAACATGGCACCAGAAAGGAAACCAATAAAGAGGTACATGGATGAATACCAACACTACAAGACAATATCAGAGTAGAGAAACAAACCCATGGAACCAATGGAACAACAAGATTCAATATCAAAGTTCATATTCCATTAGGCTGAATTTATGCTTGTACTTACTACCAATTGCATACATTTCTTAGTTGATAATATTATATGGATTCTTCCCATGTTTCAAGGATGAAACATATTAAGGGTGTGAAATGTAGTATACCTAATGGAGTAATATGGGCTACTGAAGGAGGTACATAATGGGAATATTAATGTAGTTATGTATTGTTATGCATGGAGGCCATTTCTTGTAAATAATGTCCATGTAATAATGTGAACAAAATAAATATGAAAAAGTCTTACTAGAAGGTTTCACCGACTATAAGGTTCCTTCTCTTTATTGTTATTAGGAGGTATGTAGTATTATATAAATAAGTGAAATCAATGTAATGAAGCATGGTAAAGAATATTGTTATTGTATCAATCAAGGATTGATTGGGAGTGCATTCCTTCCATAAGGAATAATAGATGGTGTTACTCTACCTCAAGGGTTTTGTCTACAATTTCTCTTGTGTTTATTCTTTTATCTAAGTGATTTGGTTCTATATTATATTTTTAGATCTGAGGATGGTAATATGGTGTACCTAGGGTGGTACTCCATATTAACCCCCTAGGAATACTATACAAGATACAATAAAATCATTTTTTTCATAAAGGCATTGGTACCAAATAAATTGATCTTGTTTATAAATACAAGGATGTGAGAGTTACCTTTTGTAAAGTATGCACTTGGTGTAGATAAAATAATATATCCACCCTAAATATCCATGTTATATAATATTTACCATCAAATTTCCACATATAAATATGATTCAGGTGGATATCAATGGCCACACACCTATTCCATTGGCTCAAAGAACAATTTTCATTTTGGCATTTCTTTCCTAGTTTTTTGAGTATTGAACTTTTGAGGAAGTTTTGAGGCACTAAACAATGTTTTTTGGGCATGAAATAGTCAGATTGTATGCTTTGGTCTAAGTGTGATGAAAACATGTGTATTCCTCATATAGTTCTTTCCAACGAGCGATTGTTCACCTAAAATGGATATCCTATGAAAAAGTTACGACCCTCGAAAGTTGATGTACCAACTTACCCCATCAGGGCCCACATGACTTTTGGCGCTTCATATCCTATGGTTAGATTTTTGGATGCTTAGGGTTTTATCATTTATAATTTATCTTAAAAATTCCTTTGGAGCTTCATTGTAACCATATTCTTGCGATAAGCATATTTGTCACATCTCTTCTCAAAGATAAGCTGGCACCATTCGAGTAAGTTTGTTTCAGTCTTTATATTTACAATTTCAACATATTATTTTTATTAATAGAAGTCAAGTTTTAGTGGATATGTATGTATTTCATTGTTATACACTTGTATTCCATATCCTTCCATTTATAAATCCATATCAGTGGTATCAGATCAGTCTTCGCTTTATTATTTTCTTTCTGCATGTCCCTAACAAGGTCACATTACAAGGAGTTGGGACTCAAAGTGGTTGAACCCTTGCAAGACCATCCCAAATGATCACGACGACCTCCCATGGTAGAATAAAAGAGAGACAATGGAGAAGGATATCCTTTTAAACCGTTACTCGAGGAAGCCTGTTATGATATGATCTTAAACCCTCTTTGTGGGTCATTAGTTAGTAGGATAAGTTTTATATATAAAAAATGCCGACATAAGTTAATAAGGCCTAATAAATAAAGGATAATAAGTCAATGAAAGAAGACCTAATAGAATATTTTTCTTCTAGAAAGATCTTCCTCTAGAAATTTTCTTAGAAGGTAGAATTAGTATAAATAAGAGTAGGAGGTATTGAACATTTTTTCTTAGATATTATTGTAATAGAGATCTACTCTGTTGGAGGTGTCCCCCTTGAACAGGAAAGTGAAAAATACGATATTTAATAAAGGTGCTCTTTTTGGTGTTATTTAGGTATTTTTTCTAGCTATAATTTGGTTGTTCCATTACTTCTTGCTAAATATTTTTGTTTTGCACATTATTATTCCTCTGGTATATTGCAAGTGGTATTAGAGCTCCTTCCTGGGAAAAACTTGTGGGATAATGTTCTTTTAGGGTAGAGACTTACTTCGTCATCTTTAATCTACATAGCTATGTCATTCCGCACATAAAACCATGGTCAAGGAATCATACACATAGGAACTACATGCAGTACTTAAGCTCACATTGTTGGCCACCCTTGTAATCCCTAGTGGTACACATTCAACTGGTAGCACATCCGACAACACATGTATACAAATCGGCCTAGATATATTGTCTACCTCTGTAGATAAATTGATATTTTGCCTGAATGATATAGTGTCACTAAGAAAAACACTCAAGAAGATACTCTCTAGAACCTAGGTAATCAGGTAGTACAACTAAGGGTACGGTCTAGCCTCCTTAGTTGGTTCCCTGAGATATTGGGTCAAGTACTACTGTTGGACCCCACATGTATATCGGAGAGATATAGCATAATAAAAAACCTTGATTATAGATACCCTACAAAAACTAACCCTTGGGGAAGAAACAAGAGATATACTATAGTGAAACTTAACACCTTGACAAATGTTTTTCTACAGAAACCCTCCCTATCGACATTTTTTATTACTGAGAATTTGGGAATTCTTATGCTACAAAAGTATTCATATTGGAGTATAAATCCATAGGAGTAAAAACAAAAAAAATATAGAGTCAGATTGCACCCTTATTTAAGACTTGGTCCATTGGATTCCTCTCTTCATTCTGATCACAGTGGTACCCTTCATTTTTTAGTATTTTGTTTTCACAAACCCAACCCTTTCTGAGACGGCCTTACTTGAGACCTATCCCATTGGATTCCTCTCTTTGTCTTGATCACTCAAGTACTTATAATTTTTACGCCCATATTTCCATCCCTACACCTCATATACTACCTAAGCCTCTACCATTCCTACCACCCTCTCTCAGTCCTAAGAAACCTTGGAGGAAAAGGTGTCCAACCTAGAACAACAAATTTATTTCATACACACTGAATTCCAAACCTCCCTTTACAATCAATACCAAGATTTGGTGCAACTCAGAGTAAGAATGTTGAGCCCCATCTTGAGGACCCTCATTCTTCCTATTATGAGAATAATCAGTCATCGTGTTCCCCTTGGGGTTCTCCACCCTCTTGGAATAAGGTGCCCAAATTTTACATATATAAATTTGATGGCTCCAACCCAACTGGGTGGGTTTCTCAAATGGAACAATACCTCTCCCTTCATGATATTTGGGACGATGAGACCAAACTCTATGCCATGGTTTTTTAATTAGATCAATAATGTTGATAGTGGTGGTAGTGTCATAAGAAATTTTATCCAGGACTACCCACTTGGAACATGTTGACTAAAGAAGTTTGTGCTCATTTTGATATGGAATCAAATTTTTGGGACACCTCACTAAGCTACGCCAAAATCGATTAGTCATAGACTTCATCACAACATTTAAATAGTTGGTTATCTGCACTGAGGGATTATCTAATCAATTTTACCTTGAATGTTTTATTAGTGGCTTAAAGGAAGCCATCGGGGCTCATGTGAGTATGCATCATCCTAGTACCTGGTTGTAGGCATGACAATTAGCACTAGAATTAGAGACCATCCTTCAAGATACACCACTAAAGGATACATTTCCCAACCATCCTTTCCCCAGGGCTAAACCAAATCTGACACAAACCTTGAAGATCCAAAAGGAATCTCCAGTAAAAATGGTGAAGCGTCGCAAGCAAGAACTTTGTTATTACTACGATGAAAATAATTCATCAGGACATAAATGTCGAGAAAACAAGTTCTTCTAGGTTGATGCATCAACTTCCTATTCCTATCAAGACATATCATCATATGAGGCTCCTAACCCAGAGGCTTCTCAACCAAGTTTTCATGCTAAATATTTGGTTTCCTCCCCTATGGAACTACAAGAAACTATCATATATCTTCATGCCCTCTCGGGTATTTTGGCCACATAGAAATTGAAGATCAAGGGACACATCAAACATCAGTAAGTTATGGTGTTGATTGATAGTGGTAGCACCCATAATTTTATTCATTGTAGGATTTCTGAGTAGATCCATTCCTTTGTCCTCTCTTTTTCTAATTTTTAAACTCTCATCACTAATGGTGGTACGATGAAATGCGGGGGCCATTGTGACAATATCAAACTCTAAATGGGTAAATATCATCCGAAAAATGACATGTTCATTATTTCCATGGGGGGTTGTGATATAGTATTGGGTGTGGAATGGCCTCACACTCTGGGGAAAATAAAAATGGATTATCAAGAGTTATATATGATCTTCACCCAAGAGGGTGAGACCTATACCCTTTGAATTCCCCAAGAGGGATCCGTTGAAATCATTATCTCTCACAGGATGGAAAAAATGTTGAAGAAATTCCAACATGGTGTGATTTATCAATTTCATGACATCCAAGTAACCAGTAATGCCTCTCTAGTAGTCTCTCCTATCCTACAATGAATATTTGATAAGTACCCTAGCATATTTGAAGTTCCAATAGGATTACCTCCTTCTAGGGGTGAGCATGATCATAACATCCCTCTCCTACTAGGAATTCAACCCCCCAATATATGTGCCTACAAGTATCCATTTTCTTAAAAAAATGGATACCTCTCATCCACCAAGAGGGGCAATGACTATGTTTTTGTGGTCTTCAATCTCTTTTCCAAGATGGGGAGTATGTCCGCCTACAAGAAGAGCATCACTGTAGAGGCCATTTCCAAGATATTCTTTGAACGCATCTGGTTACACTTTGGGATCCCACAAACCATTGTCTCATATCAGGACAGTCGTTTCCTCATCACATTATGGTTGAGCCTCTGGTCACTGCTGGATACCAAGCTCACCAAATCCCTTGCCTTCCACCCCAAGACAGATGGTCAAACTGAGGTCACCAATCGAATGATTGTACATATCATGCGCATGTAAAATTCCAAGCACCCTCGCACATGGGATGAGAGTCTTCCCTATGGCCAACATAGCTACATCTTAGCCCTGCATAGATCAATTGGACACAACCCTTTTCAGGTGGGGTTGGGATTCCAACCATTGGGCCCCATGGATGTTGTACTACCCCTGGAAAACACCTCATCCAACTAGTCTCCTGCTCCACCAGAAGTTGACAAAGCCACCTGATTCATTGAGAGTATCCATCACATCTACTGACAGGTTCATGATAGTTTAGAGAAGTCCAATGCCAAGTAGAAGCAGCGCCATGATCAACATTGGGTGCCACATAAGTTTCAGTTGGGCGACAAATTTTGGTTGCACTTGTAGAAATAATTCCTTATAGGGACCCATCATAAGATTTTCCCACTCCAGTATGGGCCATACACCATCACTAAGGTTGTGGGTGACAATGTGTTTTCACTCAACATTCCCCCTTTCCTTGGCCTTCACCCAGTCTTCAACGTGGCTCTCCTCCAGCCATATCTCCCACCATTATTGGAAACCTCAGAGATAGTAGAGCAGTTGACACCAATAGATCACAACCCTGACTTCATGCAACAGGAATACAGTGATCAGATTGTGGACACATAGATCAAGGGCACATGACAACAAAAGATCCATCTTTATCAAGTTGCCAAAGCAGGGCAGCTCCTGCACCAAGGAAAGTGGCTCACCCGGGGCCAAATTCAATAGACATTTCCTCATCTCATGGGGGAACTAAATGCAAGGGACACCATTGCTTACTAAGGGGGGAGGATTGATCAATATGGATTTAGGTGGCATCCCACCTATTCCAACTGGTTCATTTTGGCAGTTTTCCAGTTTGGCAGTTTGTTTTCCTAGATTTCAGGTACCTGACTTGCGGGGCCATTTTGAGGCCATAAACAATGTTTTTAGGGCTCACCACAGTCAAATGTATATTCCTAGGATAAACCTTTCCAATAGGATATAATGCACTTAAAATGGATATCGTATGAAAATGTTACAACCCTAGGAAGTTGATGTAATAACTTACCCAAATGGGGCCCCATGACTTTTCATGCTTCATATCCTAGGGTTAGGTTTCTGGATGTCTAGACATTCTTGTTTATTGTAAAAAGGCCTTCAAAGCCTCATTTTAATCATTTTCTTGAAAATGAGCACAACCATCACATCTCTTCTCAGAGATAAGCTGCCACCATTCCAACAAGCTTGTTTTAGACTGCATTTTACAGTTTCATCTTATTTCCTTATTGACTAGAAAACTAGTTTTAGTATATCTCTATTATTATGTGCTAAGAATATTTTAATAATATGTATTCATTTCATTCTGCTCATAAAATCCGGATCACCTCATTAGCCAAGGTTACATCACGACGTTGCTTGAGATATAATAGGCGTTCCTCAAGCGATGAAGTGTCCCGCAGTAATTCCACTGCCAAATTTAAAGACCGAATCTGACACTCAATAGGAAAGACTGCTTCCAAACTTTATACGAGTTGAAAAGGTGAGAAACTGGTAGCAGTATTTATAGATGTTTGGTAGGCCCACAACACTGATTACAACATCAAATACCAATTTGACTTGGTAGAATTAATCATCCACTGAAGAATATTCTTGAGAGACTTATTCATAGCTTCAACCTCACCATTCGCTTGTGGGTAGTAAGGTAATGAATGTTCTTTCCTCAACCCAATCTTTGATGTTAACTCAATCATCATTTTTTTTTGGAAGTGACTGCCATGGTCAGTGACAATCTCCTTCAGGATGTCGAACCTTGCTACTATCTGGTTAAAAATAAAAAGAATCGTTGTTTCTCCATAATTGTTAAATGTTCTCATAGCCTTGACCCAATTTGTGAAGTATTCTACCACTACGATGATGTAATGATTCCCCATGGATGAATTCGAGTGACATGTAGTAAATTCAATCCCCCACTTAGTGAAAATACTAACAATAATGACAAGAAACATGGGAGCAAGATGTGCCCGCATCTTCCAAGAGAAGATCTGACACGGGTGGCACTTCTTGACCTCCTCAACGTGACATCATTTGAATATTAGTCTGAGTTTTGTGGCATGATCAGATATCTTGCGAGAGCGTGATTGTATATCATCAAGATATGCCTTGACTATATGCATAAGGTCATGGAAAGAAAATGACATGGCTTGCACAAAAGTGGCTTGAACATTCTTTAGGCCAAAAGGAATCTTACGATCTATGAACATTCCCAAAGGAAAAATAAAAGTTATTTTATGTTGGTCTTCGAGTTTGATATGAATCTGGTTATATATCAAAAAACAATTCATGAATTAAAAGACCTCACAAGTTGCATATTCATCGACAATTCGATTGATGAATGGGGTGTTAAAATTATCCTTCAGACATGCCTTTCTCAAGTCACGAAATCCCATGCACACGTGGGTCATACCATGTTTCTTGTTAACCGGAATGGGGTTTGACACCCATTTCGTCAACTACACGGGTAGATAAAATCATATTTAAGTAGTTTTTCTACTAAATCCTTAATTGTTGCCTCTTTCCATGGATTTACCGAATGAACCTTCTGTTGGACCGAATTGGCATCAGGATAAGTCATTATTTCATGTTCAACAATTCTCGGGTCTATGCCTGGAATTTCCTCGTAAGACCAGGAAAAAATGCCATAGAATTATTTAAATAACTCTGTATAAATTCAAATCTCTTCGGGGGAGAAGTCTTCTCTGACGAAAACATTATCCATAATGCCAGGAGTTTTGTATTTATATATGGTGATTGGTTTAGTGATACTCTCCATAAACTACATCCATAGTGAGAGGATTAATAGGACAAGACCTATCTCCATTCACAATCAAAACAAATTTGCCTGCCTCTATTCCCCTTAACTCTAGGAGGAAGTAAGATCTTTGATGGAGATCATTCCAGGGTCTGTCTGGACCAGTCAATGCATATAGAATATCCTTTTTAGAGGGAAATACTAGGTCTAAAGCATTTGTAGTGGCAAGAGAACCCTGAGCCCAAATAGGCTCGAGAATTGGATCTAACTCATGTTGGGGAGTCAGATCGGGGTTGGTCAAAACCTGTTGGACAATGTTGTATGCAACTTCGGCCATGTACAAGGGCATGGCCATGCCATAATTCCCTATCCCTTCCATTGAAGTCGATGGAAAAGGAAGATTCCACATATCATGAAAGTAAGTCGTTCGAAATGACGACATTTGAAAATTTTTAGCACTAGGTTGGTGAGGGGCAGCTGATATAAGCTTGACATCACTAGAAGGTGGCAGGTAATAAAAAGTATCGATCAATGATGGACACAAACCAACCCCTAAGTTGACAGTGACAGGCTAAGGATTATCAATCATGGGGACCGTGGATGCCCCCAATGAAGAGGAGGACAGGAGAAAGACAAATGGTCAATGGTCAAAATCCAACCCTCGTGTGGAAACATAAGAGCCGAAAAACTGTAGCAACCACTACATGCATTTCATAAGTCCAATTCCTCCCTAAAAAAAGGTTGTAGTCAAGAGGCATATCGACCACTTCAACTTGGACGCACATGGTATTTCCTCCTAACTGCACGGGGAAAGAAGGAATGATTCCATGTGGTCTAAATGAATAATTGTTGATCATCATAAGAAATGTAGGCGACAGAGACAAACTGGGCTAGCCAATGGCCTTCCAACATGCCAATGAAATCACGCAAGTCGAGGCACCCTCATCAACCACCATACAAAATATATTCCAAGTAAAATATTTTGTGGTGTAATCCACTACTATATGAAATGTGACGTGGTATGGAAGACGAGACTTCAAGTCAATTGGATTGAGCACGATCATTCCCAAGTTACAAGTCTTTGTTGATCCCAAGGCAAATAACATAGCTTTTCTCAGCAAAGGGAAAATATGCAGGACTTCCAAAGCAGACATCATACAAGGAGTTTGTGCCAAATCTTCCAAAATGGAGTAGTTATGGGCATCCCCCGCATTCAAATTATGAAAATATTTCTTGAATGTACCTTTGGGGATGCATGTCATTTTTTCACCCATCATCTTCTCAATATGGAGAGAAATCGGTGGATTTGTGGCTTCTTTTCCCTTTTCAGCATATTTTGGAATTTCCTAATCTCGAGCCCTTGTTGCTATATGAGTGTCGAATTTCAACATGTAAAGATTCATGTTCGGGTTATTACTAGTAGATGCGGGGGGTTCCTGACTACCCCCTTTTGCGCTTGAGGATGTTGAAGCTCGAGCCATGTTTTGCCCATGTGGAAATGGGTTCATCAGTACAACAGGCTATTGTTGCACCAATAACTTATGAGCTTCTGCAAGTCAAGGGCACAGATGAGTTAGGTGGTCCTTCGTGCAAAGTTTGCATAGATACTTCGACTTGCTCTTCTTCGTTTTCCCCCCACCAACATTGTTGTTATCCATTTTTTCCCCTTTACCCTTCTTGTTCAATTTTTTCTTCTTTCCTTCATGTTGTTTATTGACCTTTGGGATCATCGAATGTAGCATGTACATATGATGTTTGGGTAGGGGTAAAAACTGAACCTAGGTTTGGCTGGCCGCAGTCTATTGTATCAACAATTGTTGCAATTAATTTGACAACAGATCAACAAAATTTCCTTGTGTTGGGCCCACAATACCATCAACATGGGGTCCATACTTTTTCTTGTCCTTGTCGAGGATTGACCATGGTGCATATGAAAAAATATTATAGAGCATGCCAGACTAAAAGTAGATTAGTTCAATATGTTTCTCTCTCATTATCACCACCTCCTCTTAAGACACTCCATAAGTTTCTACATCCTTGGAGACACAAGGCACCAAAGACTTTAGGAACCACTCCAACAAGAAATCTGGTGGGACCTTGACCTTAATCAATCTCTTATGACGCTGTCATTCTTGGATGTGATTAAATATATGGTCATCCTTAGTCTGCTCAAAGTTGGCCAGCAATTCAATACCGACATCGTATTTCATCGGTAAGTGGAAATGGTTTAGGAAGACCATCTCCAAGTCATTAAAGTAAGAATACCTTGAGCGATCAAGCTTAGTCTACAATTTTTTGGCACCTCCGATAAGACTGTGTTGAAAAAGGAACAACTAGATGGATTCGTCTTGCAGTGAGTTTGATGAGCACCATAAGTGAAAGGTTTTCATTGGATCACATGGGTCTTCCCTAGGATTGCCTTCAAATTTTGGAATATCCAAGGGAAACTTCGACATGGGGGACCAACATGGATCATGAAAAATTGGGTCACTAAGTAACATTGACAAGTCTGGCAGATGTAGCATTTCAAAAAATGGTAGTTTAGGTTGAGTACTATGTACAGGAAAAAAGGGTCCTTGCGTTTGACTAGAACCAGGTTGTCAGAAAAAGTTGGACTGTTGGCCAGGGTTCTAGTATAAATCATGGCCTTGACCAATGTATGGAAACTGGGTTTGATGGAATATTATCATATGAATCTCGTAATTGGACGACATGGCTTCGGTGGGGATTTCTCTCTGTGTTGTGTTCCAAGGATTTTGGAAGGGGATGCCTCCAACCGATCTGATAGGTATAGGTATTGAACCTTTCCTGGGGTTGAATTGACCATGGAAGGGGTTTCCCCCAACCGACATCCCTTGCAAGGGAATTGACCCCAACCAAGGATTACAAATCTCCGGAGAGGAGAAAATTCATGTACTTTCCCCCTATGTAGGAATAGTACCCTGCATAGGGTTATGTTTTTCCAAAACCGGGGTTGCCCCAAGTTGAGACAACGGTCGAAGAAAAAATTTTGTGCCAAAATGCATCGAGAAAAGAGAACAACATGGATTTCACCAGTGTAGTGTAAGACGAAGGTCCTAAACTGACTACTCCAAACAAGTTGTAATTAGAATTCATCCCAATGGGTTGCTAGAAAGCACCACCGAGTGAGGGGGATGGAGGAGGTATATGACCCCCACTGTAATGGATAGAATTAAAGGGGACTGAAGTGCCCTCGATAGACCCTTTCACAGGAACGTTTGAGCTCCCTGCCCCCACACCCATGGTCTATAAGGTGGAGTAAGTAAGGACTATGTTTGAGTTGAATTTGGGCATCCCATATGAGAATGGAGGGTCTTTCATACTCTGCATAAACAGAGTAGTGTTCGTTGCCGATGAATGTATATTACCACTTCCCGAGGTAGAGGGAGTCAAGAACACTGTGTTCTAGACTAAAAAAGGTGGGTTAAGAGGAAAAATACCCCCTATGGTAGTAGTCGAAACAGGAGTATGAGGAATCCTAGATGAAGTAGCAGCATTTGATTCCATGGTTTCTTGTAAGACTAACAGGTGCTCAGAAGGTGTCACCTTAGGAGGGACAAATTGTAATAAGATCGATGCCGACAAGTTAGTAAATGAAGGGTTAGTTTTCCCGAGAGCTTCCATCCCAAGGTCAGAAATAGTAGGTTCTTATGGAGTCGAATAGTCTCCTTGTAGAGCAGGCTCGGGAACAGTTTCCTTCAGCCCGGTCGCTTTGAACGACCCTTGTTGGTTAAGTCTTTCGTAACGGTGGCGAAGGTGGTTGCAATGCAACCAGTGGTAGGCCCTCAAGCCTTCATGGCCGATGGAGCTCTTGATCTTCCAATTTGTGAAAATACCAATCAACACAGTAAGGCTTAACTAGCATTTAAAAAAAAGAACACACTAGAAAAATTCCTATAAGACAAATCAAGCAATCAACTATCTAGTAGGAAGAACAATTATGCCAGTCAACACTAGAGAAAATAATTGGTGAGAGTGTAACGTGAACATGGAATCACCCATTGGGTATACTCTGTGAAGCATGACTCGACGTGTTCTCTAGGTACCGTGGTATACCCCTGCAACCACCCTTGTAAGTCCCTAGAATATGGGAAACTAAGTTGTCAGCTCGTAGTGAGTCACCAGGCGGGTATAGTCGATAGTCGGGTGGATCACAATGAGGGGGATAACAAGTACGCAACCTATCAAGGGTATCAAAATGAACTAGTTTGGAAGACAACAGAGGATCTCGAATGGAATGAAGATCCACAAAGATCCATAGGAAAATGTAGTCGGTATTACTCCCACAAAAAATCCTCAATATGTGTTCTCGACTACGTTTAGTTCAGATTTGGAGGGGTTATCTCTGCTTCCTTTCCTCACGCAACCTCATATTTATCCCCTGTGTTAGAGGGGGGTCCCAGATAACTTTTATGACACTGGACTTTAACACTCCCTAACTATCAATCCAATGTTTTTTTAATGGCCTTGAAGAGTTTCATCTCCAACCTAAATCAAGGCCCTAACCCTAAACTAGTTGGTTGACCCTACAAACATAAAAAGTCTAGTTAATGTTAGATTTAGCGTTTTTTTTAATGGCTTGATTTACTAAATGGATATGGTGGTGAAACTAGTAATGTTATAAGAGACTAAAAAGAGGAGAAAAACGAAACTTTAAAGTAAAATTACTTCTAATCCAAAAGCCAAGTTTTACAGCTAACTCTTTGTAACCAACTTTTCTTTAACTAAATTTTTCAAGATATTGAAAAGAAAACCTAAAACATATTTTCTCTTGACTACAAGCTACTACTTATGTTTCAAGAAATCAATAAAGAACTTAAAAAATAGACTATTTTTCCTTTTTTGCAAATAACCAACTCTAACTACTTTACCAAACTGAAAAGAAAAACTTTTTTTTTAATTGCTTTAAATAGAAAAACTGAAATAAATACTTTTTTCTTTTTTCTTAAAGAAAGTGAAAGGGGTAAAAATAACACTAAAACAAGATTGAAACACATCTTTATCCCACTGTGGATCACAGGGAATCACTCAAGAAACCAAGAAGGTAGATCTATAATTCACAAGCTTTCTTAAAACCCTTTCAAAAGGAAACAAAATAAAATAAAGAAGACAAGTAATTTGAACTCTAAACCTAGGCTATGGCTATAAACAGAGACTCTGTACTGATCCAAGAAAACCATGAGAAGTGTAAACTTCAATCAGGAAAGAGGAAAAATCCCTCTTTTTCAAAAAAATTCTTGAAACAGAGATACGGGTTGTTGCATCAAAAACCTATGTATGTATGTGGGTTGTTTATTGATGCCAACTCAAGACAAGGCACATACACCTTTGTATCTTTCCAAAAATAATATACCATATAGACTTACAGGCAGGGACAACTAGTATAGCACCTGAAGGTGACCAAAATCCCTTAATAGACTCAGAAAACTCAACAGAAACTTGAAAGGAAAATAAACCAATCAAACAACCCAAAATCCCCTAAAAAACCCTAGAGGCTTCCCGAGTATGGTTTCTAGTTCTGATAGAAGGGAAAAAACCGCTTTAACTACACCAGGGTTCAGAATATAGGAAGATCAATTAACCATCTAAACCTCAATTAATTCTCTATACTACCCCAAACATACCAAAACTAATATAAATAAATCAAGGAAAAAGGAGATCGGGTAACTATACCTCTAATCCCACTTCTGGTGATGACCTCCTCATGATTGGAAGTTCTATTGATTGCACACATCCTCCTAGCGATGACCTACATCCAAATATTGTCAAACAGAAAATTACAAGCATGCTATTCCATATATAAGTTAGGGTTAGATGTTAAAATTTCAAACATAAATCAATAAAAGTATTCAAGACACCATCAATTGGGACAAGAAAATGTAATTCTTTTATTAATAACAAAAATATTATACCTTTACAATCTAATTCGGGCATCCTTCCGCGAACCTGGTTTGGGATCCTCTTCACCAAGCTCCAAGTGCACCTTGTATGAACTTCTCCTCTCAACCTTCTGATCTCTTCTAGGGAAGTGAATGGGTTAAATGGAGGGAGAAGGGGCTAATGAGGGAATGCTGAGGCAATTTCTCACAAAAGGCAGCAATATCTTGGGCAAGGTGGGGAAGTGAAATCAGGAAGAGTTTCACTATTATTATTATTATATGTGAAATGAGACCCAAAGACCTCCTCTTATATGACAAAAGGATGGCTATTTGGTTGGGTGACATGCTATAGCAGGTGGATTAGTTCGAAAACTACCAATAGCCCGTCAATTTCAACAAATTCCTTGTAGCTTCTTATTTTTTGCAAATTTTGAAAGTATACGCGGGTAGTAATGGTGAAACATGCATATGAATGCAAGTTGTAGTGGTGAAGCAAGCGTATGTACGTGGGTAGTAATGGTGCAGGTCACGTACATCTAAAAATTGGTTTTTTAAGAAGAGAAACTCAACAATGATTTGGAAAAAATGCAAGTAGGAGGGCCAAGGCCATGTATGCATGTGTAGAGAAATTTAGGGTTATAAAAAAGCCTCCACCATACCTACTAACCACTCTCAGTTCCAATAAACCTTGGAGGAAAAGGTGGCCAACCTAGAAAAACAAATTGCTTCCATACACATCGAAGTCAAAGCTTTCATACACACCGAATTCCAAAACTCCCTTTACAAGCAATACCAAGATCTGGCACAACTCCTCGAAGTAAGAATGTTGAGCCCCATCCCGAGGACCCTCATTATTCCTATTATGAGAATAGTAATTCGTCCCACTCAACTTGGGTTTCTCTACCCTCTTGGAATAAGTTTCCCAAAGTTGACATCCAAAAATTTGATGGTTCCAACCTAGATGGGTGGGTTTTTGAACTAGAACAATACTTCTCCCTTCATGATATTTTGGATGATGAGACCAAACTCTATGTCAAGGTTTTGTTCTTGGATTAAGAATGCTAGCAGTGGTGGCAGTGGCATAAGAAATCTTATCCAGGACTACCAACTTGGAACATGTTCACTAAAGTTGTTTGTGCTCGTTTTGATAGGGAACCTCATTTTTGGGCCACTTCACTAAGTTGCATCAAACTTGATTAGTCATAGAATTCATCATGACATTTTAACAATTGGTTATCTACACCAAGGGATTATCTAATGAATTTTACCTTGAATGTTTTATCAATGTCTTAAAGGAATCCATCAGGGCACATGTGAGGATGCATCATCCCAGTACCTGGTTGTAGGCATGTCAATTAGCACTATAAGTTGATACCCTCCTTCATGATCCACCGCTAAAGGATACATTCCCCAACCATCCCTTCCCCAGGGCTAACCCAACTCTGACACAAATCTTAAAGGTCCAAAAGGTATCTCCAACAAGAAACAGTGAAGCATCAAAAGCAATGACTTTGTTATTACTGTGATGAAAAGTATTCATTTGAACATAAATGTCAAAAATAAAATTTATTCTAGATTGATGCATCAGCTTCCTCTTCCCATCAAGAAATACCATCATATGTGGATCTCAACCCAAAGGCTTCTCAACCAATTTTTCATGCTGAAGATTTTGTTTCCTCCCCTATGGAATTAGAGGAACCTATCATCTCTCTTCATGCCCTCACGGGTATTTTGTCCACATATACATTGAATATCAAGGGATACATAAAACATAGGTTGATTGTAGTGTTGATTGATAGTGGTAGAACCCATAATTTTAATTATCACAAGCTTTTTGAGGAGATCCATTCCTTTGTCCTCCCTTTTTCTAATTTTAAATTCTCAACACGAATGGTGGTACGATAAAATGTGGGGGTAGTTGTGAGAATATCCAACTCTAAATCCGTGAATATCATATGAAAACCCACATGTTCACTATTTCCATGGGGGGTTGTGATATAGTATTGGGTGTGGAATTTCTTCACACTCTGGGACCAATCACAATGGATTATCAAGACTTA